>CM047806.1:66426211-66646983 GCA_026214975.1 Gentiana macrophylla
TGCAACAAATATCCTTGTAGCAAATAAAGTTGATCAATCTCAATCTCACAAACTCAAATATCCAATTGTCAGATGAGATCAGCTGAACAACAAGAATTCATGAAGAAGAAAACAACCGAGAAAGATTAGTTTCTTATTGAATGAAAATCATAGCTTAGTTTGTTAACGATTCAAGAGAGAGTAAAAGTTTGTACATCCAAGGCTTTGGAAAAAGATCAGCCAACTGGTTTCATGGGGATGCTAAGCAAGCTTTCACAAAGCCATCTTGCACATTTTGTCGAATGAAATGGAAATTGATTTGTTGGAAAATAGGATTGTGAGCAAGATGTATAGCTTGAACACGTGTTGAAAGGACATGAAGATATTGAGCTAAGTAATGTAGCCATTGATCTCACAAGCACTGATGCTGTGAGCCCTCAGACTTCGGGCCTCACCGATCTCCAGAGACAAGATTTTACTTTTTTGATTTTCATGACTACAAAAAATGCCCACTAAACATGCAATAACCAGTAATAGAACGTTTGGTGTCCTTACAAGAACCCCAATCAGAATCAACAAAGGCATCTAAGGAAAGTTGTTAGCTAGATAAAACAAACCCTTTCGTGATATCTAAGAAGACATGTGAGCAAGATGATAATGATGAACGGTAAGAGAGCCAAGAAATTGACTTAATTGTTGAGTGATGCCAGACCTAGTAATTGTAAGATAAACAAGTTTCCTAACAATGCTAATGTAAATATAAGAGCTCAAAATCACCATGATGTCAGTCAATTTGACTCCATTAGGTTGATATCTAGCTTGTAGTATAACACGTGGTAGCCAAGAAGATTGAATGCATACTTCGCTGAGTGATGATAGCGAGACCCTCGGCGTAATCCAGAAAACCTCTGTACTAAGGAAAATTTCAAGTATCCTAAGTTCTTGATCTCAAGCTGATGTAAGGAATTCTCGAGTTCAACAATTGACTATGGTCATTGCTTATAATGTCATTCACACATGCTAAAGGTAATGATAAATTGTGTCTGGGCTAGTCATTATGAACATGTTTTGATCATGTTGGTATTGTATACATCCAAACCGTAAAAGTGCGCTTGTGAGCTTATGATTCCATTGACGACTCAGCATGTTTGAGACCATATATAGATTTATTTTAAATGTCATAATTGGTTAGGATTTATGAGTCAGTGACACCACGAGGCAAATTCTGTCAACTTCTTCACGAAGATCCCCATGAAGAAACACATCATTGACATCAAGTTGTTGTAAATGCCCAACCTAAACATTGTAAAACCGTAATTACTCATTGTGAAGAGCCTCTTACGCAATTGCAAGCAAAACCAAAGACAAAACTCAAGAACACCGCAAAGACTTCAACATCCCCAAGAAACCGAATTGATCAACATTCGATCAAGAATTAATTGTGATCATGGTTTCAACAATTAAAACCTCGAATTGAAAGGTCGACTTGACGATTACAAAAACTGCGCTAAATCAAAACTTATGAAATTGAAAGATAGCTTGGTGTTGAAATGTTCGCCTTGACGAGCACGATGATTTCCGCTCTTTGTGGTCTCCGCCAAATTCCTCGACGGACAACAAGCTGATCAAGATTTCCTTCCTCTCGCTCTCGACACTCATGTTCCTCTTCTCTCGATTTTTATCGAAACCATTGCCAGGTGGTGAGTTATGAGGAAAAATAGGTAATTATCCCTTTATAATTATTAAATAAATCCTTTTAAATAATAACTAAATTCCTTAATTAAATATTTTTAATTAATTTAAGTAGGATAAATATTAATTAGGTCTTAGTTAAATACTCAATTACTACTTTAACCTTTCAAAATTCTGACGTTATAAAAGAATTACCTCTTGAATCGATGATATGAAATTATATATCGATCTCATCTTCATGCATTGATCGTCATGATATATATATATATATATATATATATTATAGTGAGGGATTTGTGTTCCTTGATATATTGTTGTCACTTATATCGGTTTTATTTTTCTTCTTTTAATAGTTCTTTTTTTTCCCCTAAAAGAAAAAAAAAAAAATTTGTTTTTAGTAAGTGGATGATAAATAACGTGGAGAGAGTGAACGTAACAATAAAGATACGAAAACATTTACTGAAGATTCCTTTTAATCTATGATCGCAAGAGTTGTAGTATACAGTAACCATAAAATCCAAATTGAAAAAAAAAAAAAAAAAAAAAAAAAGGCGAAAAATCCTATATATGACAGCTAAGCCTCTGACGAGTTTGTTAATTACTCCATGCATTGGAATTACCTCCACTCCAATCCGTGCCACCCTCCTCCCTCCCCTCCCCCCCACCACTACCCCCTCCCCCCTCATACATGCTGCGTGACTCCTTTCAGTTTCATCTCCCACCCTCATGTTTTACATTCATGAACACCATAATCTGAACTTCACATTCTGTTCGTCTCTGTTCAAATCAATTTAACAATTTCTTCATTTTATTTATTTATTATTTTGTTTTCAAATTTTCTTCAAATAAACTAAAATGGAAGATACTAGTGGAAACTGTTGTTCTTCTGTTACACATAACATATCAGAGGCAGAGGCCGGCAGGCTGCTTAATCCGACCTCTAGTCGTTGGAATTCTACAGATGTTGATTACACCATTTTTCCTCAAGCATCATCATCATCATCATCCAATGAATTTGCTTCACTTCCTTCCAGATACTGAAATCCATCAATTTCCATCTCTCCATCACTGATCGTAAGCATTTTCAGCGTTGCCTTATCGCCTCTGTTTCCTTCTTCTTATTGGTATGGTAGTGATCGTGATGGTGTTTACCATCTTGTCTCACAAAACCATCATCATTCTTCTTCCAAAGATCTTGCCGTTGCCCTCACCCAGTCCCTTTCATTCTTTGATGCACAAAAGTGTAAGTATAATGCCTTTCATTTTTCTTTTTTTTTTTTTTTTTTTTGATGGGAATGAGACCACTAGGCCGCATTTGCTATTTTTTTCTGTTGATTTATGCACTTTTTGATGCCCATTATTTTAGCATGATTATCACCATCACCGGATGGAAAGGAAATTGAGGAAGGAAACACTGATGCTTAACAAATTTTTTGTGCAGCAGGACATTATCCAAGGGACAATGGGATAAAATTCCGAGGGGATTCTGGATTACACGATGGGAGTACAATGAATACACAGGCAGATCTTGTTGGAGGTTTCTATGATTCCGAAACAATATGAAATTCAGCTCCGACTGCATATACCGCTACTTCTTAAGTTGGTCAGTGATTGAATATCATAACAAATATGCTGATCTTAATGAACTTGATCATGTCAAGGATATAATCAGATGGGGCAGCAATTATTTGCTTAAGTTATTTGTCCACCGAATACAAGTACTGATTCTGCCATTATCTACTCAGGTAACCTTGATTTGTTCTTCTTTAACATTTGTTATGTTGTTGGCAAGTGATTGAAACATAAAATAGACAAGATGTGAGAGCCAGTTTAATTAGGCCTAGTTTACCTAGTTGTATACTACAATCATATGTTGTGTTTTACATCGTTAGGTTGGCACTCCCGGGCCGGACCGACCGAGGATAAGGACAATGACATTAGTTGTTGGCAGAGGCCAGAAGACATGAACTATCCACGGCCCGCTTCAATCTGTGACGCCACTGCATCAGATCTAGCAGGGGAAATGGTGGCCGCCATGTCAGCTGCATCATTAATTTTTAACGGTCCTGATAAGTTTTTGTCAGAAAATTAGTCCAAGCTGCAGAGTTACTGTTTGATCTTGCACTTAAAGTTGAACCTTTGAATAGAAGAACATACACATCTATTGAAGATTGTGGAGGAAAAGCAAACAATTCTATAATTCATCTGGTTACAAAGATGAACTTGTCTGGGGAGCTGCTTGGTTGTTTTTCGCCACTGGTAACAACACCTATCTTGACTATGCCACTTAAAAATTACGATCTCACGAGGCAGAGAAAATATCCTCTTCTGATGAAGGGAATGTTTTCTCATGGGATAACAAGATGACTGCAACAGCTGTACGTGCCGCCATTTCCAAAAAAAAAAAAAAAAACGATTGATTTTTACTCCTTTATTATGTAAGTAATAATGATCATAGTATTTGCATTTTGCAGATCTTACTGACGCGCTAAGATATTTCAGAGATCTTGGTTATCCATATGAAACAGCTTTCATATCAGCTTACAAACAGAACCGAAAAGCTTATGTGCTCATACGCTTTGAGTAAAAAGTTCACAACCACAAAAGGTTATTGATTATCTCATGTTAATATTCTATGCTTTATATTTGAGCCCTTTTCTCTGATTAAAGTGATGTATATACATTAGGTGGTTTGATTGTATTAAAGCCAGATAGTAGCGGCGCGATTCAGTATGCAGCAACAGCATCTTTTCTCACCAAATTGTACAGTGATTACCTTGAATTGTTGTCTACATCTGGCATCACTTGTGAAAATGGTATGCATTCTTTGGAAAGCTTGAGAGATTTTTCCTTATCACAAGTAAGTAAATTATGAATCACTTTTGCTGGATTACATTTAAAGATCTTAAAGTAGTAGATTATGAGAAACGAACCCGTATCCAATTTTTTTTCCAGGTTCATTATATACTAGGAGATAACCCTAAGGGACTAAGCTATGTGGTTGGATATGGGGATCATTATCCAACCCATGTTCATCATAGGGCTGCATCGATCCCGTGGGATGGAAAGCGGTACGATTGTGGAGATGGAGACTATTGGCTAGATAGAAAGGATCGAAATCCTAATACACTCCTAGGAGCCATGGTTGCTGGACCAGACAACGATGACAATTTCGTTGATGATAGAGGTAAAAATGGTTTACAGAGCCAAACATATGGGGCAATGCGGATTAACTACGGCGCTATTGCACTCCATCCTCCAACTGATCACTTTTCTATTTTGAATGGAGGCAACCTAGGCATAGACAGGAATGGATTATTCATAAAGATTCAAAATGCTCCACCATTAACATAGCAGAATACATGGAGACTACCCTTTGGGTTAGAAATGGATTCTTAAGGGATGACAAAAAAATGTCCTTTGGATATATTCGATTTTGCACTCATTGTTGTTGAACATTGTTGAAAAGAGCCTCAGAAAAAATGTCTGTTGCTATGATACTGAAGGCTAGTGAGTTAAATTGTTGATGGTCCTCTGTAACTCGACGTGTTTTAGTGCAAGACATGTTGTATACTTTTGCATGTGTTTTCATTCTGTTATGATAAGCTCATTTTATCATCACATTTACCCAATACACCATGATAGATTCATTACCTTAACAACTTAAATCACACTATATCTTAAGCTGCATATGCAATTTTATTGAGCAAAAATTTTAAACATAAGAGAATTTCTTCATTAATTTTAAGAGATGATTTTAGGATTTTATACAAGAGACAAGTGAACTTTCAGGTTTCAGCTGCCTAAGATAAATACAATTGATACCAAGTGTGAGGCCTGCCTCCTGGCACCGAGTTTTTATCTAAAAATAACGCCTCGCCAAGAAATCTATACGTAAGTCTCATGTGGCATCATTATCGAGTAAAGGTAAATTAAAGCTAAGAACTATTCGGGAATGTCAAAAGACAAAAACAGATCGACTAGTTCCACTCTATGTCTAAAAGAAACAAACATTAAACGATTAAGAACGGCGTATAAATGTTGTTTACATCTATTACAAGTCCCGAATGAAATGAAAGATGCAAGTCTAGTAAGTTCTCAAACAAACAAATGTTTTAAACTCTCAACAACATTATTAAGGTGCACCAAGTAAAAGATAACATTCTTCAAAGATAAGTCCCGAGCTCATACGCCGATACATCATGGTCAGTTATCATAAACGAACTCATCTACCTCGCCAATCACCTTCTCGGGTGGTGTTAGAATATTTTTGTTTTGATGATGGCCTCACAAATGTTATGAAGTCTGATTGAGTCTAGAAATGATTATTTGCATAGTCTTACTAAAAGTTTGATCTTGTATAGGTTTATCGACTAAGCATCGTAATAGTAGCCTGACAAGTCACCAATGGAGTATCGACTGCATCCGTAATCACCAAGGGACCGCACTCACTGTCAAGACTTATGGACAAAGTTTATAATCAAGGAAGTTTGTGATGTCTATGAATAAACCTAAGGATAATAAAATATGTGATGAAAGACTATTCTTAACATGATGTACTCGATCTCACCCAAACAAAGGATCGTGAGAAAAGAAAATTAGTTCGGCAGACTATAATTCAAAGAAAGTTAAACCAACAGAGAAGCATCCAAATAAGTAAATGTACCAAATTAATAGATTCACTGGTAAATCAAAGACAATCGATAATATGGAAATTCAAAACATTGATGAAGAATTTCAAAGTCACGTGAGAATTAAGGAACGACGCTTCAATTAATTCAGAGGAAAACAAGGACGTAAATCATGGAGAAACGTTAGGCAATTCAAATCGAGATGTAAATCACGAAACCACGGAATCAAATTTGGATGAATCAAGGACATTGAATTCGTGATATCAACACCAACGGACAATCAAGAATCAAGTCTATAAATAGAGGACATGATCGTGAGAATCAAATAACAAGAATACCTAAGGCAAAACGTGGAAACTCGATCTAGCAAAATCCGAATTTTGATCTTCATAGAATTATCCAGATACTTCAGTCTCAAAGAATCCAAAAGTGCTTAACCAAAAATCAAAGTTGATCTTGAATTCATCAATCACTTTGATTCAAACTTACAAATCTCAAAGAGATTCTTAACAAGTGAAGAAGCCGAGGGCATTGAAGGATCGAGGCAATGACACATAAATCCTCTATCAAAGAATCATGAGTTGTAATAGCCAAGAAGGATGCCGAAAGAACAATGTGAGTAGAGTTATCAAGCAATGGAGACTATCAGTGAGTGATTACTCAGTTGCGAAACAACCGGGCGCTTGTCAAGACAATCAACACCGCCGTATTTGTGTAACAAAACAATTGTGAATTCCTTCAATCATCACAAGAGAAGAGAGGATTGAGGGATTACACCACCTGTAACCATTTTGTGTTCTTTTCTTCATGCATTTACCCCTTGGCCTCTCGCTCCTTCCTTTCTATAGACCAACACCAGACGTGAGCAAAGTTCTTTGTACTGTAATATGTTCAGATCTAATTGGTAACAAATAGATCAAGTTTTTTCAAAGAAAGTTTTTATCTTTAAAACTGCATACATGGAGTCATAAAGATTCATGTCTAAGATCCTTGTGTTTAGAGTAAATAATTTTGAAGAATATAAAATCAGTATGTTGTCTCACCGTGCAGCAACCCATGAAGAGATGATTGATGTCATCACAGAAGGACCAGTTCAGATAATGAAGGAGGTCAAGATTGGGGCTGATGCAGGCAAATGGATCGAGAAGCCCAAGTCTGAGTGGTCCAAAGAAGAAAGGAAAATAGTAAACCTGGATTTTGTGGCAAATGATATGATCATGAAGACCCTTGACAACAATATATTCATGAGGGTTAAAGATTGCAAGTCAGCTAATGTGATGTGGGACAATCTTGCACCGATCAATGAAGGGTCAGAAGAAATTAAAGAAAACAAGCTATCAATGGCCAAACAAAAGTTAGAAAATTTCATGATGAAACCTGGAGAAACTGTGGAGCAGATGGGCATCCGGTTATCAACCATTATGAGTGAACTACACCAGATTGGTCAGACCTACACTCAAAAGGGAGTCTGTTTAAAGATCCTGAGAGGCCCACTAGAGAAGTGGAAGATCAAGTCAACTATTCTACTAGGAACCCTAAAGCTGAATGAGACTGACACTCTCACTCTGATGTCAGAGCTGAAGGCTCATGAGTTCAAATAGAACAATGAAAATGATCACAAATTTAAAGCACAAAAGACCAAAGACATCGTAACCTTAGCAGTAGTAATCTAGCGTAAGACCGAAACAAGTCTCAAGATGGTACCAAAGAAAGACACATAAAGAGATGAAAGATAAAATAGCACTTTGATGAGAAGGTTTGAAAATTTCTCAAAAAGACAAAACAAGGAGATTCATCAAGATTCAAGTCTTCAAGAAGTCATGATAAAATGGAAAAGATCAAGAATAGATGAGAAAAGAGAGGAAGAATCACTCGCTTCAATTGCAAGAAGCCATGCCATTTCAAAGTGGACTGCCCAGCACCAGTTGCAAAGAAGAACAGAGATGATGAGAGAATAAGGCACAAATCAAACAAGAGAAGAAGTAGGATGACTTTAAAGGCATAAACCAGTAGCATCAGCAGTGATAGTGAATCAAGTCACATTTGTTGCTCATCAAGCTCATAGGATGAAAAGGCCTATCTATGTTTGATGGCCAAGGAAATTGAATCTACATATGTACTTTCATGTGCTTCAACCTTTAAGGCATATGTTCATGTTCTTGCACTACACAACCATCTATCTTTATTTGTGAATCTGATTGTTTAATTCAGAATCTCTTGATAAATTTTGAAGAAATTCAAACTAATCATGAAATTATAGAAAATGAATTTGAAGATTTAAGAAGAGAGAATAAAAGGTTGAAGACCGAGCTGGCAAGTTTTAAATCCAACTAGTCTGGTAAAAAGCCAGACTCAACTGATAAACAGAAAATGGATGATGACTCATCTTGTCTCAATAAATCAACCAAGTTTGTCTCAGTACCAGCTTACGAACCCCCAAAAAGGTTCGAATCAAATTAGAGTGAAGATTTGGATCAAGAAGTTGATCCTTTGAGCTTTTCTAGATAATACTGTTAGGAAATCAATCGACTATCGCAGCGGAATTTAAAATTTGATTTTCCGATCCAAGATCGACTTCGTTTAAACAATAAACATATAAGAAGGGGGACGGTACTGTTACCTTGGTTGATCTAAAATATCGACGCTTTGACCATCCGGTAGGAGTAGATGTGCGCGAGCCGTCCAAGCGTCCGGCCTCTACCAGTAATCCACACGAGCACCTCGCCGGAATCCCGCCAAGGATTGCTACTAGAAAAATTTGACTGCTAGGTCGACCTTTTCTCTCTCTAAGAAGCTCTCTTATTTTTCACAAGAACAAGTAGCTCTTGGAATTATGGTGCACAAAAGAGCTAGCCAACCCCTTGCTTTTATAAGAGAAGTGGCGCCCCTAATCATCTCCCCAACTAATTGGGATTAGCTTCTAGTAGATGGATGAGAGAGAAAATATTTTTCCGAATAAAATAAGGAAAATCCCTTAATTTGATTTATCTCATTTAATTTAATATCCTATATTAAATATTTCCAAGATATTGTCAATATCTAATAATGACTATCTTTATCTTATTACCATAAATCTATTTTCCAAAATCAATTAATAAAAATATTAATATTATGGTAATCTTATCAATTAAATTGCACAATCCAAGTGTATCATATACACCTTACAACTTGCGCCCCATACATGCCACAATTGGCATCCGGGATATTCTTTAATTAAAATAATGCTATGATTAATTAATTTGCAAAATACATGTATATCATATATACATATTTTCAAAATATATATGTATCAATATACATATTTAATTAATCAACATAATTAATATCTTGTATTATATTTATTCATAATAAATAAATACCACCATATTAATTTACCACTATAACCTTTATAGTATGAGATAAATACTTTCCTTATTTGGTTATCAACTATAACCACATTTTAATCCGACTTGATGTTTATATGTGTGTGACCCGATAGGTTTTCGAATATGTTGGCCATGACATAAGGCGAATTACTTAAAATGCCCTTCACATCTAACGATCATAGATAGCGTCTAGCAACACGTCCATGACCCCTAATCATCGGAAGAGTCAATACGCAATGACTACTACCTTCATGTGCCTGGTTAGCATGTAAATAGAATCCCATCATCGTAATAATATCCATACGGTCGCACGCCGAAAGTGTCAAGCATTGACGACCGTATCTTATAATCCTGATATCAAGCTCTCTCGGTAACACATTTACTTCCACTTTGCAAAGATTCATGAGAGTAAGACATTCATTATAAGTTAAGACCTCTTTCGATATTCACCCCTACTATTGTGGTACGCGATTCCCAGACGACCAAACATGCATACTCCGCATGCTTTAGTATCACACCCAATCACTACTGCATGATCGCCCCATGGCTAGGGGAAACCTCAATAGTGTCAAAGCATGACAATCCACACTGTGTTTCCATGTAGACTCCGGTCCTAAGGATAATTACACAATCGTCACATAGTGTGACACTTAACAGCAGGTAAGTGGGTCACCTAACGACGATTCTCTAATACACGCCCACGCATACCCAAGTGTCTCTACACTTCGATAGACGAGATCTATCTCGGCCCTTAAAAATAGAAGACATCTAATACGTGCTAGTCTATTTGTACCATCAATGCCCTGTTTAATAGTACATCAGCCTAGAGACATTTAAGTATCAAACTTATTAAAGTGATTAGAGATCTCATCAACCATAATCGCCATCATGGTTTATGTATCGTAGTTTAATACTAAGGACATTATCATATAACAATTCATAATTGGTTCTTTAAAAACAAATATATGACAACATAAAAGTCATTTATATATATGTATAATCATAAAGAAATAGTAGAAATGATCTCGACCGGTCGGATCCGGTCCAACCCGATCAAGTTGCTAGTATGACTATCTATAAACACGGTTTGAAAAAGCTTATCAAACTATCAAAAGTATACCTGCGGGAGCCAAATTTCATATTCGATGCATGAAGTCAATGAACCGTCATGGAAGGTATTTGTTTAAAGTGTGAAACGGGCGATTCAACCGCTTCTTAAATCTCATTATACATCCTCTATGGCACCGACTACGCTTTTTGGAATAAGTTTTTACCAAGATCATTGTTTGAGAATGTACATGTTAGAGACATTCCTTGTGATGTATGTGCTTTGTTGGTTATTTCCACTACTATGACAGATAAACTGATAGACACTAATTTGGAAGTGTTAGGTGCTCTATTTGATTGTCGTCACAAGTCAATTACATCAACCTTACAAGTTCATGATGCCGGTTCCAATGCTTGTGAGCATGTTGATCACATAAGAGTCGCTTTGATCGCTTTATCTATTATGATGGATTTCATCATCATTTATCTTCGCCAGTATGATTTGATCGCAATAAGGAAACGAAAGTTAAACTATTTATTCCTAGTTCATATGATATGTCCGCATAAATTGTGATTGATGTGGAGCTTGGCCTTGGAAGTTAATTTGGAGGATGATGGTCGCATGAGTTGTTTCACAAATATCCTACCATAATTACAACGCTTTTCTACTTTGAATAAAAAGTATGGTTTCACTGTTGGCTCCAATCTAACTCGTGGACGGGTTAATCCTCGGGTGGGTTGGAATGATGTGAACAATCACAATGGACAACTTAGGAAGACTTCAAAATTGTTTTACAAGATGGTGAATGGACTTGATCCACCAATGGATGTTGATTATGTATGGAAAGCTTATGAGGTTTCAATGATTTTACGAGTTCGCTTCAGTGACTAGATTTTTGTGTAGTGGATAGAGATGATGTAGGACATCTAATTTAGCATTATATTTTATTATTGTTTTAAGTAGCTATTAGCCATGTGGGCTTTTCTTTAAGTGTTGGGTAACCTAATTGGGTTTCTAGGTATAAATAGCCTAAGTTATCCTAGAAGATGATCATCTTGTAATCAATTATCTCACTTTTATCTTCATTCAATGAATGAATTTGAAGAGATTGGATTAGCTCTAGTTATCGTATCTTTGGTTTTCTAGACTTCTTCGTCATTTCGTATCGGAGCGCTAGGTTTTTCCCTCACAGTATGATGGCCAAAATGAGTCAGGAAGATATCCGGATTCACGACGGTGTTCGGAATTCGAAGATCCTTTTTGATGATTTATCAAAAATCGACCAAAACCCTTATGGTTTTGCAATGTAGATTGACCGAGACCTCTATGGATCAAGCATGAAGTTGAGGATTCTAGCCGCTTAGACAAAAAGTACGAAGTTTTTCCTCGCCTTGCACTTGGTGAGCATGAAAACTACTTAACAACAAAGTTTGAAGCCCATTAGTTTTACTTCAAGCTTTGATGACACGGAATGTCGGGTTCCATGAGTTCAAGAAAATGAAGCCTATTTTCTTGGGGTTTACCGTAGAAATACCGAATCGAGTCCATAATAGTGAGATTCAAGAGAAATTTACCCGCTTTTGATGGATTTTGGCACATAGAAGATCTCATGAGCTGGATTGATGCAATAGAAGACTTCTTTGAAGAAATCAATCCACCTCGAACATATAAAGTGCAAAATCGCTTGGTATAAAATGGCAAATGTATATTATTGGTGGAAATAATTTCAAGATGAAAGGAACGAATATGGAAAGGAGGAATTCATTTCATGGCCTACAATGAGGAAAATTTTAATTTCAGATTTGCGCCAACAACTGCTCGACAAAAGTACATTCTGAATCTTACGGCAACAAACACAATGGGACATCTGACTAAAGGATTTTTAGAGCATCAGAAGTGATATATGAAGGTGATGGGCATCCAAAGCCTACCAAGTGTGTGATGGAATTTCCCATGTTAAGCAGCAATGAAACAACTAACGATGGAGACCAAATTGGGGAAGCAACAGATACAACAGTAGTCACACATTTGAAGTTTAAGCCTGCTTGCCCAGACACTAGTGTTCATCTCGATGTCGATAATTTACAGCCCAAACAAATAACGCTTCTAGGAGGTTCAAGTGTGCTTAATTTTGAGATTAACCAAACACCCATTGAGGAGTCACAAATGGAATCATTTGTAAATTGTAGCACTGCCACAATCAAGAATTCTATTGCTATGCTTAGTGATATGGTGAACAAATTGAACACGAAGGTGAAAGGTACATTGATGACCCCAAGCTATTCCATCTCCATCGAATAACCATAGGTCTCTTTATGAGGAGTTAGTTGGGCCATATGTGGCTCAAAGGTGCAAGTTCATCAAAGTCGGAGCCGCACGTAACGAGTAAGACTCAAGATTGGGTGTTACTTTGTTGGTCGGGGGCTTATAAGAATGGTTGTGATCTTGTTTGATCTAGGTGGAAACACTTATTTATTACCCAATTGGAGCTTTAAGAGATATCAACTATCTTGTTATATTAGACTAACTAGAAGTATAATTGGAACAATAATATCAATTCTAAATTCAAATTGTGTTCATGGTAACATCTTTGCTAATGTCCTAGAAAATCCCACAGTTGATTTTGGTAAGATAATATGTGATCAGATAGAGGAGGATATTATTGGGGATCGGGTAGTCGGAGTTGAACATGAAGCAACATTTACAATTATGGTACTGCATAATGCATCTCAAACAGGTAATACATTTTCTACTCCTAACGATGTGCTGAGATTAGGCACTTATGATGTCGATTTCCTTGTTAACTAGATATTGATGTTCGCTTGATCCTCGAAGTGTTCTCTTATCTCCAATGTTGAACTCCATACACCACTTGATTTCAAGTGATGGAAGATACCTTGATAATGTTGGCGCTATCCTGATTAACGCCTTAATGGAAATTGTTTCTCGAGATGTATGCAAGCATGGACACGGATAAGCATTCCCTTTATTTAATTCCATGGTTGAGAAATATTTACGCCTTGGACTCACATGATTTATTGTCTCTCGATTTTGGCTATGGCAAATGAGTTATTTTAGTATTCACAAAGATGGAAGAAGATGGTTTGCATTTCTCTATCGCTTCGCTGAGTCATACGGGCCTAGTTGTTGAGGGATAATATTATTTCAAAATTTAGTGAAGGAATACAACATGGCACCTTCTATGGAACTTTATGGATACTTGGTGGACATGTTGGGAAGTTTGAAAAAGCTTATCAAACTATCAAAAGTATACATGTGGAGCCAAATTCTGTTATTCTGATGCATGAAGTCAATGAACTGGTCATGGAAGGTATTTGTTTAATGCATGAAATGGGTGCATTCAACTGCTTCTTAAATCTCATTATACATCCTCTATGGTACCGACAACATTTTCGGAATAAGTTTTTGCCAAGATCATTGTTTGAGAATGTACGTGTTAAGGACGATCCTTGTGATGTACATGTTTTGTTGGTTATTTCCACCGCCTCGACGGATAAACCGATAGACACTAATTTGGAAGTGTTAGTGCTCTATTTGATTGTCGCCACAAGTCAATTACATCGCCCTTATAAGTTCATGATGCCGTTCCAATGCTTGTGAGCAAGTTGATCACATAAGAGCCGCTTTGATCGCTTATCTATTATGATGGATTTCATCATCATTTCTCTTCGCATGTATGATTTGACCGCAACAAGGAAACGAGTTAAACTATTTATTCCTAGTTCACATGATATGTCCGCATAAATTGTGATTGATGTGGAACTTGGCCTTTGAAGTTAATTTGGAGGATGATGGTCGCGTGGAGTTGTTTCACGCCTATCCTACCATAATTATTATGCTCTTCTACTTTGAATACAAAGTATGGTTTCACCGTTATTCCAATCTAACTCGTGGATGGGTTAATCCTGGAAGGGTTGGAATGATGTGAACAAATACAATGGACAACTTAGAAGACTTCGAATTGTTTTACAAGATGGTGAATGGACTTGATCCACCAATGGATGTTGATTACGATGGATAGCTTATGAGGTTTCAATGATTTTACGAGTTCACTCGTGACTAGATTTTTGTGTATGGGGATGAGATGATGTAGTGACATCTAATCTAGCATTATATTTTATAATTGATTTAAGTAGCTATTAGCCATGTGCATTTTTCTTTAAGTGTTGGGTAACCTAATTGGGCTTCTTAGGGTATAAATAGCCTAAGTTCTCCTATAAGATGATCATCTTGTAATCAATTATCTCACTTTTATCTTAATTCAATGAATGAATTTGAAGTGATTGGATTAGCTCTCGTTATCGTGATCTTTGATTTTATAGACTTCTACATCATTTGCATCGTAGCGCTAGGTTTTTCCTCGCAGTGATGTTATAGCCGGATTCGCGACGGTGTTCGAATTCAAGATCCTTTGGGATGCTTTATCAAAAATCGACCAAAACCTTATGCTTTTGCAGTAGATATTGACCGAGACCTCTATGGACTGAAGCATGTAGTTGAGGATTCTAGCCACCGACAAAATGTATGAGTTTTTCCTCGTCTTACAGTTGGTGAGCATGACAACTATGAACAACAAAGTTTGAAGCCCATTAGTTTTACTTCAAGCTTTGATGACATGGAATGCTGGATCCATGAGTTCAAAGAAAAGGAAGCCCATTTTCTTGGGGTTTTTACCAAAGAAATACCGAATCGGAGTCCATAATAATGAGATTCAAGAGAAATCTACCCGTTTTTTTATGGATTTTGGCACATAGAAGATCTCATGAGCTGGATTGATGCAATAGAAGACTTCTTTGAAAAAATCAATCGACCTGAACATATAAAGTGCAAAATCGCTTGGTATAAAAATGAAGGGGCTCGATATTATTGGTGGAAACAATTTCAAAGATGAAAGGAACGAACATGGAAAGGAGGAATTCATTTCATGGCCTACAATGAGGAAAATTTTAATTTCCAGATTTGTGCCCAACAACTGTTCGAGAAAAGTACATTCCGAATTTACGGCAACAAACACAAATGGACAACTGACTTAAGGATTTTTTGAGCATCAGAAGTGATATATGAAGGTGATGGGCATTCAAAGGAAATGAGTGAAGTGAAGCCTACCAAGTGTGTGATGGAATTTCCAATGTAAAGCATCAATGAAACAACTAAGGATGGAGACCAAATTGGGAAGCAACATATACAACAAAGAGTCACACATTTGAAGTTTAAGCCTCGCTGCCTGTAAACTAGTGTTCATCTCGATGACGATAATTTACACCCCAAATAGATAACGCTCTAGCAGTGTTCAAGTGTGCTTAATTTTGAGATTACAAAACACCCATGGAGGAGTCACAAATGGAATCATTTGTAAATTGCAGCACCGCCACAATCAAGAAGTCTATTTATTGTTAGATGTAGTGGCCGAAAGACAATTTATGTAATTGTTTTTTATGACAGATTTTATTATTCATCTTATTATTTGCTATGTGGTTATAAAGTATATACTACTGCAAACCCTAAGTATATCAGTATGTAACCACTTAACTTAGTGTATGGCATGCATGTGAAGAATGAGTTAGCGGTGATATACTTGAACTATTAGTCCGTGGTGAACTTATTCATAGTTTAGTGGTCTCATGATTAAAACACCAATAATGCGCCTAACACCTTAGTGTGTGATAGTCTTATCCGACTGCCGGTAGAAGGTACCTCTGGCTGGGGGCATTCATATATGATGGCATTCATGTAGATCGATCGATAATCAGATTTCTTGATATAATTCCGTAATAAGGAAATCTTATTAAATCATTAGATGATCATATATGGATTGACCTTAATCCCGAGGTGATCACAAGATGTTGCTTGTCTCGGGTAGTGTTTGATCTCATTAGTTACGGATCACTTTGATATGTGATCCAAGTCACTTCTGCTGGCACTATTCCCTCGATTTGAGTGAGTAGTTCTGCTTTTCACGCACATGAAATCCATTCCTTCCTCGGGAAGTAGGGAGACAAATTTCCCTTATTTGTTAGCCCTAAGAAAATGATCGATGGGCCCAGCTTCATATTGTGACTAATTAGCTACTAGTCGATATGTGAACTAATTGATCGCTAGGGGGTTAATGGTAAATAAGGATAAGATATTCTCGAAAGTCGGGTTTACGGAGACTTCCCACTGCAATGGATAAATGGCTGAGGGTTAGTCTCAGATGTAGTGATTATATCAAGGACGCTATTTACTCATGTGGTTGAGTGTAAGTATATATCTATAATTGGTAGAGTTCACTGGGTTTATGGTGGCATAATCCCGAATTAATAATTTAAGTATGAATATTCTATTCGATGAATATTTTACTTAATTATTTGAGCTACTCTGTTATAGGTCCATGGTCCCCAATATGGCCTCTTAATTCGGGTACTTTTCTTTTATTGGGCTCAGTTGATAATTAATTGGTCACCAATTAATTGATATACTAAATATTATTTAGTTGGGCTAAATAATATAATACATGTATTTTCTTGTGTGATTAATTATTTACTAGTTAAATAATTAATTAATAAAAGATAATTGATTTGTAATTGATTGATTGATTAATCAAAATCTTTTATAAATGGAATTATCTTTTATTGTGATTTCTTTTTAATTATTTATTTAATTAATTAGAAACTTAGAGGCCAAGGATTTAATCTCCTATATAAAGAGAGTTCTTCCAAGACATATGGAGAAGTTTTTTTTTTTTTGACATACACACACAAAAATAGAGAGAAAAACTTGTTTCTTGTCTTGAGTTTCTAGTTGAAGAAAAACTTGTAGTTTTTTTCTTGGAAGCATATTAAGGAGGTTCTAGTACCAAGAATTGGTGTCCACCAACTACCGTTTGGAGAACACATTGGAAGATCTTGGCATCTCTTCCTACTATTGGTAAGACATACTAAACCCCCTTATAGGAATTTAGATCCTTTATTTATGTATTGTAATTTGTAAATCGTGATCCATCCGCTGCACAAAGAAACTACATCCTTCATGTGGTAGCAGAGCCAGGTTCCACGATTAATGAATTATATTAAGAGATAAACGTTTTAAAAGGAGTGGAATTGCATGTAGAAATTTTTATTTTAGGCGTGTATATTTTTGGTGTGATTACCGTTGTGGTTGAAGAGATGGATTGGGGTTGAATCACACTCGCTCGATCTATTGTCGCTTTTTCGATTAGTATCGATTAAGCATAGGAATTGTAATTTAAATTTTATGCAATTTTTATTTCCGCAAAGTTTGTTAATTTTATGTAATCGATCCGGGTTCAAAACATGAAGATCTTGAATATGAAGATGATGAATCCCAAGAATATTGGGAGAGAGGGGGCCGGCAGTGATCCTTTTTTTTTTTGGTAAGGTCGGATTTTTTTTTTAATAAAAAAACGGCTGGAAAAAAAATATTATTTTTTTTATTTTTTTTGACAATTATATATATGTATATATATTAAAAAAAAATTGGATCCGCCCCTTCTCACCTTCGAAGCTCGTGGCTCGTGGTTCGTGTAAAGATCGATTCAAGATGTGGATGAAGATTTGAAGATTGTAATTTAATTTATTTTATTCCTAGAAAATAAGTTAGATGCGGGGGTGCCAACGATCCATCTTGATGTTTATTTTCCGCACTAGTATGCATGCTTAGGATATACATGACATGCATCATATCATGAATTCCACTCCATATGTATATACATGTAGAAATTAATTTGAGGAATTAGTTAGGCATGTATACAACACGCGATTAGTTTTAATTAATTGTATGATATTAATTAGAAACTAATTAGTGGAAACCGAGGATTCCGGTTTTGTCAATCGTCATTGTTAGTGATGGATTCTCGTGAATCCCACTTCATAAAGCATAGGAGTAAAATCCCAAACCTCGACGAGATTGTGTTTTTTGTCCGTAGTGTCTACGTGAAAATTTGATGTTAAGTGGATTAAATATGGGCGTAATATGGTTCAAAATGGTCAAACCATGGTTGGGTGGTCAACTAAGCCACGGTTCGATCGACTTTAACTCCTCCACGTGTGGCGCTTGCACGGGTTCGGCAAGGCCGAGCTTATCCGACGAGCAACTACGGCTCAACGGAGCTCCCTTAGCAATCGATCCGTCCGACAAACCACATATGTTCCAACGAATAGGTCGGGTGGGCTACCCCACATAACCGACACCATTCGGGCCCATGAATTATTCCTTAAAGATACATCAAGTCCAAAAACAAAATCGCAAACCCCAACCTTTTCAAAATCTTGAGTGGGAGCGGAATGCGACAACCGAGCCCACGGCCTCATCGCTGACACAAGCGACGCGAGAGAACGGTGACGCCGTGTCGGACTTGGACCAGCCTTCCTAAGGCCAAGGCCTTCACCGCTTATCAAAATTCATGGCTTGGTCTCCAAAAGGATAGGATTTTGGGTACTCATCGGGTCACCGATCGACCCTAAGGCGCATACTCGCGTCTACCTAAAATCAAATAGTAGGTCACACTCATTACGGGTATTTTTGGTAATACCTGGCTGAAAAAGAAAGGTAACCGGGATTATGTTCGATTACATTTTAATCATCGAGAGAGAAAGATCTCAATTTAGTCGCCACCTCTTTGATTTTAACACGGTAAAACGAAATATTAGGTTCGGTTTCTTTTATTCGAGTTAATTATTTTGGACATTATATATATATATTCTCGAATTTTATATATGTAATTAAAAGGAAAATCAGCTTTGTGGTCAAGGGCAATTAAGGAAAATGGTTAACTCCTTTTAATGCTAAGACCTAACCTAATTCGTAGATTTTCAGCTTGATTTCAGCCTTCCCCTCCCTCAGCGGCATTGTGAGGAGAGAAAGAGAGAAAAGAGAGTTCTTCACAATTCTAAGAGGTAGAGTTGATCGCTTTCAAAACGGATTCAAGAATTGGACTCGGCGTGAAGAGCACAAATTTTTTGGCATCGCTTTGTGGGATTGCAGCAGCTTTTCAGAGCGCTTTGATCGCTTTGGGGCTGCAAATAGGTAAGAGAAACAATTCTATGAATTCTATCATTTGTTATAAGGAATTGATCATGTTTTAAGGCTTTTTGGTGTTAGAAATATGAATCTTTGTTTTGGTTAAAGACTATGGTTGTTACAAAGACGCCTGTATGTGGATCCTTGTGTTGTTTTGTTGGTTATTTGCTGGTTTTGGGTTGAATTACGATCCGAAATCGCATGATGATGAAGTTAGGGGTTTTGGTCGAACCCAGTGGACGGGCGTCCGGTTCTTCGGACGGGCGCCCGCTTAGGTCGAATCTCGACGGGCGCCTGGCTTATCCGGACGGGCGCCTGAGGTGCAATTTACATTCGTGATTGAATCGCTTTTGGGTGGACGAAGGCCCACTATTTTGGACGGGCGCCCAAAGAAGTCAACGGGCGCCTTGTAAACGGGCGCCCAGCTTTTGTACGCCTCCTTTCTATTGTTAATCGTTGTTCAGCCAAATATACATGCTTTACTTACTTGAGATATATATACGATATGTTAAACATGGTATAACTTAGACAAGCTTGATTGAGCTTCGATTCGCTCAGCTTAAAACACCGAATGTACTCTTAAAGGGAGTTGAAGTTCGGATCCGCTTAAGAGCATGATAGGCTTGTGCTTTGATGAATTAGTATTCATCAATGTCTGTGGTATGTGCTAGACTTGTCCGTGTCTAGTGGTCTAAGAAGAGAGTAGTTGTGTGAGGGAGAATACTTGAAAATACTCAAAGTTGGCTAGCTAATAACCTAATAAACAACGATGTGACTAGTAAAAGATTAAACAACATGTCCCTCTTGGCTAGGCACTGTGCTAAATCGCGATGCATGTGCTACCTCTGGTGGTAAGAACTTCGTAGGTCAAAAAGACCCTAAGTACGGAGGGACTCTGCTGAGGTGTGCGTGCTATCGGAGTCTACCTTTTCTAGACTTCGTGGATATTGGTGTGATCCACTAATATGTTGCAAAAGAGTGTTCCCAAGGTAGAAGAACTCTGTAGGTCAAAGACCCTAAGTACAGAGGGACTCTGCTGAGGGGATGCGCGTAGTGCCCTTGAGTGCGGTTGTAACATAGATAGGCTAAGTTAGAAACAGTTAGTCACAACGTGTTGATGAGCATGAAGTGAACCCTAGATGGAGTTGGTCTCATTTAATCAACTAATTAAATAATTATCTTTTCGTTATAACTATGATTGTCTTCATAGCTTCTCTTTCTTGCTGAGTACATTGTACTTACCTCGAATGCATTTTCTTTTATGTGTTTGGGGGTGAGAAGACGAACAGGTGTTCGAGGAGAGTTTTGACGACGACGTGTGAAGGCGCTCGTTGAAGTTTCAAGAATGTTTCTTTACTGTTTTTCTTTGGTGGCTCTTGTAATGATTCTGAGGTAGACTGTTGGTTCTTTTGGTTGCTACGTACTGTCTTTGGGATTTCGTACTTTTCCAATGTAATAATTTACATTTCTATCTTTAGAATTTCTTGTTTCTATTCTTAGACGTTGAAAAAAATATACCCGAGTTTTGCTTTCGTTTTGCTTTCATTTGATACGACATAGTAGAGGCTTACGTATAAAATGAATTTACTTTTATTTTATACGCGCGAACGCCCTTTTCCGGATAAGGACTCGTGTCCGGGAACGGGCGTTATAATTGGTATCGAGAAAAGCGCTTCTTTAGACTTCCTTTCCTTAAGATAAGTTTCTTTAGATCTTTAGTAACGCCTGGTTTTCTTGATCTTCAAAGATGGTAACGACAAGAGAGGCGCTCGTGAGCCGGGAGCTCGTGGGTTAGTCAAGGGGCAGGAGCCCAAAGTGCCCGTAGTAGGGGCGGATTTGTGAGGCGTAATCCTTCGCCTCGCTTGAGTCTTTCGCCACCACCCCATACAGCCACACCTACACCAAGGTCTCAACAAGATGTGTCACCGAGGCCGCATCAGAATCTGCCACCCCGACCACCGCCAAGATATAACTACATTTATGGAGAGCCTGGACAAGCACCTATTCGTGTCACCGTAGTAGGCGACATTCCACCGATTAGTGCGCCACCACCAAAGACCAACCAATGTGTATCCACCACCATCTAGTGCTTATCCTCCAAAGGTATCCTCAAGCAGCAGCAGTCTTTTACCCTCCTCCTCAGTAGGTCATGTTCCTCAACCTACAAGCACCACCTTCACCACGCTTTGACCACCAAAGAAGGCATCGGTCATCCACCCTTTGGTTATCAAAGAACCTCAACAAAGATCGGGCCTTATCGTGGGTACTATCCGTGATCGTAATGAGCCTCAAGTAATCCCACCTTATCCTCAACATCACAGTTATCAGCCGCATGTATCTTTTGGTTACCCTCCGGTTCACCCACCAGTTAGACCGGCTTTTGAGCAAGCACCAACGGTGGATTGGTATACGAGATTGAGGAGAAATCGAGTTGAGAACTTCTTTGGTAATGTGGAGCATTCTAAAGCAGAGGAGTGGATAAGGGGATTCGAGAGCTTGTAGAACATACATGTTCCCGAGACAGTAAATGGCACAAATAGCGGCCGGGCTTTATGTTGGGAGCAGCAGAAGCATGGATTGATGCCGTCCAAAGCAGCAACGGTAAGGTAACGGATTGGGAAGGGTTCAAGACGATGTTTTATAATGAGTACTTCCCGGTTACAGTTCAAGCAGATAAAGCAAGTCAATTCCTGAAGCACAAGCAAGGTAATCACCTGACAGTGGCCCAGTATACTAATAAGTTCAATGAGCTAGGAAGGTTCTATCCGGAATTGATGAAGGTAGAAGAGAGAAAGATGGCCCTCTATAAGGATGGGTTGGCCTACGAGATTCAAAGGGGCATGCTAGATTCACGGCAAGGAATATGGCAGAGTTGATGAATAAAGCCTTGAAGTCGAAACTTTCGTGAAGAGAGCTACAAAGGGTTGTTAATAATAAGAGAAATTTTGGGACAAGTCAAGGCAGTTATAGGGGAGCGCCACAGCAAGCAGCCAAGAAGACTACGGCTCCTACAGCAGCTAAGGCTCCGAATAGTGCACCACTTTGCCCCAAGTGCAACAGAAATCATACAGGAGAGTGCAGGCAGAGTAGTAACGGTTGTTATGTTTATGGTGAGCAAGGACACTTTTCTAGAGCGTGTCCAAACAGAGGAAACAAGAGTGGTTCGAGCCAAGGTAGCGGGAGAGGCGGCCCGAGCCGACCGGTTCGAGTTTTTGCAGCGGATGCTAATTTTGTGGAACCAGAGGATGACGTTATTTCAGGTACCATGTTTTGTTTCATTCTTTTGTTAAGATATTTTATAGCGTGATTATTCATGTTGTAACTATATTTAAATAAATGAATATGCATCCTAGGTAATGATAATGTTAGAAAACCTAGTGGTCAAGGCTTTGTTTGACACGGGAGCCAAAATACTTTTGTGTCAACCAAGGTAGCTAAGAAGTTGGATTTACCTTCGTAACCTTTAAGAAACACTTTGGAGATAACTACGCCGTTAGGGAAGGTAACAAGGGTAACTAGAATGATACCACAAGTGGAAGTTCGAGTCGGACCTTATCGATGTAAGAGCAACTTTACGCTTTGGACTTTTCGATTTTGATGTAATCCTCGGAATAGATTGGCTATCCGAGAATTATGTACACTTGGACCAGAAAGAGAAGAAAGTAACTTTTAAAGTACCCGGGAAATCGATAAGACATATCAAGGAATGTGTACAAGCCGAGTAAGAAGAAACATCCGATCATATCAATGTTAAGGCGTTGAGGGCTTGTCGGTGGTTGTGAAGGCTACTTGTTGTATGCAAAGGGACGTGGAACAAGTGAAGCCTAAGTTCGAGGAGACTCCCATAGTGAGGGAATATCCCGAGGTATTTCCGTAAGAGTTACCGGAAACATGCCGGACAGAGAGATAGAGTTTGAAATTCAGCTTGATACCGAGCGCACCATCGCTAAAGCACCTTACTGTAATGGCACCGCTGAATTAAAGGAGTTGAAAGCTCAACTTAAAGATATGCTTGAAAGGAACATAATTCAGCCCAAGACTTCGCCTGGGGAGCCCCGCTTTGTTTGTGAAGAAGAAAGATGGCAGCATGAGAATGTGTATCGACTACAGAGCATTGAACAACCTTACCATCAAGAATAAGTACCTCTACCAAGGATAGATGATCTGCTTAATCGCCAAAAGGTAAGAAAGTGTTTTCCAAGATCGACCGAGATCCGGATATCATCGCTTGAAGGTTAAGATAGCAGATATACCAAGACGGCTTTCAAGATTTGAGATATGGACATTATGAGTTCCTTGTTATGCCTTTTGACTCACTAATGCTCCATCTCGCATTTATGGATTTGATGCAATGAGTCTTCATGCCGCACTTGGATAAGTTCGTGATAGTGTTCATAGACGATATCCTAGTTTACTCTAAGGATGAGAAGGAACACGAGGAACACTTAAGGATAGTGTTGGACACACCAAGAAGAATCGCCAGTATGCGAAGTTTTCTAAGTGTGACTTTTGGTTGGATCGAGTGAGTTTCTTGGGTCATGTCATTTCGAGATGGCATTCAAGTTGATCCGCAAAGATCGAGGCGCTTGAGAATTGGCCTAAACCTACCACGCTTTATATAAGAAGTTTTCTTGGGTTGGTGGTTACTACCGGAAGTTCGTGACAAGATTTTTCAAGATAGCTACTCCACTCACCAGTCCGACACGTAAGAATGTGAAATTTGAATGGACTAATGAGTGTGATAAGGCCTTTCATACCTTGAAGAGTAAGTTGACTACGGCACCAAAGTTAGCAGCCCGAGATTTTTGATCATGATGTCTACACGGATGCTTCGGGACAGGGTTTGGGTTGTGTGTTGATGCAAGGAGGAAAAGTGATAGCTTATGCATCTAGGCAATTGAAGGTACATGAGAAGAACTACCCGACACATGATCTAGAGTTGGCAAATGTAGTATTTGCCTTAAAGACTTGGAGGCATTACTTATATGGGTTAAAGCAAGGATCTTCACCGACCATAAGAGTTTAAAGTATTTCTTCACACAAGAGAACCTCGAATATGAGACAGAGGAGATGGTTAGAGTTCGTTAAGGACTATGATTTGGACATTCAAGCACCATCCGGTAAAGCGAATGTAGTGGAAGATGCTCTGAGCAGAAACCAAAGTTTGCAGCAGCTTCCAAAGGTTGAGGTAATGGCGTAAAGGTTTGATGGGTTGGAAATCGAAGCTTCGATCGATTGAAGACCGGCGCTTGTGGCACCGTTGTTAGCAAGATCGAGAGTTGATGGATGATATTCGGGAAAGCAAGACGAAGACCCGGTTTTGTTGGACTTGAAGCGTGTTGCTAGAGAGAAGCCTACGGTTGGTTACGTGTTGATAAAAGTGGAAATCAGGGTATCGGGATCGTCTATGTGTACCTAACGCTGGCGACTTTGAGACAAAGAATTATGGAAGAAGCACATAGATAGCTTTTGCGTTCATCCGGTGCTACTAAAATGTATAGAGACTTAAAAGAAAGATTTTGGTGGCCTCGATGAAAGTGGAGATAGCCAAGTTTGTGGCCGAGTGTGATGTATGTCGAAGGTTAAGGCGGAGCATAGAAGACCCGTGGAATGCTTAAGCCATTGGATATCCCGGAATGGAAGTGGGATAAGATCACAATGGACTTCATCACCGATTACCTAAGACAAGAGGCGGACACGACGCAATTTGGGTAATCGTGATGATTGACCAAATCGCCCATTTCTTACCGCATAAGGTCGACATGCCATTAAACAAGATGACGACACTATATCCGACAATATAGTGAAGTTACATGGAGTTCCAAATTCGATAGTTTCGCACCGTGATTCGAGATTCGTAAGTCGATTTTGGAAGAGCTTGCAAGAAGCCTTCGGGACCAAGTTGATTTGAGCACGGCTTTTCATCCTCGCATGATGGACAATCCGAGAGGACCATCCGCACACTCGAGGACATGCCGAGAGCTTGTGTTTTGGAGGTAGGCGGATCATGGGACGATTACCTATCGGTAGCGGAGTTTGCCTACAACAACAGCTTTTCATGCAAGTATAGGCATGCCGCCGCTTGAAGCGCTGTATGGGAGAAGATGTCGCACGCCACTGCTTTTGGGATGAAGTCGGGAGAGACAGATTACAGGCCGTAGATGGTTGAACAAGCAAAGGAAAGGGTTCAGCTTGGTCAAGAAGAATCAAGGCGCCAAGACATGCAAAAAAGTTGGGTGATGTTAGAAGAAGACCTCTGAGTTTGAAGTCGGCGATAGAGTTTACCTCCGAGCTTCACCGATGAAAGGAGTGAAACGCTTTGGACAAAAAGGAAAGCTAAGTCCAAGGTATGTTGGACCTTTGAGATTTTGGAGAGAGTTGGGACGTTAGCTTATAAGCTTCAGCTGCCGTAATCAATGTCGAGAGTCCATAATGTGTTTCACGCTTCGATGTTGAAAAAGTGTCCGACGAAGAATGATATGAAAACTACGGTTGACCTGTAAATCTTACAAGATAATCTTGCTTATGACGAGAGACCGATCAAGATCCTAGACCGGAAAGAAAAGATGATTAAGAGACGGATGATCCCTTTGGTGTTAGTTCAAAGGAGCAATCATTCACCCGAGGAGGCAACTTGGGAAGTGGAAAGCGACATGCTTAGTGAGTTCCAAGAATTTGGGGATTTACTGTATGTTCTAGTTTCGAGGACTAAACTCCTTTTAAGGGGAGAATGTAATATTCCGACTTTCGGGAAAGGCAGACGTGTCTTTTGCGTAAAACGAAATATTAGGTTCGGTTTCCTTTATTCGAGTTAATTATTTTGGACATTATATATATATATTCTCTAAATTTTATATATGTAATTAAAAGGAAAATCAGCTTTTGTGGTCAAGGGCAATTAAGGAAAATGGTTAACTCCTTTTAATGCTAAGACCTAACCTAATTCAGGATTTTCGCTTGATTTCAGCCTTCCCCTCCCTTGTGCGGCATTGTGAGGAGAGAAAGAGAGAAAAGAGAGTTCTTCACAATTCTAAGAGGTAGAGTTGATCGCTTTCAAAACGGATTCAAGAATTGACTCGGCGTGAAGAGCACAAAGCATTTTTGGCATCGCTTTGTGGGGTTGCAGCAGCTTTTCAGAGCGCTTTTGATCGGTTTTGGGCTGCAAATAGGTAAGAGAAACAAATCCTATGAATTCTATCATTTGTTATAAGGAATTGATCATGTTTTAAGGCTTTTTGGTGTTAGAAATATAAATCTTTGTTTTGGTTAAAGACTATGGTTGTTACAAGACGCGCTGTGATGTGGATCCTTGTGTTGTTTTGTTGGTTATTTGCTGGTTTTGGGTTGAATTACGATCCGAAATCGCATGATGATGAAGTTAGGGTTTTGGTCGAACCCAGTGGACGGGCGTCCGGTTCTCTCGACGGGCGCCCGCTTAGCTTAGGTCGAATCTCGACGGGCGCCTGGCTTATCCGGACGGGCGCCTGAGGTGCAATTTACATTCAGATTGAATCGCTTTTGGGTGGACGAAGGCCCACTATTTTGGACGGGCGCCCAAAGAAATCGAACGGGCGCCCGTGTCTTTAAACGGGCGCCCGCTTTGTATGTACTTCTCCTTTCTATTGTTAATCGTTGTTCACCCAAATATACATGCTTTACTTACTTGAGATATATATACGATATGTTAAACATGGTATAACTTAGACAAGCTTGGATTGAGCTTCGATTCGCTCGCTTAAAACACCGAATGTACTCTTAAAGGGAGTTGAAGTTCGGATCCGTCGGAAGAGCATGATAGGCTTGTGCTTTGATGAATTAGTATTCATCAATGTGTGTGTATGTGCTAGGACTTGTCCGTGTCTAGTGGTCTAAGAAGAGAGTAGTTGTGTGAGGAGAATACTTGAAAATACTCAAAGTTGGCTAGCTAATAACCTAATAAACAACGTGATGTGACTAGTAAAAGATTAAACAACATGTCCCTCTTGGCTAGGCACCAAAGCTAAATCGCGATGCATGTGCTACCTCCTCAAGGTAGAAGAACTTCGTGAGGTCAAAAAGACCCTAAGTACGGAGGGACTCACGAGGTGTGCGTGCTATCGGAGTCTACCTTTTCTAGACTTCGTGGATATTGGTGTGATCCACTAATATGTTGCAAAAGAGTGTTCCCAAGGTAGAAGAACTCAGAGGTCAAAGACCCTAAGTACAGAGGGACTCTGCTTGGGGATGCGCAGTAGTGCCCTTGAGTGCGGTTGTAACATAGATAGGCTAAGTAGAAACAAGTTAGTCACAACGTGTTGATGAGCATGAAGTGAACCCTAGATGGAGTTGGTCTCATTTAATCAACTAATTAAATAATTATCTTTTCGTTATAACTATGATTGTCTTCATAGCTTCTCTTTCTTGTCGAGTACATTGTACTTACCTCGAATGCATTTTCTTTTATGTGTTTGGGGTGAGAAGAAGAACAGTGTTCGAGGAGAGTTTTGACGACGACGTGTGAAGGCGCCGTTGAAGTTTCAAGAATGTTTCTTTACTGCTTTTCTTTGGTGGCTCTTGTAATGATTCTCGAGGTAGATCTGTTGGTTCTTTTGGTTGCTACGCATCGCCTTTGGGATTTCGTGATTTTCCAATGTAATAATTTACATTTCTATCTTTAGAATTTCTTGTTTCTATTCTTAGACGTTGAAAAAAAATATACCCGAGTTTTGCTTTCGCTTTGCTTTCATTTGATACGACATAGTAGAGGCTTACGTATAAAATGAATTTACTTTTATTTTATACGTGCCGAACGTTCCTTTTCCGGATAAGGACTCGGTGTCCGGGAACGGGGCGTTACAGAAGTGATATTCGCTGACCTAGACCTGGAATTACTCCCAGATCAGCAAGGAACCTTTCAAGTTATACTACCTCTCTAGCTGCTCTAGAAGCTACTATGTATTCGACTTACAAATTCGAATTGGCAGTGCTGGATTGCTCCAGTCTATAGCTCCATCACTATGTGAAAACATTGAGCCCGAGATCAATTAACGATCATCCTTAATCTGACTTAAAGTCAGAATCAGTGTAATCAATACTCAGGTTTGCACCCAAATATACAAGCATATAATTCCTCGTTCTCTAAAGATACTTGAGGATGTACTATACTGCCATCATTGCTCAAATCCAAGATTCGAACTTAATTGACTTTTAGAAATCTGACATTCTCTATCCAGCAGAGAATTTATCCCATTTTCTCTTTATCCAAAGATTGAGAGAATTATTCCGTGAGGGGTTGGGTAGGAAACCTCTCGTTGAATATTTCATACGAAAATGCATCATCATCTTAAACAATAAGATGGATGGGAAACTGCCACAGCTTGTCCTCATGAATTCAACCGAATCAAATTCTAAGAATATAGTCTACATCTCTAATTTAGAGAAACTTGGCTCACAATTTTTGACTTCAGATAACACACTCATGTTGTTCTCAACTGTTGCAGCATTATCCTTTATAAACACTAACGTCTACTAATTTACCTATATTGATTCTCTGGTCTACAAAAGACTCGTCAATTTTTGGTCAAGCCCACACATTTCAAAACATATGACTTTTAGTGACCTAGAGGTTTGCTTTAATCCACCAATGGATATAAGCATAGGCAGTCAATCTGCCATAGGCTTTAAGCAAAACCCTTCCGTTCCGAATGAATCTAAGCTCAATTGTGTGGAAAGAAAGTTTCAGGGCATCATCCCTGGTAATCTTTCTTCTTTCCAACAGATCAAGAAAGGCTAAATAGTGGGAAAGTTTCAGGGCATCACCCATGTTTAACTCTCTACTTGTCAGGGAATTACCCCTAGACCACTTAGCTTTTCTTTGAAAGATAAACTTCCTCATTAATTCTTCTCTTATTCACGTAGATCCAATTACTCCCACTGGGCCTGAGACACTCAGGTGGTTCTACAAGATTGTGAACAGAACTAGAGTACCAAAACTCCATTTACAGGTTTATGGCTTTTAACCAACCTATTTTTTTTATCAAAATCCTTTACTGTCCTTCCAAAAGACCATAGGTTATCAATCACCCTCAGCAGACTGTAAAGTCCGCATAATCACAGCGAGTCAATGGATAAACCATACTCCTACTACATTTTGGTGGATTGACATTCTGATCTGGTTCAGTAGCAATTATCTGCGTAACCCCCAACAGCCAATGTTGGATGTGGTCTGATATTCAATATCACTCATCTTTCTCAACTATTCAGTTCTGATGATTTCTTGAGTAATGGATATTCTCTGATTTGAAACAGTTACTGGAAGAAGTTTAAGGGAAAAACTTCAAAATCAAAGAAAGATGATGATGATATTCACAAGGAGATCCTGATCTACAGAAAGGGATTCTCGCTTCTCTTTAAGAAAACGAAGTGGGCAAAAGTGTTGATGAAGGAAATTCTGAAGAAGACATTTCTGAAGAAAGTGGTGATCCGCATAATCGAGACTCGATCTGAATCAGGAAAAGAAGAAGAGAAAGAAAGATATCAGTCACCAACTGACAGAGATGTGCTCGAAATAGCAAAAGCTGAAGCTGACCAAGCCGAAGCTAACCAAGCTAGAGAAGAAACTGATGACGAGTTAGATGTGAAACTGTCACTAGTAAGAGAAACTAATCCTTCTACTCTAGATAAAATAAGAAGTGAGTCTGAAGAAAGAAGGAATTCTGGAGATTACAAGGAAAAACTGAAAGATAACATCTCTCCCCTTTCCAAAGAAAAGAGAGAATCTGAGAAAGCATCTGAGACAGAGGAAGGCAAAACAGAAAAGAAAACTTAAAATGAAAAAGGTGTGGCAACACAAGCTGAGTTCATCAAGTACAATTTCAATGATCTTGTGATATAGAATGAAGATATGAGTATCTTTGGGAAAGTGTTACAATCCATGGAAGAAAACAAAAATGAGAGATCCAACATGGAAAAGAGATTGGACAGTGTCAAGATGGATTGTCATGACACTTTGGTTGAAATCAGAAAGACATCTATTGAAACAGATGCTAGGAAATTGAAAGTCAAGAGAGATTGGAAGGCATGGTTGCTAAGGTACATGACAAGATGCTTATACTGGATAATTCTATGAAAGATTAAGTTGTTGCACAAACATTATTGGCATCCAATCAGCAGCACCTCAATGCATACATCAGAAGTCTGATTCAAAAGGATGATGCCAATAAGGGGGAAAGTGAAGCCATTCTACAAGTCAATGCAGCTGAAATGCCTAGAGTTCTTAATAGTATTGATGAGAAATTGATCGAACTGAAGAAAGCACCGGTTGATATGAATGATGAAAAAATGGAGTTGACTACAAAAAATTTAAACCAACTGAGAAAAGACTTGACTTGGATTCACAACTTTATAGTATTTTCTGAGAACTACTCACAAAAGAAGTTGAATCAAGAGAACAAGCCTTGGAAAAAATTTTAATCATGCAGAAAGTCCTTGTTCACTACTGGAATAAACTGAAAAAATGAGAAAGAAATGGTATGCTAGAGAAAGCTGAGAATAAAGTTAAACAGACTGACCTTAAGTTTGTCAAAGATTTGCTGAAAACTGCTACTAGTGATAAGTTAAGGAAAGGTGTGTTTATGTTTGCAATCTTGTTCAAAAGTAAGTTTTTCGGAAAGCATAATATGACCAATTCCTGGAATGTCTGGGCAAACATAAATGGGATTGAGTACAGTTCAACAAATCTTGCTATGAAAGAAATTGTTGAACTTTATGACAAGAAGATTGAAGGAACTTACCAAGGAAAGGGAAAGGAAGCTGAAACGTAGTTTCTTTTCATATACTGATGTATTCTAATACTATGTACTCTGTAACTTAGTATCATCAATAAACACTCAGTTTCTCAGTTCTTTGTGTTTATTGTTTTGTCCTTATCTTTTTGCATTACTTTTAAGTAGGGTATTGGCATCATAAAAAATAGGGAAATTGTTGGAAATAAAATTTAATGTTTTGATGATGATTAATCAGTTATTCAATTATTGTTTTAACCTCTTTGATGAAGTGTCATAACTAGCTGTAATAGTGCAAAGCAAAAAGATGTCCAGATAATAATGTATAAGATTTAATAAAGTCTTAAATTTGTATAAGTATATCAGACAAGCACTGTAATAGTTCTAGAATCAGAACTGAGAAAATGAGTAACTGAATTTATGAGATTATGAAAACTGAGTTCACAATTAGAGATTGAGAAACTGACTCAGAAGCACACCACCAGAAACTGAAGAAGGTAAGTTCGCTGAGGGACACAATCTCAGTTGGCTTATCTAGATGTTGATGGTCGAGGACCTGCACTCGCTTTATTGAAGAAGTGAAGAACTGAGGGTTCAAAATCATTTTATGTAGATTAAAGCCGTGATTATAAAGTTAAAATCAGGCAAGACTGTTATGGCCCGAACTGACTTTATGGATCTTGTTTGGGTCTTGATACAAGGGGACAATGTTACCTAAGATACATAAGGACAATGTTATCTTAGATGAGTTATATGATATGGTGTACTCGATTTAATCTATTATAATCGATGAAGAATAGAGTAATGAGGTTTTGAAGAAGAGTAAAACTCGCTTAATGCTCTTAAAGCGAAAAATCGACTAGGCAACAGTAAAAAATCTGCTCCAAGTCGAAGTTATAAAATCGAAGAAAGATCTCGACCGTTATAAAGCAAACAATTTTATTGGATACACAGAAATGTCGATAGGACACCGACATTCCACAGATAAAGCGGGACCACCAACGGCTACATGAATTCAAATTCAAATAAGATGAATGTTGGAGAACCCCTATAGGTCACTTCTACCTCAAAAAGAAGTGTTGAGTTCTAAGGATAAATTTGTTATTCAAGATTCAAGAAAGGGGAAAGTGAATTAACAAGAACTCCTACTCAGATACTTTATTGTAAGATCAAGAAATTTTCAAAGTGTTCTTAAATATTCAAGAAAGCATATAGATCAAACACTTGAAGAAAAACAGAGCTTGAGCAAACCATATAAACAAGAAGAATAAGCTCAAATCACAAATTGAATCATAGTTATTGATTCAAGTCTCAACTTTGATTTTATCAAAGGTTTTAGACTGTGAAACACCAAGAAGGTGTGAAGGACAGTTGAGGTGCAGTCAGGAAGACTGTGTTTGTGATGAGCTGGTGAAGAGGCAATACAACCCTTCAAGGACCAGTGGTGCAAACAGTTGCAGAGTAGCAATTCTACCTGTTCTATAGCTTCTTAGATTGTTAAGTTAGGGATTAGCTAAGGACTATCAGTTTAGGACTTTTTGTAACCGATCTACCTCAAAGAGTTCTAGAGGAATTTTCCCATGCATCACAGGGGAAGAGAGGACTGGCAGGATTACACCACCTCGAACCTCTATAAATTCTGTCTTATTTACTTACTTTCTTTACGCATTTACTTACTGCACTATAATTTATATTACACTCAGCAAAAATAAGAAACTGAGTCAGCACAGCATTGCATTTCATCTAGACGAACTGATAACTCAAGGTTTATAAAAAGGCTTTAACAATCCGCTGCCGGTTAACTCAGTTAAGCATAAGTCAGCCTTGACTTATACTCAGCTAAGTTAGCTTAACTCCACACACCTTTAAGATCAAACTTAATCTTGTTCAAGATTCAATTTTTGGGGACAAGTTTATTCACCCCCTCCTAAACTTGTGTCGCTTTCCAAGGACAAACAAATCATGTTCCTGAAAACCAAGCAGAACCATTTCAAGAAAATCAAGGATATTAAGAACTGAGATGGATGAAGGATCATCCTGCTGAACAAGTAATTGGAGACATACAACAGGTGTAAAGACTAGAAATCATCTAAATACTATGTTCACCTGATTTGTATCACAACTGGAACCCAAAGTCATTGAAGAAGAAATTACAAATCCTGACTGGACAATTGCTATGCAAGAAGAGATAAATGAGTTTGAAAGAAATCAAGATTTGGAATTAGTTGACAAACCTGAACATGCATAATCGTTGGCACCAAATGGGTATTCAGAAACAAATTGGATGAATCTGGAATCATTGTTATAAATAAAGCAAGACTAGTTGCCAAAGGATATTCTCAAGAGGAAGGAATTGATTTTGATGAAACTTATGCACCAGTTGCAACACTATAGGCAATCAGACTATTTCTTGCTCATTCAGCTTACAAGAAATTCAATGTATACCAGATAGATGTTAAAAGTGCATTTCTAAATGGACTACTGGAGGAAGAAGTTTATGTACATCAACCCTGATGTGACCCGGAAGGTCCTATGTTGAAAGTCCCTTCAATTACTTTGGAAGATCTTGATCCAGTCCAGAAAGCTAGAAGGTGCGGCTATGAAGAGTGAAGAGTAGATCGAAAATGGGCATGGATGATTTATATCAGTTATTGGACTTGATTTATATTATTTTACATTATTATGCACTAGACTATTTAATGAATGGCTTGTGGGCCTAACTGACTAGAAATCCCACCTAGGTGGTGCCTAGAATGCCTAGGTTATTTAGTTTTTTTAATTTTTTTTAATTCTCCCACATTGCTTAGGAGATTGTTACTCTTTGATTTTGTAGCCAATATAAAGGCATCATATGTACAATTTTATACAATCAATTATGAACAATGATATTATTATTTGAGTGAAAAATCTTCTTTGATTAAGTCGATTTAGGCTTAGATGTCAATCACTTGCGAGTGAGTATCTTCTTCGTTGTAGAGGATACAACCATTCAAAAATGAATCAGCATTTTCGAGTGAAATGTTGTAGTATTATTGGCCTAGATCTAAGACAGGATTTTCGAGGACTAGGTTTTAAGCTCGCCATTTATTCCTTAGTATCTTTCTGGGAAAAGTATCATGTTCCGATCGTGTTTCCGACCCGGAATCATATCAGTTGGTTGCAGAGCACAACAACTAAGGTATCAAATATCCCCATTTATTTTCCTTGTTCAATTTTCGTTTCTTAATAAAAAATATAGTTCTTTGTTTTTTTCATTAATTTCGTCCACCCCCTTCCAAGAACACCCGTAAATCTTCAAATATTCATAATCCTTCCCGGAAATCTTGAAGATCTTCAAACCTTCATCCCAAGAACCCTCTTTTTTATTTTTTTCCAGACCCATTTTTTGTATCAGTTTGTTCCCTAACCAAAACACCTCTAACAATTCTGAAATTTTTACCACATCTCCAACAAATCTCGATCTACAATTTTCAAATTTACACCCATTCCAAATTCGACGTATATCGTGCCTAAAACTGCCGATCAATATAAACAATCTGTCCAGAAAAACTGCAGCCATAAATAGTCGATCGTTTAAGATTTCTGTGGGTTAGACGATTCAGAATCTCCTGCCAATTGGTGAGATTATAAGAAATTATCAGATCTACAACTTTTATCTTTTGAGGTTTCCCAAATTCGCTGTAGTTTGGTCGCAATTGGCACCGTAACACACTGCTATCAATCTGAAAATTATTGACAGTTTGCACCAGTTTTTGACAAACGATTGTTTCAGCGACTTCTATATCTCCAAAAAATCTGAAATTTTGTCATCCTTTATATAAATATCTGATCTGAAACTTTTGTCTTTTGAGTTTTCCCAGATTCACAAAATTCTGTTCACAATATAAACGAAACTTCAATGCTTAAATTCTGAAAATCCTGACAGCATCATGTTTAGAGTTTGCTCATTATTCTGATTTGTTTGAGAAGATATTTTCTACGACTGAGAATAAGAGTGATAAACACGAGCGAATTGTGATGATATAAATATTTATTCATGGATTACAACATATTTTATTCCTATTGTCTTATTCGGGAGATGGAATATTAGTTCTGCATTGATCATAGTGAAGAGAAGAATGTAGTTAGTATTGCGGTGGTTAAAGAGTTGAACTTGCCGATGGAAAGACATGATTATCCTCATTACCTTGTTGAGGGAATTAATAAGTTTTGGGTTACAAGGCAAGCATGGGTTCCGTTGTCGGTTGGAGGTCATCGATCTGAAATATTATGTGATGTGGTTCCACTAAAAGGTGAACATTTAATCTTAGCAAAGCCATGGTTACAATTGTACAAGGTACGTCATGATTCGTCCCGCACTCGGTATTCTTTTTATGATTATGGCAAGAAGTATGTCCTTGAATCACGACCTTCTACACAATAGTGTGATCTCAAGATTGAAGAATCCAAAAATATGGAAAACGAGAAGAGTGAGAGTCGTGATATACAATTGAAGAAAGCTTGTAAGTGGTTGTTTTATGTTTTTTGCGGTCAATGTAAAGAAGATGGTCATTACATTCATGATTGCCCTAAATTCTGACAGGAAATGCATAGAATCGGTGAGGAATTTTGTTTGAAACGTGAGAGAAGATGAGAAAAAGAATTAGTTGAAAAGAGACACGACGAGGGTGTTAACGTTCGACAGGAAGTGGTCCAAGAGTCGATTGTGGCAGATGCAATCGCTGAGGTGAATGGATTGTGGTAGAAGTAGTTCCAAACGATGAGGCCTTCATTTTGGATGAGAATGTTCACGATGATGAGACATTAATGGATGCTAGTGTGGAGAGTGTTGTTGAGCATGAGAAAATCATGATATACCAGCCAAGGTTCTTCATTTATCTTTGCATGTGCATGATACTTGTGATGAGTTGGTTCCAATTAGTGTGGAGTCGATTTATTTTGTTGAAGAGGTTGAACAGGGAGCAAGATCAGCCGTGTCACTTGAGCACTTAAAGGAGATACAAGCAAGTTATATTTGTTACGATCCATTTTTATTGCATTGTATTCTTTTAGATTTTATTATTGCTGATTTTTATGATGTATTCATTCCATTGTACAAGAGGATGATGACTGAATTGTTCACCTCTTTACTTTTCCTGGTTGTTATTCAATATGTAGGCCTACTCACATATGTTGGGCCAAGATTGTTATTTGATCCAGGTGGATTCGAGGAGAAATCCTTTCGAAGGGAGAGGGAATGATGTGACCTGAAAGGTCCTATGTTGATAGCCCCTTCAATTACATTGGAAGATCTTGATCCAGTCCGGAGAGCTAGAAGGTGCAGCCAAGAAGAGTGAAGTGTAGATCGAAAATGGGCTTGGATGATTTATATCAGTTATTGGACTTGATTTATATTATTATGCACTAGACTATTTAACAAAGGGCTTTTGGGCCTAAGTGACTAGAAAGCCCACCTAGGTGGCGCATAGAATGCCTAGGTTATTTAGTTTTTTTAATTTTGTTTACTTCTCCCACATTTTAGTACCTACCTTGGCAAAGTATCACGTTCCGATCGTGTTTCTGACCCGGAATCACATCAAACCCCCAGGATTTGAAGTCAAAGATCAGGATGACAAGGTTTACAGATTAATGAAAGCCTTGTATGGACTAAAGCAAGCTCCTAGATCTTGGTATGAGACTTGGTCTCAGTGTCGATTATGGTTTTATGAAAGGAACCATTGATAAGACATTGTTCAGAAACAAAGATGGTGAAAAGACCCTACTAGTGCAAATATATATTGATGACATCATTTTTGGATCAGTGGATGAAATAATGTGTGAAAAGTTTGCCAATCTCATGAAGAGCAAATTCCATATGAGTATGATAGGATAGTTAAACTACCTTTTGTGATTGCAAGTCAAGCAGATCGATGATGGAGTCTTATTCATCAAACCAAGCACACTAGAGAGTTATTGAAGAAATTTGGAATGGAGAAAAGCTCAGGATTTGCTACACCAATGGGTATTGGTACAAGACTTGATGAAAATAAAGAAGCTAAAGATGTTGATCAAACACTCATCAGAATGATTGGAATCTTACTCTATTTGACATCAAGCAAACCAGATATATCATTTGTAGTAAGAGTTTGTGCTAGATTTCAATCAAGACTGAGCGAGAGTCATCTTGTAGCAGTCAAAAGGATATTGAAGTATCTGAAAGACACTATTGGAGTTGGAATATGGTATTTCAAGGATGGAGGATTCAAACTGATATCATATTCATATTCTGACTATGCATGATGAAAAATAGACAGAAAAAGCACCTAAGGCACATATCAGTTGATGGGAAATAGACTTGTGTCATGGTTTAGCAAAAAGAAAAACTCAATATCAACTTTTATAGTTGAAATTGAATATACTGCAGCTGGAAGTTTTTGTGCTCAATTTTTATGGTTAAGACAACATCTAAGTGACTATAGGATATATGAAAGAGAAATTCCCATAATGTGTGACAACACTAGTGCAATTGCAATAACTTAAAATCCAGTTTTGCATTCAAGGACAAAGCACATTGATGTGAGACATCAATTCATAAGTGATCATGTAGAGAAAAATGATGTTACAGTTCTCTACATACCAACTGAAGATCAGTTGGTAGGCATACTTACAAAACCTTTGGATAAGGAAAGACTTGCCAAACTGAGAACTTAATTGGGAATCATAAAAGCTATCTAAATCAGTTTCTCAACTGAGATCCATCAAGGGGATTGATCTTTGTCATGCTGGGTTAGCTCACTTGACAAATCAGTCATTGACATCAACAACCTCAAACTGACATTGGAAGGATTGAAAATTGGAAGAACTGATATTTGGAAGAACTGCTAGTTTCTCAAGTTAAAAGACTGACTATCAAAATGAGGATCATTTTTTGCATTATTGGAAGTCAATCAGTCAAAAGACAACAATTTACCGCCGTAATAGTTAGAAAAGATGTTGCGTGTGTGCTCGGATAATGACAAATAGTACATGCATTGGATACACAAATACATAGAGTGGAAGTTTGAACGGTACAACACAATCTTATAAAAGATCATGGGATCAGTATCTAAACGGTTTATCATCTTTATCACTTCTATTTCACAAAAAATCTTTTCTCTCATTCTCAACAATAGAGAAACAACAATTTTTTGCAACCGTTTCCAGATTAATAGACAAAGGAGTAACTTTATCTTTATAAGAGTTTGATAAACAGTGTGAGAGAACTCTTCTAGCCAGTATTTTTAGTGAAAAGATTTGAAGAATTCATGAATTAGAGAATTTATTGGACTTCGAATTGGAGAAAATCTGGATATTGAAGGGATTGTTAAATTTTGGGAATATATGAAGATATAGAAGAATGTTCTCAAAACAATCGTTCACGGGGAGAAGATTTGCATCAACACCGAAGTAATTCTACAGTTATTTGATTTCAAGAAACCAAATGAGAAATCAATTGACTTAGTTAGTTTACCACTCAATTGAGAAGCTTTTCCTTCTCAGATCTCCTTGACAGAGGAACCAAGTAGTATTTATTCAAACATGACGACCTTAAAGTCAGAATTTGCCCTACTTTGTAAATGGGTAACCAGATGCGTCATTGGACAACGGTGGAAGAGCCAGGGGAGGCCGGGTCATTTGACATTTCAAGGACTTGACAACCTATATGTTGATAAAATCAAACTGATGGATAGTATTTGGGAACAATTCGATTTCAACTAGGCTGGATATGTTTTCAATCAGATCAAAAAGCAGCATCTTGAAGAGATCACCGCATCAACAAAGCTGAGGCAAAATGACCAAAGAAGGTGCACAGACTTCACTAGAAAAAGTCACCCAGCTTAGTGATACAACACTACCTTGAGGTACTCAATCATGGAAAAGAAGTTGAAAAAGATGATGCACTAGGCAAAATTGAGAAATCTTTTGGACAAGTTGAAAACTTGAAGTAGAAAGAGACAATTAAAATTGAAGTGCTGTCATAGAAAGCAGAAAGAAAGACAGTTTCTGAGCAAATTACTGATCGGAAGGGAACTAAGAGGAAAGCTGATTCCGAATCTAAAAGGGCAATTGAGAAAAAGCTCTTTCCAGATTCTCCTACAAAATAATTTGGAAAAGATGTGGAAACATCAACCAATGGGGAATCAAAATAGAAAACTAATCATCAAACTGACAAACCTGAAACTGAGAATACAGCTGATATTCAACCTATGGAAACTGAGGAACCACCCAAGCATGAAGGTTCCATTCCACCAGAAAAATTTATCAATTTTATTAAGAAGAAGTCAATTCAATCACCAGAACATAAGGAAAAACTGAAGAAGGGTGATGTTGAAGAAAAAGGTGATGATTCATGAAAACTGGCACAGTTAGTTCAGTTAGCTAAACCAACAATTGAACAATTTGAAGTTAAGATTGTTTCAGTTCAACAATACCAAACTGAAGCAAAAAATCACAATGAATGGAAGACAGTTGGGCAGAAATAAGAATTGCCAGTTGGATCACAGACAACTGAAAATCAGAAGCAAACTGGAGACAGTGGGCGAGCCCTAATGATAAAGTATCCTCAAACTCAGTCAAGCATCAAAGTGGATGATGATCCAATTGAATTTCTCATAGCAGATGATTTGAACAAGATTCAAACAACCTTGGATAGTCTACTTACTCAAAAGGAAGACTACAATAGACTTATAACAAATATTTCAGGCTATCTAGACTACAGGAAGAAAACTGATGTGACTATAAACTCATATTTGAAGACAATCAAACAAGTTAGATCAGATTCAGGTTCATAGATTCTCCAGCTGAAAGAAAAAATTTAGAAAGCTACATATAAAGACAAAGACATTCGTGTTCAAGTTGAATGGCACCTAAATCAGAGATTCTATGGCCTTGAAACACAACAATCAGAAATCTACACCTCGCAGAAAGGAATTGCAGAAAATCAGAAACTCACACTTGAGTAAGTTATTCAGTTGAATGATGCCAAAAGGGGGAAGTAGAAAAAGAAAAGAGGAAACTGGAACCCGAGTTAGAGCAACTTAAGGGAAATCAAGCATAAAGATCAGAGATCCAGTTGAGCTATGTGAGGAAGAGCTCATCGGAAAATATAACAAACCTGGTGAAAAGAGAGTTGCTCTCACAAATGAGCTATGGATGGATTTTCAAAGTGACTACAAACACCTGAAGGCCAAGTATAAGCACAAGACCTATGAAGAGCCTTCGTGACCTTCTTGTCACACAAGTCTTATTCATAGAAGATAAGTGAACACGAGAAGATTAGAAGAATTGAAGAAAGACTTGGAATCAAGGATAAAAGAGAGCAAATGAAGATTGACATTGTAGGATTTGAAGACTATTACAGAGACAATGATGATCTTCCCAAGCTAGATCTATGAAGAAAATGGAAGGATTCAAGTCAAGTTGATTACCAAAACATGTTTGCGAAGGAAGATACAGCCAAAGAAGCAGAGTATAGATTGCATGATAAATAGAAACTCTATGTTAAAACTATACAGCAAGCTTAGAATCTTAGCTTTGAAATGTGATATTGTAATCAGTTGATCATAAATAATTTTTTGGAAATTCTAATGATAAATCCAGTTCCAGATTTACATTTAGCTTTTATTAGTTGTTGATTGTTTTATCTTTATGCTTTTCTTTTAAGGAGGGTTTTGGCATCATCAAACAGAAGGAAATTGTTAGAAATAAAATTTGTGTTTTGATGATGATTCATCTGTTGTTTATTAATTTTTTGTTTAAACCCAGTTGATGAAGTGCTAAGACTAGCTATTATAGTGAAAAAGCTAAAAGATGTCTAGAACTGAATGTATAGGATTTATTAGAGTCTGATTATTGTATGGGTTATATCAGACAAGCACTGTAATAGTTAGGGAGTCATAAAACTGAAACTGGAAGACATTCTAAAAACTGAAGGTATCCAAAAACTGAAACTGAAAGAACTCATAACTGAAGTTTGAAGAAGGTAACTTCGATGAGGTATCAAACTCGGTTGGCATATCTAGAAATTAGAGGCTTAGGGGAAAAACTCGGTTATGAAGGCTAAAGGGACACATAGTTATGAAGATTCAAAAACTGAGGGTTCAAACTCAGTTTATGAAGACTAAAGCCGAGACAGTAAAGTTAGAATTCAGGTGTCTGTGATGGCCTGAGCTGACTTTATAGTTCTTGTATTAAGATGTATGTGACATAAGGACATTGTAACTTAGTTATTTTTATGAGATAGAATAGTGTACTCTGATCTCGCAAAACTAAGGATTAGATGAACATAGAGTACTCAGTTTTTGAAGAAGTGTATAGAACTGAGTTAATGCCCTATATCAGTTGGAAACTAAAAACTGACTTGTTCTGTTTCAACACAAGTCAATCAGCTAGTCAATTTTACATGGAAAATAGAACGTTAAAGATCAAGATATTTGATTGGCTGAAACACTAACAAGTCGGAACGGTCACTAACATATCTGACAACATGATAGCGTAATCCGTGGAATCCAACATAAACGTTAGGAATTTAAAAATTCATGATACAGCCTTTGGATTTCACACCTATAAATAGGGGACCTTTATCACACACATAAGACACCAAGTATTATGAAGTTCTAAGTATTAACACAAGCAATCTATCATCAAATATGTGTTATCAATTGAGCTTACAAAGTTATATCAAGAAATCTTCAAAGTGTTCAAGCATTCAAAGACATATCAAGAACCAACACTGGAAGACCCACAAGCGTGAATCACTTACTTGATTCAAAGACCCAACTTTTATTTATCAAAGGTTGGGACTGTGAAGCATTTCCTGTCAAGGAATTGTCAAGGACAGATGATGGCGATCATCTGTGGTGAAATTTGGAGAAGAGACAATTCAACCCTCTAAGGACCGGTGAATCAATTGGAGAGCAGCATTCACACCTGTTTTTAAGTAGCTTAAATAGCAAATCTAGGGATTAGTGAAGGTCTATTGACTAGGACTTTTTGTAACCGATCTACCTCAAGAAGTCTAGTGGATTTTCCTCCTAAATCACAAGGGAAGAGAGGACTGACATGATTATACCACCTGGAACCTTTATAATTTATGTATTCTTTATTACTGCATTTACTTTAAGTTCTTACTTATTGTTATTACTTCACTCATCTTAGCAATTCTACTTGTATAACAAAACAGGTTGAACTCACACGTATCACAAAACCGAGTTTCACCAAAACTTAGTTTAGCATACTTTCGAACTAAACAACATAAAACTAAGGCTTTAATTTATTCCGATGCCTTTAACTATGTTTTAGAAAAAGTCAAATGACATTTTTCTAAACTCAGTTATCTCAACTCCGTACTAAGTTTTCAGTTTAGAAAACTCAGTTTCCGTCAAACTCAGTTTGAGTTTTAGAAGTTAATTTTTTAGTGACAAGTTTATTCACCCCCCTCTAAACATGTCTCAAGCCTTACAAAGGGACCATCACCGATGTCTTTGGCGAGGAAGAGACACCTCAACACATTGCTGATACATTGTTGTTGCTGGAACTGGCCAAGAAGACACCAAAAAAGTCACCAACACCAATTGCCAAATCTCAATCTGAAAAAGAAACCTTGGAAGAGAAAAATGAGGTGGATGGTGTTGAACTTGAAGAAAAGGAAGCTAATCCTACAATTGTTGAGGCACCCAGAATGTCCGTAGTTACTGAAACTAAAATTGCTCAATCTGTTCACTTTGAAGAAGTAGATCCTCTTTAAGGAATTTGAAAACAAGAGAGATTGAACCTATTGAAAGCTAAAATCTTTATCCCTAAAGGATATTATGGAAAAAGAAGATAAATGGGCAATAAAACTCATTGATGTCACCCATCTATCACAGAAGCATGATATCTATGAGCTTTTGCTTGCTAGTTATGATGCCATCACAGAAGAATTTTTGAAGAAGAAGAAGAAGTCTTTGGGAGAATCATAACTTGATACAAAGACTAGAAAGGATGAAAAAGATGATGATGATGATTCTCAAGGAGATGAAAACATGCGAAAGGGAATTCCTGCATCATTGAAGGAAACGAATGGAAATCAGTCAGAAAGGGTTGTTATGCTGAGAATTGAGAAAAATCAGAAGAAAATTCAGAGGAAGCCTATTCATCAGACTCATAATCACAACACAATCAGGATTCTGACTCAGAGTCTGAAGAAAAATCAGAAAGGAAATTGTATAAATCTCCTACTGACAAGGCGATTCTAAGAGTTGCAAAAGAAGTCATTGACATTGTGGAAGAACTTTGTCAAGTCGTTGACAATACTGATTGATCGTGGATACAATACCGGATAGGTCACGATAAATTGAGGATACCAAGAAAAGTTTAGATCATATTGAAGATGCTTGACAATCAAGTCGATGATGCTGACATTGATGATATGTTTGAAGATATTCAGCTTTCACCTGCCAAAGTTAAAGATACATCTGCTTTGGAATTACTCAGGCAAGAATGGAAATCAAGAATGTCTAATGAAAAAGATAAGGAAAAATCTGAACATCTAGCAGAAGCATCGACTGAGGGGGAATTCGGAAGAAAGAAGGAGTAAAGCCAGTATATGAAACTGATCCAAACAATAAAGAAGATAAAATAGATGCTGATATTGTTGGAAATGAGGGAGATAATCTGACTGATATAGATAAAATTGAAGTTAAAGATGATAAAACTATGAAAGGATTGAGGCTGAAAAATCTGCTGAAAAGAGGGAGGAAGAAAAAATCAAGTGAACCTTCACAGAAAGAAATTTAGTTGACAAAACTTGACATGATGAAGTTGACCTTTAATGAGATACTAAAAGGTGAAGGAGAAAATGCTAAACAGATTGAGAAGATTCTGATAGACATGGGAAACAACAAGAATGAAAAGAAAAGGTTGCATAATGAAATTATAGAAGTAAGAGAATCTTGCCACTCAATTTTAAGTAAGGAAGACTTGCATATTTGCTGATAATGTCGGTTTTATCACGGTAGTTTTTGCGGTGTTTTGTGGTGGATATATTTCAATGAAAGTCTGTAAAAGCCAGTGGTGCACGGCGGCGATAAGGAGAATGCGGTGGTAGGACTAAGGAAAGAGACGGCGAGCTCAATAGTCGACAAATTGGCAGAGTAAGTATGCTCCTTATAATGTATGTATTATGTTACATTGAGCATTCATATATATAGGCATATTTCTAATTACAATTCAGCTAATGATGATTAGACATAATAAAGTGTGATAATGATGTTAATCGTACACTAATCGGTGTAGACATCTGTCGAGGGGACTCACATAGGACGGACCTTAAGTCAGGATTTTTGCCAAATACTCTATCTTGTGATCTCCATGTCATAGCTTGTTTGCCTTGCTGATCGGGCTTCGTAATGTGAAGGGCAGGTTGGAAGGCCCCTGGCTGCTTGGGGTCGTACTTAAGATGGTGGCGAGTTGAAGGCTTGTTGATGGACTCACGACCACTGTCCGGCTTAAGTATATGCGGACTCGGTGGGTAGGAGGCCATTAGCACTACTTCGCTCGTCGGACGGATCCGATTGTGGACCCACGGCATCGATAACGGGATAAGAGTATCAATGCTCCCTACTCCGTGCCTTAAGTATTTGCAAAAGGGGGTAAGGCAGGGAGTAGAGTTGTCTACGGATCAACAACCTTGTGCCGAGAGGACTTGCTCTGAAGCAAGTTGCATGCCAGTGCGGTCGGAGTGCCGAGCTTGTGGACGTCGGTCTTAAGTGCCACGCTACGAAGTGGATGGTCTTAGGCCACTTTTATGTCGTGAAAAGACTCATTGTGGGTTGCGCTCTATAAAGTGGACAAACCCCCGATGCCTTGCTGTCAAGCGGACAGTCTTATGATTGAGGCCGCTCTATGAAGCAGACAGGTTTAGGTGCTGCGTTATGAAGCGGACGGGCTTATCATGCAGCACTATTAAGCGGATGGACTTGTTGCTGGTGGAGAGGAATTCCTTGTCAAGGCCGATTTGGCCATTGGTGATGGTTACGGTTGTGTGTGGGAGTTGAGGAATCATCTTGGTTCCATAAATGACGCGACAGTTGATGAGAAGGGTCTCAAGCCCTTATTGGCTGAGGCATTTTGATAACCGTACCGTAATCATTGCAATTTTGAAAGTCAAAATTTAGGAAACTGCCCTAATCTGGACCATTGGATCCCGTCCATCTCTTCCTATATAAAGGGTATCCCCCTAACTGTCAAACGATTTTCGAAATTGCGACTATTATAGCAAAAAAATCCGGAAAAGTTTAAGGGATTCCGACTAGAGTTTGAGTTTTCCGGCGAGTTCTTAAAGATCCCGGTGAGGATTTTCCAGATTTTAACAAAAAATTATGTAATCCATCTCCAATTACTCTTTACTCTTCGTAACTTTACTTGGATCTCTTATTTCCGGATTCCTTGAGTCCATTTTCTCAGATTAACCTTAAGCTTTTGGATAGAAATGTGTGGTTTTTGGGGGTTTTTCCTCCTTGATTTTTCCTGCATAAAGGCCTTTGCCGATTTCATCTTTTAGGTCATCCTATTTTCTCTGTTGAGTCAAAAAATCAGACGGTGAGGTGTCGAGACGGGCTATCTTTCTCATCCCGGCCTGACTTCAAATGTCTTAGGTGACTAACTCTACACCTCGCCTTTTTGTTTTCCAGGATGTCTGACAATTCTGGGACCGCTAGTGACGACAATGAAAACATCCTTGGATATGCCTCCGGTGAGGAGGAAATGCGCGTGTCCGGTAGCGAGGGTAATTTTGACGACGACAGGCTGCCGGTCAGCTTGCCATCAGCACGATCAAGCTGCAAAGTGAAAAACACTATAGGGTCTAGTCATCGAACTACCGCCATAGACGCTAAGAAAAAGACCAAGACACCGGTGCCGACCAGTCATGAAGTGATCCAGGAGGAGCTGCACGAATCCTTAGATAAAGGAATCCAGATCGAGTGGGCGCAGATCCGTGGTTGTTTGAGCGCCTTCAGCACATTCAGGGGGTACAATATATCTAAGGATTATGCCTTTTCAGGCTTTGGTGATAACAACGAGGATCGGACCTGTCATTTCAATGAGCAAGATGTCTTGGTCCTTAACTTCGACCACTTCATCGTGGGGTTTCATTTGCCATTCGATCCTTTCTTCGCCGGGGTCATAGAGAAGCTACATGCGCTACTTTGTGACTTTACCCGCAGGGCGTTGAGGGTGGTCAAGGAATTTTTTGTGGTGAGCCAGATCTTGGGACACGAGCCCTCTCTCGGCATCTTTTTGAAATGTTATGGTTTCAGCAAGACCGGACCCAAGGCATTGATCTCATCTAAGGGTTCAGAAGCCGCGGTTTTTCTTCTGCATTCCTCAGAAGGTGAGATAATGGAACGTACGAGGCATGAATGTGGAGTCTTCCTTGGGCTGGCCATTCTTAAAATATGAGACTTGTGGAGCCAAGGATAGCACTATTAAGCCCCCCATACTTGATGACGAAGAGAAATCCTTGGTCAAGACTATCCACAGGCTTTTGGGTTAGGATGGCAAGACCCAAACGAGGACATTCAGCTGGAGGCGCTTACTCTATGTGAATGAGCCATATTCCTCCATGACGGGTGTTCTAGGGCCTATTGTTGTCCAACATTTTGTTGGAGTCGAGCTTATCGTAACCGAGCTGGAGTGGTACGGGGGAATATCATTTCAGGAAGTTGTGTCATCGAAGTGCTAGATATGCCGTGATGGGCCACCCATGGGAGCCCTTAGTAATCCTATCTCCATCACTTTACTTTTGTCTGTCATACTTAGTTTTTCTTGCTTTGGCTTTTCTTGTATCTGTTGTTTAAGTGTCATCTCTTTTTGCAGATACAATGGTGAATCCTAACTAGCAGGGGAACTTGAGCCTTCAGAAGCTCTGGGAGGAACTGTCAAATAGGAAGAAACTGGTGCCCGTATGTCCGGGGATGATGCCCTGGACTATGAATTCGGTGCCCGACTCCTCTTGTCCTTCTAATCTGCATCTGAAGGTTGGTGGTACGGCCCGTGTGGCGGACATAGGGAAAGAGGGTTATGGTAGGGCCGTGGAGAGCAACAAGAAGATTGCTGATGGCGGGGCCGATGATGCTGCGAAAAAATCAAAGAAGAAGAGTCTTGGTAGGAGGGGAAAATCTCTCTTGGAATACGCTAAGTTTCCCTGATTTAGCTGAATGCGGAGATGAAGCCCGCCCCACAAAAGGAGCAAGAAGAATGACGGCTGACGATGCCAAGAATGATACCACCCTACATAGTGCCTCAACACCAAGTGTGGAGAGGCACTGCTAAGTATCCCAGCAGTCGGGTCAAAGTAGTTCGGCTACTCACCCCACCCCTTCCAGGTCAACCTGGCTTTGATCGACCTCCAATATTTATGAGTAGCTCTGGTTTCGGTGCTTGACCTTCTAAGGTCAGTCACTACTTGTATCCTGGTCAATCGGCGACCCACATCACCGGTCGGCTTAAGTTCCTCAAGCTTATCAGTCTACAAATTCGAGTCCTAGTCAGTACTTGCCTAGTTATGCTTCCCGACTCCCGTTGGTCGGCCGAGGAGCTCAGGTCAGTTCAGATCGCGTCGTCTAGGTCAGTCAGAGTCTGTTCTTAATCTTATTTCCTACATGTATAATAAACAGATAATCATGAATGAATCCTGAGTCATAAAGAATCCAATCTTTATCCCTTAAACACGAATATTTGAATACCATAATTATCTCCTATAATCAAGGGGATTAACTAATCATAATCCTTTTCCTTAGGGAACACGTTAATCAGTGTTCATCACGGACACGCCACACGATAACTCTAGGGCACAAGCCCCTGTATATAAACAATCCCTATGAAACTACGGAGACTTGATTCTAATCCTAGCATTGGATATGTAGGCCACTTGAGAAACAACATCCCAAGTGTTGTCTCAAACATCCTAAATCATCCTCTATTTACTATTTTTCTGTGTTTCTGGAGCATCTCAGGTTATCACTAAGGGAAGGAGCCTAGAATTTTACCTTGACAATTTTTGGATCGTCAATTGGTGCTACAATGCGGGTCTCTTTGCTTGATAATCTCAGGAAAAGACTTCAGAATCATCATGGTGACCACATGACATGAAGCCGCCAACGGCAGTAACGCCAACAATGCTACTGAATCAGATGCCAACAACCAGAACTTACAGCCGAAAGAGGTTTCTATTGCCACAACCCACTAGGAGTTGGTAAATCAACTCACGGCTTTGGACGACGCAAAAAAGGAAGCTATTCTCGATGCCATTCTGGCAGAGGAGGACGAAGAGGATGAGGACTGGGAAAGCTTAGAAGAAGAAGACTCTCTTGATGAGAATTCACAAGATCTGCATCAATTGAATGGAGGATCGTCTGGAGAAAATTCCTAGGACCAGGAACCAGAGGAAGAAGATGACCCCAATGACGGGTCATGGCAATAAACACCTCCTCCCCCAAAACATAAAGGCAACAGAAGGGAGGATTGATCGTCATCCTCAAATCTTAGAAAACAACTTATCGTACCCCAGGCGATGGAGGCAGCTCACGCCGAACTAGAAGCCATAGCAGGAAGGAAATCAGCACTCCTAGCTCTCGAATCTCCTTTTTCCGAGCAGTTCGACAACTATCCCCGACCGGCAAGATTCAAGATCCCAAAGTTGGAGCTCTACGATGGAACTAAAGACCCCTAGGACCACTTGTTCCAGTATCTCACGCATATGAATCTCGACTGTGCCCTGGAAAAGATGAAGTGCGAAGCGTTTCCTACGCTACTCACCGGTCAAGCTTGAGAATGGTTCAAGAAGATACCACCCCGGACCGTAGATAGTTTCGATACTTTGGGAAATATAATCCTCAATGCGTTTATCACGGCGAAGCCGCTCCAGAAAATGCTACCCACCTATTCTCCATCAAACAGAAGAAAGATGAGACTGCTTTGCAATACCTCAAGTGGTTCAGTGAAGATTCTTTGCAGGTACAAGATGCCGACGATCAGGTTCGAATCGCATCTTTTGTGGCAGGACTACGCGAAGGGAGGCTATATGCCAAGCTGAGCAGCAAGCTCCCCGCATATATGGAAGATTGCTTGGAAGTAGAGTTCAAGCACTGCCAGGGAGAAGAACCCAGTCGAGTGAAGCGAGAAGTAGACAAATCAGAGTCCAAGAAGGACAAGCCCGAGGATATATCTGACAAGAAGAGAAAGCCGTTCGGAGATCGTGTTAGCGGATCGGCCACGGGCCAACCCGAGAAGAGAAGTGCCTTGCAGCCGCAGGATTTCCCGGTGTTAAACCGGCCTTGGGAACAAGTACAGGCGATCATGGAAAGGAAGGGTTTGGTGAGAACCCCCGCGCCGTTGCGAAGTCCCTTGGACAGAAGGGACCAGAGTAAGTTTTGCACCTATCATCAGGACACTGGGTACGAGCTGGACAATTGCAGGGATTTCCAGCGAGATGTGGAGGCCGCAATTGCGGATAGGAAACCGGATGATGTGGTAGAATGACCTCGGTATGGCGAACGTCGAGGACGACGATAGTACCCGCAGAAGAATTTAAATCAAGATCGCGATCGGCAGGGAGAGCCCCAATGAAGACGGGATCAATCTCCGGACATAGGTCAACAGAGGGACAATCGCCCAATCAACACCATCAACACTATTGTGGGGGGCCCTGGTAATGCATTTGAGGTTGGCAATCCAAACACCCAATTAGCGGGCACGCAGGCGAGCAGTGGAAGTCTTGGTGATTGAGGACACACTCCTATTGGTCCCGAACAACGAAGGCTTGGTGATTGAGGCCGTGGGGAACAAAAACCTGGTGAAGAGATTTTGCGTTGACACTGGCAGTGCCGTCAACGTCTTGTACTTGGCATCTTTCCAGGCTATGAATCTTAAGGAGTCCGAACTAATCCCTGTTTCAGCGCCCTTGTTTGGATTTGCAGGTCCTCCTATCCACCCTCTGGGGATGGTTCAGCTCGCGACAACGTTTGGAAGGAATCAGCAGGAAGGACGCTCATGGTCAATTACATGGTGGTCAAGTCATCATCAACATACAACATAATTTTGGGAAGGTCTGCTTTAATCGATCTACGGGCTGTGATTTCCCCAGCTCACATCAGTCTGAAGTTCCCGACTGACCGCGGTCCGGTGGAAATCAAAGGAGATCTGGATGTCGCTCGAAGTTGCTATGCGGCCATCATCAAGGACAAAAGAATCATGATTGATCGGTTCAAACAAGTTTTATCGTTTAGCGCTTTTTTCCGCATAATTTCTCATTTCGCACTTTCATTTTGTTCCCCTTTTTAGCTATTTGCTTTGGATACTTTTGGTTCATTCCTGCACTTTGTTTTCATCATTTTTTATGTCCGTTTTGGATATCTCCATTTTCTTTGAATAAACGATTTCTTTGCGTCAACATACTTGCTTTGCCGCGTTTTTTCCTACTTTCAAGGCCTGTACGACCGGTATACATTGTCCTCAAAATTCTACGCGACGCTAGTTTAACCTGGCCCTGTTTGCCATTCTTTTAAACGAGAAGTCATCACTAGCCTGACCCTGCTCAACCTTAAAATTCCACGCCAGACGTCATTCCGACCTGGCCCTAATCGGCATGCCTTTAAACGAGAAGTCAGCACTAGTCTGGCCCTGCTCGTCCTTAAAACTTCACGTAAGAAGTCAGTCCGTACGGTCATGCTTAATTCGTCAGTCCTAAGGTCAATTTAACTTATTCCTAGTTACTGTAGACTAATATAAGATAAAAACTACCTTAACTTGCGAAGATTCGGTACTTAATTTGAAGTTGCCCGAGCTCATAAGAAGAGTTCGGCCTCATACTAAACACAAAGTAATCCGAACATTGAGTTGCACATGAGAAAGAAGCCCTTAAAAATCTTAAAGAATCTTATACAATTAAACCCGATCATTGAGCTCGGCATAATACATAATCTAAACATGTATGCCATCCACCAGTCCTAGTCGGTGCACGGCATACATAGGGCTTACCCTCTCCAACAATAACTAACAAGAACAAACCTATAACTCAGAACAAACCTATAACTCAGAACAAACAAGGCAATTTTCACATGTTCACCCTTAAAAACTATACGTAATTAGTTAGGCCAATCCTACCCTGATCGATATGATGTTATCCGTCTAAACTTTGTATTAAAGACGACCAGAATTCGTCCTGCTCATCGTAATATGGAGCTAATCTGAATAAATTCCAGCAAATAGATTCCCGAGCCCACAAATAGAGCTCGGACCTACGTACAAAAATAAGTGTGCATCCTGAAAACTTCAGAATGGCATACTGAGTGTATATACAAACTTAAGTCTGCGTGAGTCGAAGGCTCGCATCAGGCTCAGCAACAAGGTGTCAAAACAAAACTTATCAGTCAACAACAAACAGGAATACATAAATTCCTTGGATGGAATCACAACCTGATGTTATTCGTCTAGGTTGGTTTACACTAAGCGCGATCAGATTCAGTCCTTCTCGACGTAGAGCTATACCTAATCTGATTTGTGAAATTTATCCAGAAACTTCAGAATGGTTTGCCTGACGCCAGTAATTAACTTGGATCTGTGCGAACCGAACCCCCACGGCAGTTTAAGCCAAATACAAGCAAGTAATACTGGAGGGCTCATCAAAACCAAAACTTAACAAAGCTCATGGACACACGAGAGCATATAACTTTACAAAAATACCCGAGCTTGAGATCGATCTCATATGCAAACATAAGCGTGCAATCTTTAAAGCAGAGCTGCACGACGGGCAAAACGCCCCTTAACGAATTTTACTTCGGTATAAATTAATCCGAGCGTCAAGTTTGGTGGAATACAATCTAAACAAGTATGCCATCTAAAATGTTAAAACTAATTCATGGCATACTGGGGGGCATACCACCACAACAATATAACGCAACAAAAAACCAAACACCACTAAACTCAAAAGATCAAAAGTAACCTTCTCATTAAACAAATCAAACAAATCAAGTCATATTACAAAAATTCTTCCTTTTAGAAACAAAATCAAATAAAACTTTAAGAGTCGGGAGTAGTAATTTTTTGAGGCTCTGATGGAGGAGCCGAGCTAGGAGTAGCAGTGGGTTGGACGGCATACTTAGCCACTATGTCCACTCCTACCTTAAAGTCTTGCACGCGCTCGGTATAAGCCACGCCCATTCCCTGCTGGTAATAGGCCCTCTTAGAAAGGTCATCCAGCACAAGGGAAGGATGTTGAATCCTCGCCTCGTCTACCCCTTGGGTATACCCATGGTAGAGGATGGGAATTAGCAACACCTTCAAAGCCTCGGTGAAATCCGCCGAAGCTTTGTACTCCTGAACGGCCTCGGCACTTCGGGCCGAGTCTGTGGCTTCTAGGTCAGCCACCTTTGCCAGAAGGTCTCCTTCTCCTTCTCCTTCATCTTCTTCTCCTCGGCAAGTTCATCCGCCAAGAACTTCACTTTCTTCTCTCCCGAGATGCAGTGGGCCTGTAGAGGCCTTCATCTCTCAGATCCTTAAGGCGAGCAACCGCTTTAAGCTCTTCTCTTGCGACCTCACTTCACTGCAGCCTTATTCTTGTGGGCGGCTAAGTGCAGTAGAAGCCTTACCCACCCTCTTGAAAACTTCCCGCCGATCATGCCACCCTGAACAAACATAAAAAAATATTAGGATCATAAATAGCTAAGTTTCTTAAATAAGAATAGAGTCAGGACAGAACGTTTACCAGTTCCACAGTCTTGCAACCAAGAATCACCAACTCTTCGTCGGACATACTGGCGACCCGCTGCTGTTCGTAGGCGGCCTCTTCCTGAGCTCCCTCAGGAGCTTTAGACTTGCTCTTCTTAGAGGACCGACCTTCATGCGAGGTCGGCCTCAGACGTATCGTCTTTCCCGTGACCAGCTCTTTCCCAACAGCTTTCTTAGGAGCATCTTTTCCAACCTGCTCCTGAGGAGGGACTGATGGAGAAGCCCCCGCCACATCTACGACAGGATCCTCCACGGGCAAGATCCGGACAGCAGGAGTCGGCACAGGCTGACAAACCGCCACCTCTTTCTCCGCCCCGGCCAATAGTTCAGCAAAATCGGCCACTGCAGATACAAACAAAACTTTAGTCGGGCACAGGCAAAAATACAACAGCAAAGTTAAGTTATCAAGCAAAAAAGGTCCTACAGGACTGCATTTTAGCCTCTGTGAACTCAACGTAAGGTTCGGGCCCCGCATCCTCCAGACGAGCAACTGTAATCAGATCGTCATACAAATCCTGCCACTCGATCGAATACCCAGACTTCCTGACCTTCTTCACCCACGAGTCCGACAGTTTTGGGCGCTCATCTTTATCTAGATCGGCCGTGTTCCATACGTTCAGCTCGGGACGACCTTCATGACAAACATAGAAGAATCTTTCATTCCACCGTTTGAAAGAATCCCTTCCAGGAATCAGGATAGGGATATCGGAGGCTTTGCCTTGCCGCTTGGAAAAGTAATACCGGTAGGGGTGGTCCTTTACCCCTACGCAATGGTAGAAAAATATGAACTTCTTCACGCTAAACTTTATCTTCAACAACCTATACCAGATAGCAAACCCAATGACAGCCCTAATGCCATTGGGGGCTATCTGTGAAACCCCAAGCCCATAATGCCGGAGTACGTCCAGGAGCGCCGGGCAGAAGGGTAGTCTCCGACCTACCTCAAAGTACTCCCGGTGGAACGTACAGAAGCCCTCCGGCGGGTCCGGAGCAAACAATTTCAGTTCCGAAGGCAACGTCGGAAAAAACCTCTCCTTATCCACCTCATACAGCTCACAAATCTCATCCACGTCCTCTTGTTTCAGAATAGACCTAACATCTCTACTGTCAGCAATAGCCATCTCAGAAAAATCTGGTATAGGACTCCGGCGAAATAAGATTTATACTAAGAAAAATCAAGACAAAGCGAAAACGCAGAAAAGATACACTCAATTGCAAATTCGAATTTGAAGAAGAGATGAAGAATGGCAACCAGCAGCGAATCCTCTGTTTTAATACCCAGTGTAGTTATGAAACGATTGATATGACGGGGTTATAACCCTCTACTCACCTCAAAAAACGGCCTCAGTTAGTAATTAGTGGGCAGCAACGCCTCGTTCCCCGGGTTAGCTATAATGACGTCATAACTAGATTTGCCACTTGGCAGCTCCATTTCAATTTCAAAATCCACAAGTTCAAATTTCGTGTCGAGCCACCACCTCGATAGATCCGAGCCGACCAACCAAAGGTCGGCTGGATCTAGGGGGCTTATGACGATGCCAAGAATGGTACCACCCTACATAGTGGCTTAACACCAAGTGTGGAGAGGCACTGCAAGGTATCCCAGTAGTCGGGTCGGAGTAGTTCGGCTAATCGCCCCACCCCTTCCAGGTCAACCTGGCTTTGATCGACCTCCAATATTTACGAATAGCTCTGGTTTCGGTGCTCGACCTTCTAAGGTCGGTCACTACTTGTATCCTGGTCAATCGGTGACCCACCTCACCGGTCGGCTTAAGTTCCTCAAGCTTATCAAACTACAAATTTGAGTCCTAGTCGGTACTAACCTAGTTATGCTTCCCGACTCAAGTAGGTCGGCCGAGGAGCTCAGGTGAGTTCAGATCGCGTCGTCTAGGACAGTCAAAGTCTGTTCTTAATCTTATTTCCCACGTGTATAATAAACAGATAATCATGAATGAATCCTGAGTCATAAAGACTCCAATCTTTATCCCTTAAACACGAATATTTGAATACCATAATTATCTCCTATAATAGGGGATTAACTAATCATAATCCTTTTCCTTAGGGAACATGTTAATCAGTGTCCATCACGGACACGCCACACGATAACTCTAGGGCACAAGCCCCTCTATATAAACAATCCCTAAGGAACTACGGAGACTTGATTCCAATTCCAGCATTGGATACGTAGGCAGCTTGAGAAACAACATCCCAAGTGCGCCTCAAACATCCCAAATCATCTCCTCTTTCTTGTTTTTACGTGTTTCTAGAGCATCCTCGGGTTATCACTAAGGAAGGAGCCTAGAACTTTACCTTGACGATGGTTCCAAAGAAGGCAAAGATAAAAAGCCACAACAATAAGTTGACCTTATCTCCGAGGTCAAGAACCCTTTTCCGGTCGAGCACTAATGGAAACCGACCTATGGATGGACACTGAGTTTCTTGCCCAACCATTTGACTAGAGAAGGGTGGGGATGTTGGCGCTTTCACTAAGCGATGTGATTCCCTTAAGGAACATCAAGCGGATTCTACCCGATGTGGTACAACGGATCACAGTAGAGGCATAATGACCTGCATAATAATGGTGATCAAGTTGTTTCTAAAGCCGCGGTGGTCTCTCGATCGACTATGCAAAATTCTTTGGTGACATGGTCAGTTGTTTACGCCGTGGTGAGCTCAATCAATCGGTTTCCTTGCTAATTTTTTCCATTCTCTTTTCACTTCACTTTTTATATTACCTTGTGCACTAAACGGCTATTTTTCTTTTAAGGTCGGAACCAGTCTCCTTAGAGATGAGTGGGCGCTGGGAGCCGAAAGAAAGAGAACTAATGACTAGCTCACTGATGTAAAGTCGAAACATGCTGATGCCGAGTTTGAGAAGGCTGAACAGCGAGAGAGGGCTAAGAGAGTAGAGAAAATATTGGATGAATTACAAGCTGAAAATGCTCAGCACCGAACCGAGAGCGAGGCCCATTCTAAGAGGGCAAACAAGATCAAAGAGCTGCTTAAGGATGTCCAAACTCAGAAGGAAGATGATGCTGCGAAGTGGGAACAAGGGCAAAATTCCAATGCTGCCTTAAAGGAGTAGTTGGCCAAGATTAATGATGAGCTTACCAGACTCACCGAGGCCGTTGAGAAGCACCCGCAGGAGCTCGAATCCAACTTTGATCAGGGTTTTTATCTCATTTCCAGATGCCTAAGGATGGCCCAAGGTTAAAATGCAGCTGACTTGCCGACTCTGAGAGGATGGATGGACATAGACCTGAATGATCCGGCCCTGCAAGTTTATCATCCCGATCTTCATTACATCAACGAGCAGCTGGCTGACTACGCGGCCAAACAGACAAGAAAAAGTGAGACAATCTGGGATCCTCTCACACCCTACGAAGTTAATCTCTAATCTATGATAAAGGAGTGTGAAGATCTAATTGCTGTTGGAGTTTTTAGCTATCTATGAGATTTTGTACATGTGGCGAACAGTCCACTTGTAGCTCGATTCCGAATGGGTAACGGTATGAATTACCGGAAGCTTAAAACACTTTTGGAAACTACTAAGTTAGTAGTTGAGTTTAGGTGAATGAGAAATCAATGCCTAAAGGTAGAGTAAAATATGTGGGAGTGTTAATGAATGTTGTGTATTCATTGTCCCACATAGGAGACATGGAATACGTGAACTCACTATTTAAGTAGTAGATTTTCATGTATGGACAAGCCCCAAGGGGCAAGAGAATTTTGTGAAGGAGGGAGGACATACATGCTTGTTGGTTCACACGCGCGTGCCGCCGTCTGGCTCGGTTCGGGCTCGGGCTTGTGGCTTGGCTCGGCTCAAGTATTAAATTTTTTGACCAGCTCAGAATTAAATTCTGAATAAATGCAATAGGAAATTAAATTTTGAATGCATCTGTTCAGAAATTTAACAGGAATCAGTTCGGCCCATGTGATGCATCTGTTCAAAAATCCAACCGAAATTTTCCAATAGTTGCAACCTTCCTTTTGCTGTGAATTTCAACATATGCTTCTGTTAATTGCCTCTCATACTCTGCCTATATATTCCTCATTACTGAATGAAAAAGAGACACGAATTCTCCCTAGCATTATACAGAAAATCTGCACAAAATTTTCAGCATTCATAAGTCGAGATAGCAAGATCTTATTAGTTCGCCGGTCTTTCCTCATTCAAGTGCAAGAATCCGGAAAGGTAGATTGTTGCATCTTGGGAGACATATGCCATACACCGTGTGCACATAATCAGGGCATTAATGTCTTAAGGACAGAGTTCTTAACTTGCCTCTATCTGAATAAGTTTTCGTTTTACTTATGCTTTCTGTCAATTTCATTTAATTGATGTGCAGTATTTGGATCATGAATAAAATTGTGTTTGTTCATGTGCTTTGCTTTTTCTGTTTATACAATTTGATTGTTCATCATAATTCAAAACGAATCGATGTAAATAGTTCCAACAATCTTAAGACATTAACTGTGCTTCCCGTTGTGGTTCGTTTTAAATATGTTTCTGTGTTATATAAACAGAAGAAGTCATACTTTCCTTTTAGGAATTAGAATGTTCAGAATCAATGATTCTTACCGTTTTGGCAATTTGTTTGTTGGTCCCTTGAAAAGGCTTTGGTTAAGTTTAGAGGGGGGGTGAATAAACTTAACACTTAAAACTTTTGGAGTTAACAAACTCAAAGAACTTCAAGAAACTGGCGATACTTGATAGTCTGGCGATACTCGATAGTCTCACGACCGTGAGTTTACTAAATTTGTGCAGCGGAATTATATCAAAATTAAGCCTTATTACTTGTTGTTAAAAATGATACCACGTATTAGATACTCAGTAGTGTGTGTGTGTGTGTGTGTGTGTGTGTGTCTGTGAATTCAGCTGCTAGATTCAATGAGGTTGATGTGTGTAATAAACTAAATGCGTAATGTAAGTGCGAAAGTAAGTAGGCGAGATTTTATAGTGGTTCCAGGTGGTGTAATCCTCGCTACCCACTCTTCTCCCGTGATGTTGGAGGTAATTCACTAGAGATCTTTGATGTAGTCATTACAAAAATCCCTAAGTTTCTTGTCCTTCACCAATAACTATGGCTTCAAAATCGAACACTTGGAACAGTAGGATTGTCGCCCAAAGCCTTCCACTGGTCCTTGAAGGGTAGGATTGCCTCTTCACCAGCTCCACCACAAACAACAGTCTTTCACACAGATGTGCTTCACTGTCTTCAACAGATTTCTTGTAAAAGAAAGATTGAATCAAGTAAATGATTCAATTGCAGCAGCTTGATCAGGATGGTATGATCAGCAGCTTGATGTCTTCAAGTGTGTAAACTTGATGTAGCTTGAATGCAGATTACACTTGAAGATTTTCTCTGGATCAGTAGATTAAAGCTCAGTAGGGTCAGCAGGGTGATTTCTTGATTGAATTCTGATTGCTTAAGATAGATCCTTAATTTTCATCACTTGTATCTGAATTAGGAGTCCTCTATTTATAGGTAGGAGTCCTTGTGACTTGTATTTGAAATGCAAATATAGTCATTCCAGATTTTGTCCCATTTGACTTGCTTTCATCACACTGCTCATAGTATCGACACAAATCAGATCGCTTTTGATAGTTTACTGATCTGTCCACCCTTTGACTTGTATCCATTGGATAATCCTCATTTTTTCCAATGTCCATTTGATCTTAGCCATTGATTTTTTTGATAAAATCGAGGTTGTTAGTCGTCCCTTTCTTGTAATCTTCCAATGTAGCCTTTGATTAAATCAAAATATGTGTCCAGCAGTTTCCTGAGAACATAAGTCTGCTGATATACACATCAGTAAGCTTTTCCTTATTATGCTGTGTTTAAAAACACTTCAGCTTACTGTCTTTTTTCTAACTTTTCTTTATGAAGTTAGATTACACCTTTTTGCAAATAACTAAGTTTCAATCACCACTTAATTTGTTGAACTTAGACCTTGTACACAAGGTATATGTAATCAGTTTAGGTCATCATAGACTTCCCTAAATTCTGATTTCATATCCTTGACTTTAATTACTAAGTTTGAGCCCTCAGCCTTCATTAGCTGAGTTTGAGCCCTCAGCCTTCAGTCTTCAGCAGGTTCCTGACTAGTCTACTGACCTAGCTACCCTACTGATCTAGACCAGACTGCTGATATAAAACAGCTGACCTTTTACAGTGCTTGTTTGATAAAACCTATACAAGATCAAACTCTAATAAACCTATACATTTGATCTAGACATCTTTTTGCCTTTGCACTATAACAGCTAGTCTGGCACTTATCACTAAAACTTAAAAATAAGTCCAACATTGTTAATTTTTCTGTTAAAGTGCATATTCTTCTTTATATGTTTGAACATATAATTGCATCTGCAATTCTGAAAAAATAACTTAGGAAAGGTTGTAGCAACAGAAACAATTTTTACACTTTTTTTAGAAAATTGGCACGACTAACTGAATTGTCTTCAAAGACAAAATACTTTGTAATTACTACGTTTTTTTTCTGAAAACTCGAAGAATAAAAGTTGTTTCTGAGATGTTATAGATTACAAATCCGTTTGTATTATTTGTTAAAAGTGTCCGTGAATTTTTAAAACAGCTCTAGAAAAAGTTGAAGCAGAAAATTTTGCTTTTGAACGAAATGCATATATGTTAGTAAGATACAACAGCATGTTTATATGTGAATCTTCCTGTAAATTTATTCTACACCATATGTGTGATCTAATAAATCTTCTAAATTGTGTTGTTATCAGTTTTGGAGATGTGAAAAGATCATTCACAAATCTGCAACATTAAATTGTGGAAAAATATGATGCTTTGTGTAAAAATGCATTTGTTGCCTTGTATTACCTTTTAGAAAAAATTATGTTTGCAACATGATTTCTTTGTTAATATGGTTCTACAAGTATGTGATTATAGTTACTTGTAACAAAATTCTGCAATTTGGTTGAAAAAGTTGTTGTGCCGAAAAATATATTTAGAGTCACGACTTTTTCAGAAAATTGGAAAAACTGCATACCTTGGTTGTAGGCCATATATCTTTGTAATTACTCGCTCGTTTCTGAAAACACAAAAGACGAAAGTTGTTCGTTTGGTAGTATACTATAAGATTGTGTTTTTACTTTTTTGTTAAAGTGCTCCTGATTTTTTAAAAATTGGGAAAACCATTGTGAAAAAAGTTCAGAAAAAAAATGCAGATTTTTTTTCCTGTATATTATTTTGATTGTTGATATTCTGTGTAAAACAGAAATGGAAGGTACATCTGAAGATGTGAATGCATTTGCATTACCCCGTGTTACGGTACAAGGAGGTGCCTCCTCACACCATGAGAAACCGGAAAAGTTCAACGGACAGAACTTTAAGAGATGGCATCAGAAAATGCTATTTTACTTAACAACATTGAGCCTGGCTCGTTGGCTAACTGATGACCCCCCTGTGATAGAAGAGGGAGAAAATCACAAAGCTTCTGTAACAGCATTAGATGCTTGGAAACATTCTGATTTCCTATGCATGAATTACATTTTGAACTGTCTTGAAAATACTTTATACACCGTATATAGTATGTGCAAAAGTGCAAAAGAATTATGGCAAGCACTTGAGATGAAGTACAAGATAGAAGATGCTGGAAAATGGAAGTACATTGTGGATAGGTTTATGGAGTACAAGATGGAAGAATCCAAAACAGTGGTTAGTCAAATGGAAGAGTTACAAGTGATTATCTCGGAATGTCACGAAGAAGGTATAATTTTCAATGAACCTTTCCAAGTGGCTGCTATAATTGGGAAACTTCCACCGTCGTGGAAAGATTTCAAGAATTATCTGAAGCATAAGAATAAAGAGATAAATGAACAAGTTAGTGGTAAAGTTGCGGATTGAAGAGAACAACCGTCAACTTGACAAAAGAGGGCACATTGGATATTCCAAGGCACATATGGTGGATGCCAATTCGAATGCAAACAAAGGCAAGAAGAGAAAGTCCAATTCAATGGGCACTTCAAGTTCTAAAGGCATCCGAGAGGGCAAGCAATTCAATGGTAATTGCTATAATTGCGGGAAGAAAGGACACCATGCTAATGTATGCCATAAGCCTCGGAAAGTTGAACAATCAAATGTGGAGGAAATAGTCACGGAGACTATGGATGAGTTGAATCTATCCGCTTGAGATTTCAAGAATTTGTTGAATGAACTTGAAGTTGTTGAATTTGAAACTCTAAATTGTGGTATGTAATAAACAAATTAAATTATACTTTATTATATGTGTATAATAGTTGTATAATGTAAATTTGTATGTCGGTGTTGAAACACACCTTAAACTATGTATTTGGTGATGTAACAAAGTTGCGATTATGAATATATATATATATATATATATATATATATATATATATATTATTGTTATATTCATATCAATTATAGCTGTTTCTTTCGGTATTTTGATAGATAAAGTTGATTATGTGAATGATGTACGCTTCAATAGAAATGATAAGTTTATTAATTGATTCGTGGCGATCAAGGTGGTTAGTGTAGTTCAAGGTTCAATGAATCTTGTTTCGGTACCAAATTGTACGAATGATGATTAACTTAAAGCTTTAACCAAAGCTGTGGGGGACGAAGAACGTCTTCTTGACTAAAACTTTATCATATTCGTGGATATGTGGGGGTGAATTGGTAAAGATAATTTACCTAAATAAATCAAACAACGAAAGAAAGACATGCAATGGAATTTGATTCATTTAGAATTCCTTGGAATAATATTTTGTGTGACGTAATAGTCTGTCACTGTTATTAGATGAATTAATCGAGAAGTGATAGAATACACACATAATATAGTAAACAATGGTAAGTTACGATTCATACGTCGTAGACACAATACCATTGAATAATGATCTCTAATGGTTGATTTCCTCGATTTTATAAATTCGAAGGAGAATCTTACGGATCTGTTTAAACAAAAGTTTAGCTAGAGATCGAGTGTCAATCCTGAAAAATAGAATGGGATAGCCTACGCATGACTCCCTTATAATGGCAACCCAACCATGCTGACTGGAGATCCCAAGATCATGGTTCAAAAGGGACAACTATGTTAAAGAGGGACAGTTAGCACTTACCCATTCTGTTAAAATAAAAGTGTTGTCTGTGATTGATAGGTTAAGCTAAAAAGCTTTAAATGATTCCTATATCTTGGTAAAGCCAAGTGGGGTATTGCAGAGTACTCTTTATGGGAGGTCACCTATGTAAGTGGAAGTGGGGCCGCTTTTATGATAATTTTGAGGCTGAATTCTCTAACACACTTTCTGAAACCAAGGTGTTCCAGGGCCAAAATGGACGCAACCATGAGAACTTAGAGACGGTCAGGGGGTCTATTGTGTTCATATCATTGTCTAGGCATGCACCAAAGCCTGAGCAGTTCAAGACCTAGTTCACTGCTTAGCCGAGTATGTCCGATGGTATTCTACTAGGGAAGGTTCAAGGCAGCAAACCACCTCACCTAATGCAATAGATCTTAGTTTGTTATCTCAACTGAGTCAGCATAGCATATGCATTGTTTTTCATTCATGTGGGGGATTGTTGGAGTTTTTAGCCATCTATGAGATTTTGTACATGTGGCGAACAGTCCACTTGTAGCTCGATTCCGAATGGGTTACGGTATGAATTACCGGAAGCTAAAAACAGTTTTGGAAACTACTGAGTTAGTAGTTGAGTTTAGGCTTTTGAATCACTCGATTCCGATATCAGGTGAATGAGAAATCAACGCCTAAATGTAGAGTAAAATATGTGGGAGTGTTAATGAATGTTGTGTATTCATTGTCCCACATAGGAGACATGGAATACGTGAACTCACTATTTAAGTAGTAGAGTTTCATGTATGGACAAGCCCCAAGGGGCAAGAGAATTTTGTAAAGGAGGGAGGACATAGATGCTTGTTGGTTCACACACGCGCGCGCCGCCGTCCGGCTCGGTTCGGGCTCGGGCTTGTGGCTTGGTTCGGCTCAAGTATTAAATTTTTGGACCAGCTCAGAATTAAATTCTGAATAAATGCAATAGGAAATTAAATTCTGAATGCATCTCTTCAGAAATTTAACAGGCATCAGTTCGGCCATGTGATGCATCTGTTCAAAAATCCAACTGAAATTTTCCAACAGTTGCAACCTTCATTTTGCTGCTAATTTCAACAGATGCTTCAGTTAATTGCCTCCCATACTCTGCCTATATATTCCTCATTATCGAATGAAAAAGAGACACGAATTCTTTCTAGCATTATACGTAAAATCTGCACAAAGTTTTCAAAGATTCATAAGTCGAGATAGCACGATCTTATCGATTCGCGGTCTTTCCTCATTCAAGTGCAAGAATCTGAAAGGTAGATTGTTGTATCTTGGGAGACATATGCCATACACCGGGTGCACATAATCGGGTATTAATGTCTTAGGACGAGTTCTTAACTCGCCTCAATCAAATAAGTTTTCGTTTTACTTATGCTTTCACAATTTCATTTAATTGATGTGCGATTTTGGATCATGTGTTTGTTTGATTCATGTGCTTTGCTTTTTTTGCTTATACAATTTGATTGTTCATCAGAATTCAAAACGAATCGACGTAAATAGTTTCAACAATTGCTGCCAGTGATGGCGAGGAAGGTGGCAATGTTGCAGCTGGGGCTATCTAGGATATAGAGGATCTTGATAGATATATGGATACTTTCTTCTTGGCAGCTAACCTTTATGATCCTTCCATTTGGCCTCCTGGCGTGTAGACCTGATGTTGTTTCTTTGTGATTTTTATAACAATGCTTGCTCCGCTTAACAATCAATCACTTGTATAATTTTGTAATCGAATTTGTGGCTACCCCTTTTGGCCTTTTGAATATATGCTTTGTACTTTGATCTTTTACTTTTTTTCTCAAAATATTTCAATCTTTCGAGTCTGCCGTATGATTCCACCGAACTGATAGATATAGGTATACGGCCCCCTCATTTTTGGCGAGGTTGAGAGCGCTAAAGATTTGATCTTGCTAAAAATAATTGAAAGTAGGCGAGGATAATCATTGAATCGGACCTGTGCTTGTTGAACCCGTTACCTAGATCGAAAAAATCCGATGTTTGGCCCCTTTGTTTCGAGAAAGGTTGAAGGCTCTTCGCTGCGAGGTTGGTTGAAACAAAAATGAGCACAGTGCTTGAAAATTTCCACTATAGGCCCCTTGTTTTGGGCGATCTTGATGGTCTTTTGCCGAGAGTTCATGAAAAGAAAACGTAGGGCCTGAGTGCTTGAAAAGATGCGGTCCATTGCATGTATAGATTTTTCATGTGATAGTCGGCATGAAAGAGCCTCTCCCCGCTATGTTAGGCAGATTGAGTACTTGTCTTAAATAGCGTAATTCTAACTGTTGCATATGTTGGTCCCAGAGAAGGGTGTTAATTGAGTCAAATGAGGGGGGGGGAATGACTCTGTAAGGAGTTTAAAAACTTTTTTTGATGAAAAGCTTTTGTGCAACGGATTAAATCCTTCCAAAATGCATTTTCAATGTAAATGTAAACACACACACAAAGAAATTAACTAACAGAAAGTAAGTGCAGGAATATAAATGTGTAGAAAGTAAATAGACACAAATTTATTGTGGTTCGTGGTGGTGTAATCCCTTAATCCACTCTTCTCCTGTGATGATCGAAGGAATTCACAATTGTCTTTTCACCAATTCAATAGTTGATTGTCCTTACCTACACAAGCTTAACAATCTGCAGATTATCACTCCCTGACAACAAATGCTTCAGTGACTGATTCTTATTACAAATTTCTTTGATGGGTGGTTTGAGAAAGGTCAGAAACCCCAGATTTGTACCTCATCCACCAATCATTGTGTTTGAGCATTACTTTTGCACAAATCCAAATAGTGTAGAGGTCGGAAGAAGGACCCAGTTGCTATGGTGTTTTCATAGTGTTTGGCAGAAAGAACGGTTGAAGAAGATGAGGACATTTCGAAACATAGAGAAATTTGAGAGAAAATATATGACATTCTAGGAGTATTTGCTTGAATACAATGAAAGCTTAAAGATGTAAAATTTCTCAAGTGTGGTTTATATAATCGCGTTGTAGGTGTGAATAGAGATCGACGGTTGAGTGTTTGAACAGTTTTAACCAGACGTAATGGGTGTAAATGGCGTGACTAACTAAACAAGAATCACTGTAATGAGGGTAATAGGGAGTGGATCGATAGAGTAATGATGATTACCAAGAATCGAGGCGTTGCCGTCTCTTCCATAAATTTTTAACATTAACTCTCAATTTTAATCCTCGTGTCTGATTAAAATATGATCCACATGTTTAATCTCTAATAATAAATGCTCCAGTATTCTTCTTATTTCACAAAGATTAAGAAAATAGTTAAATGTAAGATATACCTAATATATCCTTGACTATCATTAATGAAGTGGTTATAAGAGTAAGATATAGAAAAAAGTAATAAATGTTTATTGATAATGTAAAATTATTATATTTGTGACAAAAAAAAAGATGTAGGGTGATTTATATTCTCTGATTTGATAGAGTGTGTATATTTATATATACACACATTAAATATTTATGAACAATATAAACAACAGGGGCATTTGTATCCACGAAATCCAACTAACCGGTAATACCAAAATGAAAGGCAACAAATAAAAAAATATAAAGAAAAAGAAAACCCCTTTTAAAAACTGAAGCATGCACGTTTACAGTTTTATTTTTATTATTTTTTTTTTTAAAGCCTCCTGTATTCGAACCCAAAGAATCCACTAATTCTTAGCTTGCCTGCGTCAAAGCATGCACATTCACGCATGCACGTAAACAGTTTTTTTTTTTTTTTTTTTTTATAGTTAAAGCCTCCGGTATCCGAAACCCAGTAATCCGACTAATTCGGAGTTTAGCCCATGTCAAAGCATGCACATTCACTTAAAAATAGGTTTAGTGCAATTTTATTTTTAGCCACAGTTTGATGCATTTAAAACCTCATTTCAAATAAAATCCACTTGTAGGCAATAATTGTAACACCTCCCGACTCCTGGCCCAGTAATGCTTAAATGCTATTATAAATAAGATTTGCCACATACTTGACCGTCTTCCTCACTTTTGGTCTAAAAGAAATTGCTAACCCGAAGCTGACAAGCGATTTTTATGCCTCACACTTATGAGTGAGCGTTCACTTACTTTACCGATGCAAGTTATCACAATAATACTCTCTTAAATAGTACTACTCATTTATGAGTATTTATCACTCTTGAACGTTCATTTCACTTGACGAAAATGCACACATAGAATAAACATATGTATCCTTCAAAAAGCAGATGATAAAGCTAATTTATACGTTTTGCATATTACTATTATTCAACGAAATAGCAATAGTAGGTCCAACAGACAAATATGCTCTTTCAGACCTGGATAAGCAACAACTTCACAGGCACAGCCAAATAAATCCAACCATTATTAACGTACATATGTTGTTCCAACCATAATATAAGTGTTAAGATTTGCCAGATTTGTCCTTAGAGTTGCAAGTTTATGAACAAAATAAAGTAAAGAGTTCAACTACAAAAGCAGAAGCAGCTGGAAAAGGAGGGTTCTCCCTGATGCATCATCTCTTGGTAGTTGGTAACATTTAACTCTTCCTGTTCCAGAAAACAAGAAACAAAGGGAATAATGCACTTCTACACTTAATGTCAAATTACGAGAGGGGGGTTTAAAGTATATTCTTAAAATAATCAATACAAACTAATCTTTCCAAAAGGCATTAAGGCACTATAAGCAATCTCAATTCCTATAAATATGATGCAGAGTGATATTTGTAAACCAAGGGTAACTAACCAGGTTTATCGCTTTTGTTGATGACCACAGTAGGATTACATGAATATACCTAAGTAGGGCGAATCGTTAGAACTTTTTACAATCTTGTGCAAACTCAGTTTGGAATAACGATTCAAACCTTAATAACTTATATTCCAACAGAGTACTTTTGAGTCTCATTTTCAAGAGAAAATGGGATTATACATCAAAGTTCATAAGCTAATATCCGCAACGAAATAGGTCAGTCACATGAAGAATAGACGTATTCTTACTTAAGGTAACTAGATCTCCCTTGTGTTCACTAATAGAGAGAAGTTGTCGCTATTGCAACCCGCCTGACTAATAGAACGCCTCTAGTGTTTGTAGTTCAAGACTCCAACGCAAGTCTTATAAGATATGTTTCCTAATTCACATCTCATGTCTCTAGTGTTTGTAGTTCAAGACTCCAAAACAAGTCCTATGACACATGTTTCCTAATTCACGTCTCATGTCTCTACTGTTTGTAGTCCAAGACTCCAAAACAAGTCTTATTAGATATGTTTCCTAATTCACATTTCAAGTCTGAAAAACCAGTTGAATTGTTTTTGTTGGTTAGCTTTTGCTCACATTCACACACTATACAAAAATAATTAAACTAAATCCCAAGGCAGAAAACAACCAAAACCTTGCCTGATTCATAACTATTTTCTGACTCCAATAATCAGATTTTATTATCACAGAATGTATTCCTCCATGTTAGTTCGAGTAAACATGATCCCCTTCATTTTTATAAGAGGGGAATATTAATCTAGCCTGTCTTATATCTATATGCATAGAAATTAACAACAGAACTTTTGGTGTCGCGTGCTTCAAGAAACAATAATCAGAAGGGAAATAATCCAACAAAGTAGGGGTTTAAACAGAACGTATAAAAACCTACTTGCATTGCAGGCTGCAGCAGTCAGTCTAGCGTACTGAAGTTGATGGAACCCCATAACGGCAACTAAGAGAACTCAAAGCTTTCTCCACAGACTCTGAAATGGCAGGAATTGAGGTCTTGCACACTGAAAACGCAACATGAAAAACAAAAACAAAAACAAAAACCATAAGCTCACAAACAAGAAATAGAATGTTGAAAAAAAGAGACCGTAGCTATAACCATTGCTCGATAGAAATAAGGCTATGAAAAATCAAAGAATAACAAATTAAAGTTAGTAAACAACAAACTTGTGCGAAAAATGTTCTAGATGTTAAAATGTAGGAAACAAAACTCACGGCGAGCTGCACTAGCTTGAGCCTCTGCCATGAATTCAGTATAAGAATCCTGAGATTAGCATGCAACATGATGTAATTAGAAGGTGCAAGGGCATTTTCATGTGATCTTCATACAGATGATAATACAAGTTTCCTACCTTCATTGCATCCCGACCTTCACTGATCTCACCTGACAGCTTCTTGTATTCCCGTTCTGCTTCATCGAGGATTTGCTGGCATGACTGAGTCTGAATCTGTAAAATGAATCACTATGCAAATCAAGAGGAAAAGCTGCATAGGTTCGATAAGTACTAAAACTTAGAAGACACTCTCTGCAATATAACGTTCCACATGAAAGAAAGATTACACAACACAAACAATACTTTTCAATTATCCACAACTCATTGGAATGCAAGAAAGTATCATCTCAACTTGATGATTACAACAATTTTTGAATCATACCAGGGCTCAAGTCTTACCATTAGTTAATAACTCCCCTCAAATGTGCAGGAAACTAGTGACAAAACAGAGAGATTCTAATTTGCACAGTGAGTCAAAGGCATTCATATTTGCTCCAGATGGATCATGATCTCATACTTCGCTTTACATATTTGTAACATCAAATCGCACGTATCCTAAAACCTCCAGTATCTCAAAATAAAAAGCCGATTTCATTGTGATTATTCAAAATACATTCAGTTATGAAAACTATGTAAGCATATAGTCGTAACTATATTGCAAGGGAAATACCTTTAAGCGTTTCTGAAGACGAGACTCTGACGCCTCCAAGTCCTTGCAGATCTCTGAGTGCGAACGCTCAAGCTGCCGCTTAATAGACTCCAACCGAGACGATGCCAGCTCCTTCAGATCGGAAACGGTACTGATGCTTTTCAAAGACGGAGACGATGAATTTCCGGTAGGTTTCTTCGTCATCATAGAAGCAGATGGACCTCCCCTGTTGTTCTTCTTCTTCTTCGTTGACGCAGATGACATCAGCTTAGTCGTGTTGAAATCGAATTCGAATTCATTGGGTGAATCGCTCAGGGAGTTCCTAGGAGACGTTGGCGTAGTCGCTGGCTCCGGCAGCGGTGAGGACATTCGGCCGGCAGCAGAATTCTTCTTGTTCTTTGTCAATCGAGTTCTCATTTTTCTCTCGGTATTCAAAACTGGAAAAATCCTTTACCGCTTTAGTTATAAGGCGGGCTTTTATTTCATGAAAAATTAAAAAAATAAAAAGGAAATTTTTTTTTTTTTTTTTTGGATCGTAGTTTATTTTCGAGTGTTTTATATGCTAATGGATAATAAAATATACTAAAAATGATTGAAGTAATTAATAGAAATTTAAATTTTTTTTTTTTAATTTGAGTAGATAAAAAAATGATTGATTAGAGAAATTGAAATAAAGTAGTATAATAAATAAAATAATGGTAAAAAAAATAAAGTAGAGAAAGTGAAATTGTGTAATTTAATATTTTTTAATTGTAGTTGAAAAAGTGATTGGTGAGAGAATTGTAAGAAATGATTAATGAAGAGATATAAAAAAACTTCAACGAAAACAAACACAGGGGTTTTAATCTAGAGTAGTGATAATGTCACAACAAATATGCACAACAAAGTTCCATAACACATTTTTGGACCATTGATTATGATATGTGGCCTATTGATTCAAATGGGTCGCAAAAAAATCAATGGTGGAAAAAGTTATCATAGCATTTTATTATGCATATTTGTTGTGGAATAATGATTTCTCTTTAATCTATTTTAAAAAGATTTATTTGGTTTTAATACACTCTTCTTCATTTAGTTTTGTTAATTTAGTTGTAATAAAGATAAAGAAAACTAACATTACATCCAATATAAATAAAAGTTGCGGAAATTTTCTCTGAACACTGTGGAAACCCTACCATGCCGCCGCCTCATATCCCCGTCAATCCAAAGCCATGGATCACATGAAGGCTGATCAGTCACCGAAAAAAGTAAACCTGTTGAGGAGAAGTATCGATAAACCCAAAAGAGAATGCCTCCACTACCCCACAGAACGTCTGTGCGAACAAATCCGGCGTGGATGTAGTCGTAGGTAGATATGCAAACCGTTCGATCTACATCGAAGAAGAAGCCGACGATATTAACGAATGCTGGATGCAATCGCCAACTTAATGGGGCCAGAAACGCAAAACGCTCGGTGACTATTCCCTTGTATCGATGCCTCGACCTATGGAGGCCATGGAAACGAGCCCTCATTGTGAAACTTCTTGGTAAGTCCATTTCCTATAAATTCCTTGTAAAGCGACTATCAGAAATATGGAGAGCCCAGGGGTGCCTGGAGGTCACCGATTTTGAAGAAGGGTTCTATATAGTCCGTTTTACTAGTGAAATTGACTATACATTTGCCCTCACACATGGGCAAATGGAAACCCTTCTTTGAGCCCTCAAATGAAGATATCCGCTCTACCCTGACATGGGTCAGATTCCCAAAGCTCCCGATTTGGTGTTTTAAAACGTATATTCTCATAGAGCTGGGAAACCTCGTGGGGAAGACAGTGAAGATAGAAATGTTCACCACTCAAAATATTAGGGCATGCTTTGCCAGGGTTTGCGTTAAAATTGAATTGGACCGGATGTTAGAACAAAATGTTGTGCTGAATGGAAGGAACTTTAAAGTTGAATACGAATGATTACTGATGATTTGCTTTGGATGTGGAAAATTTGGCCATAGAAAAGAACTTTTCCCATCCCAAACGGAGAACCAAGAAGGTCAGAATGCTATCGAACAGAGACCCCCGGCAGTGGCTAAGGGGCCAACTAAGGAGAACCATTTCGGCCCTTGGATGATAGCCGACACTAGAAGGAGATGGAACCCAAACAGATCCAAACCTAATACCAAAGAAGATGGAAAACCTAAGAAGTCTGAGTAGGCCACCGGTTTTGGGTATGTGTTTGATATTCTGAAAAATTCTGAAGAGTGAACTGGGATGGAGTTGGCGGCCATGATGAGGTGGAAATCTCAGAAATGGTTAAAGATTTGAGGGACAAAGCCCAACAGGTTGAATACCATGTGTAACACCCCGATTTCCAATCCCGTCGGCCGCCGGTATTGGTCACCGCGGTGCCACCCTCACGACACACAGTCGTGGCAGTAATATCCAACATTCCACGACAGAGAAATAAACATCCACCATTCATTATATAAAAAGAAATGTTAAATTAAGTGCAATCTCCTGAAGAAAATGAAAATATGCGGAAACGTCAATAAAATCTTAAAGTTTCGAAGATCCAGTAAAGTGGAAATATAAGACTGCGACTACGTGGCTCTCGAAACCCCGCGATATCCCAGCATTAAGCAATCATCCAAAGAAAAACACCTGCTAAGAATCTGCTCCCCATAACGGATCATAGCAGGATCAACCAAAAGTAAAAAAAAAACGTCAACTATAAAGTTGAGTAAGAATATATTTAGTATACATAAAACAGAAGACGACTAAAAGTTGAGCAAAACTTTCCAACCATATGCCAAAACCAACCCATGAAAGAAAAAAAAATCAAAACATCACAACTATCTATACCTAAAGGTCCCGAATGCGCACATCCCTCAAAAGGGGTAAACCCCTAAAGAGGAGGATCCTAAAGGTCATCCAATGGTACCATTAACTAAATGGACCATCACGTACTGGGGTGCAAGGAAACCTTCCCGGGTTCCCGGCTTCGGGTGCTACCCTATCCGGCCCGACCATACCAATGTCTGCAACTCCCCAAATACGTTAAGGTCATTGAAGTCGTAAGGAAACCTTCCCGGGTTCCCGGCTTTGGGTGCTACCTATCCGGCCCAACCACTATGGGTCTACAAACTTCAATGCCTAAAATCCAAATCCCACAGTGATGTCAATATCCCTGACCCATCAAAACATGACCTCCAAAACTTGTTCATAAGGTTGAACAACAACTACCAAGGAAAGGAAGACAAAACAAACTGGACGCCCGTCCAAAACTCTACCGGACGCCCGTCCAAAACTCAGACGCTCGTCCCCCAAAAACTGTTACATCCTGAATCAAATTTAACACCTCAGACGCCCGTCCATATAATCCAGACGCCTGTCTGAAAATGTACCAAGCGCACGCCCGTCCACACATGAATCGACGCTGTCCACACTGGTTTCAACTAGAACCCTAAAACTTCAACACGATTTTCACTTCGATTCTCAACCGAACACCAAAGAATAAACCACATTAAGCCCGAAAACATCATGTAAGAGTACCCTATCACCCATAGACTTTAACCATCCCAAAAAAAACACTACCATGGATGTTTAACACACCAAAACATGACAAACAAGCGTATACGTCTTTAATTAAAATTTTGACAGCATTATAGTTTCCGTTTCAAGGCACGATAGAGTCATCTAAACACTCTAACACACCAGGCAGCCCCAAATTACACTTAATAAACCTTGAACAACCATACCCAACATCCCATAAAACATACACAGTCCCACATGTTACTTAAAGCTCCATCTTTCAAACCAAACGGAACCGCAACTATGGAAATATTCTTACCGGTAATGTTGCACTTCTTGAAAGCCTTTGCTAACAAGTTAGAATCGATCCTCTACGAAGCCCGAATCTATAAAAAAGAAAAAAAAAAGTAGGAAGGACTATGATCACCATACAGTTCTAATGAATCACAAAGGTAATCCCAAAATTTGAAACCAACTCCCCCACGCGCACGAGTGGATCGGCCATGGCCTTTGGCCGGCCGATCGTCATACTCGAGTTGTAGGAATTAACGATACTTACCGACGATGGCGACGGCGAATTCTTCAACACCAAGGAGGAATTTTTTTTCTCTCCTTCTTCCTCACAAGAATCGGCGGCAAGGGGGGTTTGATTTGGGGTTTCACGTTGTTTTTGGGGAAATAAGGAAGGAAAAAGGAAATAAAAATCCTTTTAATTGCCAAGGTAGGGATTTTGGAGAATTCTTTTCTTTTCTTTCAATTAAGAAAATTAAAGAATTATAAAATTCCTTTTTAATTATTAATTAATCCTTCCATTTAATTAATAATCAAATAATCTCCCAAAATTGAATCCTTCACCGATTAGTTAGAATGCCAAAATTTCGGGATGTTACATCCTCCCCCCCAGCAAGGCAAAACTGCTCCTCGGTTCGGGTTAAATACCGGCGTTATTCCGCTCCCTTAAAAACCCCTTCGTCCCCGAAGATAAGCAAAAAGGATTTTACGAACCATGTTTGAAGATTGTATACCTTAAGAGAACAAATGCGGGTACTTCGCCGCATAGCATCCTCGCCTTCCCCATGTCGCCTCCTCGGTGGCATGGTTAGACCATAAAACCTTGACGATGCTAACCTCACGTCCCTTGTTTTTCGTACCTTGGTATCTAAAATCTTTACCGGTACTTCCTCGTAAGTTAAAGACCGATCTAGCTCAATGACCTCTGGTTCGATCACGTGAGAAGGATCATCGACGATGCTTGCGCGGTGAGATACGTGAAACACATTATGCACTTTATCCAACGCCGGTGGTAAAGCTAGCCGATATGCCACTTCACCTATGCGGTCCAAGATCTCATATGGCCCCACGTACTTGGGACTCAACTTCCCTTTCTTGCCAAAACGCATCACTCCTCTGGTTGGTGATACACGTAGTAATACCTTATCGCCCACGGCGAATTCAATATCCTGGCGATGTAAATCCGCATAACTCTTCTGCCTATCTTGGGCAGCCTTCATCTTTTCTCGGATTATCTGTACCTGTTTAATCGTATCCTCGATCATCTGCGGTCCCAAAACCACTGCCTCGGACGAGTCGTCCCAACAAACCGGACTCTTGCACTTCCTACCATAAAGTGCCTCAAAAGGTGCCATCCTAATCTCGGCGTGATAGCTTGTTGTTGTATGAAAACTCAATAAGATCGAGCTTTTCTTCCCAAGAGCCCTTGAACGCTAATACGCATGCTCTCAGCATGTCCTCCAAAGTTTGTATGGTCCTCTCTGTCTGTCCGTCGGTAGCAGGGTGAAAAGCTGTACTCATCCGCAGCTCCGTTCCCAAGGCTGTCTGTAGCTCCTGCCAAAACCGAGATATGAATCTCGTATCTCTATCTGACACAATACTATTGGGTATACCGTGCAGTCTCACAATATTCCTCCGGTATACCATAGCCAATTCTGTCTTACTCCAAGTGTCTTTCATCGGAATAAAATGCGCCGTTTTTGTCAGTCTATCCACAACGACCCAAATCATATTATTCCCTTTAGGACTCCTCGGTAGTCCGCATACAAAATCCATGGAGATAGAATCCCACTTCCAAACCGGCACATCCAGGTAGTGGCGTACCTGCGGACGTCGATGTTCAATCTTGACCTTCTGACAGGTCAAACACTTTGACACAAACTCTGCTACTTCACGTTTCATATTGGGCCACCAAAAGGTTTTCTTGAGGTCTTTATACAGTTTGTCTCCTCCCGGATGTACAGAGTAAGGCGTATTATGAGCCTCACTCAAGATCCGCCCCTTGAGTTCTTCGTCGGCTGGTACACACCACCGACCCTTAAACCGAATACTACCATCCTCGTGTAACGTAAAATCAGCTGCCCCATCTGTACCAATCTTGGCCTTCTTTGCCTCGATTACCTTGTCGCCCACTTGTCTCACCCGGATCTCAGCATACAACTCGGGTTGCAAGACGAAGTCGCTTTTATCTCCGCCTTTCTGGATGACACAAATATCCATACGGTCCAACTCTTCTCGCAATCTGATCCGAGCTACTTCCTCGCACAAGGAATGAATCGATTTCCGACTCAAAGTGTCCGCCACTACATTGGCCTTCCCTTCGTGGTATTGGATTTCCATGTCATAATCTTTAATTAACTCCAACCAACGCCTCGACGCGCATATTGAGTTCCTTCGTGTAAATATGTACTTGAGACTCTTGTGATCTCGAGAATACCTTGAATGTTATCCCATACAGGTGTAGTGTCGCCATATCTTCAATGCGAAGACCACAGCTGCCAACTCTAAGTCGTGAGTCGGGTAGTTACTCTCATACGGCTTAAGCTGCCTTGATGCATACGCGATCACTTGCCTCCATTGCATCAAAGACACAACCCACCCCCATTCTTCGATGCATCGGTATAAACCTCGATGTCCTCATTCCCGTCTGGTAATGCTAGCACCGAGCCGTGAGTCAACCGTTCCTTAAGTAGTTGGAACGCTCTCTCAAACGTCATCCCACTTAAACCGGTTCTCTTTACGCATCAATGCGCCATCGGCCTCGCAATCTTGGAAAAGTCTTTTACAAACCGCCCGTAATATCCACTAAACCCAAGAAACTTCGATTTACGTAACGTTCTTAGTCTTTGGCCATTTCGCCACCACCTCTACCTTTCTTGGATCAACGGATATGCCGTCTTTCGAGACAACGTGCCCCAAGAATGCTACTCGTTCCAACCAGAATTCACATTTGGGCGAGCCAGCATACAACTGCTTTTCCCGTAAAATCATGTACGAGCTTCAGGTGTTCGGCATGTTCTTCCTTAGTCTTAGAGTAGACTAAGATGTCATCAATAAAAACTACTACAAACTGGTCTAAGTAGGGTCTGAACACACGGTTCATCAGATCCATGAAAATCACGTGCGTTGGTCAATCCGAAAGGCATGACCGTGAACTCATAATGCCCGTACCTGGTACGAAATGCGGTTTTTGGAATATCCGTATCTACTACCCTCAACTGGTGATACCCTGATCGCAAATCAATCTTCGAGAAGATACCTGCCCCCCGTAATTGGTCGAACAAATCATCGATCCTCGGCAACGGATACTTGTTCTTCACTGTCACGTTGTTCAGCTCTCGGTAATCAATACACAGTTGCAAACTACCGTCTTTCTTCTTCACAAATAATACCGGTGCTCCCCAAGGTGACACACTCGGTCGGATGTACCCCTTATCGAGCAGTTCTTCCAATTGCACCTTCAATTCTGCTAATTCTTTAGGTGCCATACGGTAAGGTGCTTTCAATATTGGTCTGGTCCCGGGCATCAACTCCACTGCAAACTCTACCTCCCTCTGGGGTGGCATACCTGGTATCTCATCCGGAAATACATCCTCAAAGTCACGGACTACATCAATGTCCGTCAGTTTAGGATCCTCTGTAGTTACATCATGCACATGACACATAAACAATGGATACCCTTTCTTGACGAATGATCTCAAGGTCACCACTGAAACAATCTTTACGTTAGATTTGTCCACAAACCCCTTGTAAGATACTCGTACCCCTTTCGGGCCTCTTAAAGTCACCTTCTTCTGCTCACAATCGATTTTGGCTTTATGTTGGTTCAGCCAATCCATACCTAAAATAACGTCGAAGTTCTCGAGAGGGAACTCGATCAAGTCAACCGACAAGTTGACTCCCATAATCACTAACGATACATCTCTGTACAACTTAGAACATGGTACCAACTCTCCTGACGGTTGCATAAACTTACTGTCAATCACCTCAAATGTAGCTAGACCTAACCTCAAAACATGCGAACTTGCTACAAAGGAACATGATGCACCCGAATAAAAAGTACATAGGATAAAAATGAGTTAACCAGAAGTTACCCGTCACCACGTGGTTGCTCTGCTCGCCTCCTCTCTCGCCCGATCACGAATAATCTCCCGGTCGATTTTTCTCACCCACTGAATCGTCTTTGGCCGAACTCGATGGTCGGTTTCTGTTTCCACCAGTGGCCGTAGGTGCACCCCCCTGTCGGCTCTGTGCAGGAGTACCACTCTGCTGCTGGTTACCTCTACTTATGTTCCCCGTGTTGCTCCCTGGAGCCCCACCCATATTGCTCCCCGTAACCGACGCCGACCCGGCAGGTGTTGGAGCCGCAAAACACTCAAACCGTTTATGTCCAAACTTCCCGCAATTGTGACACTGAATTTGTGCACCTGAACAATCGGTACCCGGATGATTTCTCTGGCACCGCTTGCAATGATAACTTCGTGGCCGACTAAACCCCTAAAGTTACCTCTCGCTGACTGACCACCACTGGCCCTGGTAAGGTGGGAATTTCCCGAAAAGGATGGTCGTACTGGTGGGTTCCCAGAATTGCTCCGCTTTTGCTGCCCCTGATTGTCTTCAGAGACACTCTTCCTCTTGTTAGTAGCATGTGCCGCTTTAACCTCTCTCCGAATCCTCTCAATGTTGCATGCTACTTCACACATCTCTTTTAGGCTCGTGAAGCCCCTACTAGCCCCCATACGATCCCGGATCACCAAATCTAAGTATTGTTCAAACTTCACCATCTTGGCCTCTTCGGTCGGCACTAGCTCAGGTGCATAAACCGCCAAGTCAACAAACTTCTCGTAGTACTCTTGAACAGTCATATCCCCCTCTCGGAGATTATCGAACTCAACTCGCAGCTCTTTCCTCTTAGATTCAGGAAAGAATTCACGCCTCAGCTCTTGCTTAAACTTGCCCAGCTCAGTGGTACCACCACTGGTTCCCCATGCTCACCTTCAGTCTGAGCCAACCGATTTTTGTTCGCACCCCACCACAGATCAGCCCTGTCAACCAGGTAGAAAGCCGCTTGATCGACCTTCAGTTCCTCTGGACAGCCCAGAGTGGTAAAAATCTTTTCGAACCCCTTAATCCACCGTTCGTCCCCTTAGGGTCCCCCTTACCATCATACTGGCTAGGTCTCTGCTGACTCACGGCCCTAGTCATGCCGGTAGCTGACCCCTGAGGACGGTCCTCTGTCAGCCTATTAACTGCCTGAATCAGATCTTGATTCATCTTAACCAACTGCTCAATCAGCTGGTCCCTCTCAGTTCTATGTCTAGGAGGCATAGCTAAAGCTACAAAAATAAGCAATCATTTGTTCAGTTATCATAACAGTTACCATTCACAGGTACTTGCACTTGTTGCCCAAAATTAATTTCAACACACAGCCACATTTCCACCTACATCATAACTTGTCATACAATCCATACATAGGACTCAATACCTACCCCACACATCCTCACTATGCTTATTTTAGTGAGTTTGTTCCTAAGGTTCATTTTAGGTGGTCCTGGTGTCGATTGCTCTGATACCACTTTGTAACGCCCCGATTTCCAATCCCGTCGGCCGCCGGTATTGGTCACCGCGGTGCCACCCTCACGACACACAGTCGTGGCAGTAATATCCAACATTCCACGACAGAGAAATAAACATCCACCATTCATTATATAAAAAGAAATGTTAAATTAAGTGCAATCTCCTGAAGAAAATGAAAATATGCGGAAACGCTCAATAAAATCTTAAAGTTTCGATGATCCAGTAAAGTGGAAATATAAGACTGTGACTACGTGGCTCTCAAACCCCGCGACATCCCAAAGATTAAGCAATCATCCAAAGAAAAACACTGCTAAGAATCACTCCCATAACGGATCATAGCAGATCAACCAAAATTAAAAAAACGCCAACTATAAAGTTGAGTAAGAATATATTTAGTATACATAAAACAGAAGACGACTAAAAGTTGAGTAAAACTATCCAACCATATGCCAAAACCAACCCATGAAAGAAAAAAAAAATCAAAACATCACAACTATCTATACCTAAAGGTCCCGAATGTGTACATCCCTCAAAAGGGGTAAACCCCTAAAGAGGAGGATCCTAAAGGTCATCCAATGGTACCATTAACTAAATGGACCATCACGTACTGGGGTGTAAGGAAACCTTCCCGGGTTCCCGGCTTCGGGTGCTACCCTATCCGGCCCGACCATACCAATGTCTGCAACTCCCCAAATACATTAAGGTCATTGAAGTCGTAAGGAAACCTTCCCGGGTTCCCGGCTTTGGGTGCTACCCTATCCGGCCCAACCACTATGGGTCTACAAACTTCAATGCCTAAAATCCAAATCCCACAGTGATGTCAATATCCCTGACCCATCAAAACATGACCTCCAAAACTTGTTCATAAGGTTGAACAACAACTACCAAGGAAAGGAAGACAAAACAAACTGGACGCCCGTTTGGGAGACTGGACGCCCGTCCAAAACTCAGACGCTCGTCCCCCAAAAATTGTTACATCCTGAATCAGATTTAAAACCTCAGACGCCCGTCTAGATAATCCAGACGCCCGTCTGAAATGTACCCAAGGCAGACGCCCGTCCACATGAATCAGACGCTCGTCCAGCCTGGGTTTCAACTAGAACCCTAAAAACTTCAACACGATTTTCACTTCGATTCTCAACCAAACACCAGCAATAAACCACAGATTAAGCCCAGAAAACATCATGTAAGAGTACCCTATCACCCATAGACTTTAACCATCCCAAAAAAAACACTACCATGGATGTTTAACACACCAAAACATGACAAACAAGCGTATATGTCTTTAATTAAAATTTTGACAGCATTATAGTTTCCATTTCAAGGCACGATAGAGTCATCTAAACACTCTAACACACCAGTCAGCCCCAAATTACACTTAATAAACCTTGAACAACCATACCCAACATCCCAGAAAACATACACAGTCCCACATGTTACTTAAAACTCCATCTTTCAAGTCAAACGGAAACGCAACTATGGAAATATTCTTACCGGTAATGTTGCACTTCTTGAAAGCCTTTGCTAACAAGTTAGAATCGATCCTCTACGAAGCCCGAATCTATAAAAAAGAAAAAAAAAAGTAGGAAGGACAATGATCACCATACAGTTCTAATGAATCACAAAGGTAATCCCAAAATTTGAAACCACCTCCCCCACGCGCACGAGTGGATCGGCCATGGCCTTTGGCCGTCCGATCGTCATACTCGAGTTGTAGGAATTAACGATACTTACCGACGACGGCGACGGTGAATTCTTCAACACCAAGGAGGAATTTTTTTTTCTCTCCTTCTTCCTCACAAGAATCGGCGGCAAGGGGGGTTTGATTTGGGGTTTCACGTTGTTTTTGGGGAAATAAGGAATGAAAAATGAAATAAAAATCCTTTTAATTGCCAAGGTAGGGATTTTGGAGAATTCTTTTCTTTTCTTTCAATTAAGAAAATTAAAGAATTATAAAATTCCTTTTTAATTATTAATTAATCCTTCCATTTAATTAATAATCAAATAATCTCCCAAAATTGAATCCTTCACCGATTAGTTAGAATGCCAAAATTTCGGGATGTTACACCATGGGGGACAGACATAGACAAATGAGGTCAGTAAACAACAGAGTCATCAACATAGTGGGAAGAAAAGAAATATGGATGAGGGAACAAATGAGACTAATTATGTTCCACAAGGATCTAAAGCTAGTGATACACCAAATACTCTTAACCCTAATAGGGGCCAAAAAAAGAACAAGAAACCACCACACCCACACAAAACTCTCATCCCAAACTACGACCAGCATCAAAACACAAAGGTGTAACCTGGACAGTCCTTATGGATGTTTCGAATGGTGAGAAAAGAAAACACATACCCTACCACGAACTACAAGATTCTTCAGATGGAGAATCCTACACCCTCCAAGAAGGACACAGAGCACTTCAAGGCCTATCCTTTGGATTACAGTCAAGGTAACAAACACCAGAGTATAGAAGTTGATCTTAGTAGTGCCAATCCTCTTTATGAGATAGAAGTGGTGATCAACACCACATCCTAGTAACTTTGCCTCTTTATGATCGTGAAGATAATCTCATAGAATTGTATTGGAGCTTCTTCAAGGGAGTTCCTGCTCCACTATAAATTCTTGCTATCTCAAAATAGGTCTGATGTCCTTTTTCTAATGAAGACCAGATGCTCTAGTGATATGGCAGTTCAGATCCTACATCAAACTTATTTCACTAGATTCTATGATGTTGAATCCAGAGGGTATGCAGAGGGCTATGGTGTTTCTAGGTTGAAAACCAGGTATCCTTGCCCTACATCACTTGCACAAATCAAAGCCTCATTATGGTTGTCATGAATGGGATTGATGTTGACTAGGTATTGACTATGATTTGTGCCTCACCAATAGCCAGTGCTAGAAGTGAACTTTGGGATTATCTAGAACGTCTGAATACTACTTTTGATCCCCTAAGGTGCCTTGTTGAGGACTTCAGCTAGGTAGTTTACCAGGAAGATGAGAATGGGGTAGATGTGTGGTAGGCTTTAATATGATCAAGCTATGGCTTCTACTACAGAAATGTGATCTCCTTGGTCTACCCTACCAGGGCCCCAGATTTACTTGGAGTGGAGGAACACACAACAACACTAAAATCCAACAGATACAAGATCAGACATGGTGCAATATGGGGTGGCTTGAGAAATTTGACAAAGCTATGGTTCAGCACATGCCTAGAGTTCATTCAGACCACAACCCCATCCTATTGGACACAAACTTCCTAACTCTTAGAAAGAAGCCTGACAATGAGGCCTTCATCCAAAGGGCTTGGATGGAACACAAGGACTTTGAGAACTTTGTATCACAACCTAGTTGACACTTTTGATTGCTTCTTTAAGCAAGCAAAGGCTCGGAACCACCAAGTTTTTGGAAACATCTTTTGGAGGAAAAAAGTCTTGCCAAGCTAGACTGGAAAGCATTGAAAGAAGCTTAGGAAGAGCCTCAGCCACCTTGTTAGGAACATTTTATTATGTTTTGAAGATGGCCATAATAGCTGTTATAGCAAGCCTGAAATAAGTTAGAATTCTCTGTATAAGTCTTTACTTAGAGTTTGACATGTTGTATAAGTTGAGTCAGACAAGTATTGTACTAGTTGGTAGGACGGCTAAATAAAAATAGATACCCGGTAGAGTGAAGCCAGCCAAGTACCAGCAGAGAAGTATGAAGACATTATGGTCTGACTTATAACCAAGGAAGTCTGTGATGACCTTGGATAAGTCTAAGTAAGGAAATGCATTGTCAAATATGGTGTACACTGATCTCACCCAAATCAATGATCAGTGAAGTACAAAAAGTACTCGAAAGAATGAGAGATAACAACAATGCAGTAAACCGGCAAAGTAAACTGACTTTTGGCTGAGTAAAAACAGAGTAGTGAAGGAAGAATCAAGCAGACAAGTCAGAAGAATCACTAACCGTTCAGGGAACGATCAAGTAAAATTTACTCATTCAGATTTCAAATAATGAAGATCAAGCATTAAATGCACAATCAATTGAGGATCAATCAAGGACGGATTTTCTGATAAACGTTTGAGGAAAAATCCGATCACCGAAATCAAGGAGAATATAATTTAGGGGGAATCAAGAATTAAATCAAGGATTATTCTCCACATTAAATAGCCAACGGACGGAAATTCAAATCAAGGGTTATCAAGGCTATAAATAGAAGGTATTGACAGAAAAGAAAAACAACGATTAAGTCTGATAAAATACAAGCAGAAACTCTGTCAAAGTAAAAAGCCTTCCATCTGTACTAAAAGGAAATATCTAGAGATCAACTCAAGAATCAGAACTTCAATTGCAAATCAAGCTCTGAGATTGATCAACAAATTTGTGAATCCAATTCACATCAACTGAGGCAATTGAATCAGAGGAATCTGAGAAGGAGTTGCAACCTTTGTGATAGCTGCTGAAAGATTTGTTCTCAAGGAGCAGTGATAGAGACTGAGTCACTGAAGCTTTTGAAGCTAGGGAGTGATAGTCTCTAAGATTGTGAAGCTTGTGTAGTCAAGGACAATCTTACTATTGTATCTGTGAAAACAATAGTGAATTCCTCCAATCATCACAGGAGAAGAGTGGATTAAGGGATTACACTACCCTGAACCACTATAAACCTTTGTGTCTATTTACTTTCAGCAATTTACCTTTCAACACTTTATTTCATCATACACTCTATATATGTGATTGCATAAACTACTTTGAAACAACAATTTAAGAAGGGACTTATCCGCTGCCCAAAAGCTTTTAAATACAAGAAATTTGAAACTCCACTATAATCATTCACCCCCCTTCTGACTATAGTTTTACCCTTCTCTGGGACCAACAATTGGTAGCAGAGCAAGAGTTGTTCTAGTATCGTAACTCTGCTCAGATCTAATTTACGTAATAAGGAGATCACATATTTACAAAGTAGTTTTCAAATTAAGTTATATATATATATATATATATATATATATATATATATATATATATATATATATATATATATATATATTATTTGCATTTATGGATTCCTCAAATTTTATGTCAAAGGTACCTGTATTCAATGTTAATAATTTTGATGAATATAAAATATGAATGTTGTCTCATCTTGCAGCAACTCTAGAGGAGATGCTTGATGTAATCAATGATGGCCCAATCGAGATCACAACTGTGGTAACCACAGGAGTAGATCAAGGAAAAGTAATAGCCAAACTCTAGAAAGATTGGACCAAGGATGACAGAAGAAGAGCAAATCTCGACTTTGTTGCAAATGACATGATTTTGAAGACTATGGACAGTAATATGTTCATGAGGATCAAAGATTGCAAAACAGCAAAGGAGATGTGGGAAAAATTGGCACTGATCAATGAAGGATCAGAAGCAGTTAAAGAAAACAAATTATCTGTTGCAAAACAGAAATTTGAGAACTTCAAAATGAAGGCTGGTGAAACCATTGATCAAATGGACAACATATTCTCAAGCATCATCAGTGTACTGCAACAACTTGGACACACATATCCACATAAAGAAGTGTGCCTGAAGATCTTGAGAGGCTTACCTGAAAGATGGAAGATCATTACATCAGTAATCAGAGGGACAACAAATCTTGCAAACACTGATACCTTAACTTTAATGTCTCAACTAAAGGCTCATGAATTTGAGTTGAACGGCGAAGACAGTGCACCGGCAGAGGCACATAAGGCCAGTGCACTGATTGCACCCCAGAAAAGTAACACAGTTGATGTAAACAGCAAAGAGACACGGGAGCTGAAGAAACATGTAGCTTTACTGGTAAAACGTTTTGACAGGTTCAGCAAGAAGAAGCAATTCAAGGAGGATCATCATCATACAAGAAGTCTAGCATAAGCAAAGACATGAAGAAAAAAGATGATGAATACAGATGCTTCAACTGCAAGAAGAAAGGTCATTTCAAGGCTGATTGCCTTGATGAAAAAGACAAAGATGAGGATAAAAAGAAATACAAGACAATTGAAAGGAGAAAAAGCAATAAGGCACTCAAAGCAGAAACTAGCAGTGAAAAGAATGAAGAATCATCTGAAAATGATTCAGGTGATGATGATGATGAAGTCGATGACTCGGCAATGAAAAAGCTTACCTACGCCTTATGGATAGAGAATCTAATGAAACCGAGGTATCATCCAAATTTCACACTCATTATCTAGTGCATCCATATTTGACACTGCACAATCTTCTATTCTCCCACTAGATTCTGCAAACCTAATCCAAAATCTCATGAGCAAATTTGAAGAAATTGAGATGAATCATGAAATTTTGGAACAAGAATGTGAGAATCTAAGAAAGGAAAATAAAAGATTAAAGAAAGAACTGGACAAAGTAAAAGCTGAACAAACTAGTAAGGAGATCCACTCAACTGATCAACAAGTAGCAGATGATCACCCATCCAATGTTGAAAGACCTGTTGAGAAAATCTCCCTACCAGTTAAGATCACCACTGCATCACTTAGTGCACCAGCTTACAAACCCCCAAAAAGGTTTGGATCCAGATCTGGTCTTGGCTACAGCAGTCAGGATGACAATAGAAACAATGGACAACCCAAATCTGAATCTAGGACCAAGAATGGATCAAAATTCGAGAAAAAGACAGTCATAGTTTCTACCACTCATCCCGCACTGAAGTCAAAACCCAAAGTAGTGAAACAACAAAGTAAATCATCAATCCAAACCAAATAAAGTCAAAGGAGTTCGAAAAGGTAAGGAAGACTTTACCTTCCGAGGATGATTGGAATATAACACCCCAAAATATAAGAAGAAACCATTTCATAACATGCAACATGTGTTCAAGAAAATCCAGCCAAGGCATATTACTGGACACATTAAGCAGCATGGAAATAAGGTTCCTTCTACATAATGGAGAGTGAAAGAGGATGCAAATGCACCAAAAAGTAGAGAAAAGTATCAGAATACCTTTAGTGGAAAGATTTGAAGGTATTCTGCCATGCCTTATACATATGAAATTAATGACTTCAACTATCCAAAAAGAAGATCATTTGGCTATATACTTGGAGTAGGAGGCATGACTGCTAACAGGCATGGACCTAAACAGTGTTGGGTACCTAAACAAAATTAATTTGTTTTGTAGGATGTCTGGTACATAGATAGTGGATGTTCTAGATACATGACAGGGAACAAGGGATGGCTCACTGACTTTAAAGCTTTTGATGGACCCAAAGTTACTTTTGGAGGCAAAGAAAACCCTGGTAAAATTAAGGGAGAAGGCATAATGCTCAAAAACAGTTTGATGATTCAAAATGTGGCTTATGTTAAAGGTCTGAATTTCAATCTACTAAGTATCAGTCAATTTTGTGACAAAGGCAACAATGTTCACTTCTACAAGGAAGGATGCAAAGTGATTCACAGTCAAACCAACACAGTTGTACTTGCAGGAAGGTTAGAAGACAACATGTATGTGGTAGATTGGATGACAGCAAGAGCAGAAACATGTTAGCTTGTCAAAAGTAAGCAATCAAACAGCTGTATTTGGCATAGGAGATTGAATCATCTCAACTTCAAAACTATCAACACACTGACGAAGAACAAGCTAGTTGAAGGCTTACCAGAGATCACATTCAAGAAAGAAGGTCTATGTGATGCATATTAAAAAGGGAAACAAATTAAAAGCTCTTTCAAGTCAAAGCCCTATTAGTCAACAACAAGAATCTTACATCTATTGCATATGGACCTTTTGGACCAACACACCACCAATCGTGTAAGTGCAAAGAAATACACACTAGTAGTGGTGGATGACTTCTCCAAATTCACCTGACCATATTCATGAACAAGAAAAGAGAAACACTCAAAAAGTCGCCAGACTTGTTAAGAAGAATTCAAAATGAAGAGTACTTGAAGAACATTGATATTTGGGATTATCAAGACAAGCATGGGGATTCAACTTTGATCAAGGCTCAGATAGAATCGTGGATTAGATTTTGATGCGATCGGCTCTTCTTCTGTCTTTGTGACTCTGTTGCCTCCTGGTCTATTGGCACAAAACTAAGACCTAGGATTGCTTATGACTTCTTTAGGAGTAAAGGGCCTAAAGTTTGGTGGTGCAGGACCGTCTGGAATCTTAGGCCTACACCTAAACACTGTTTTATGTTGTGGATGGTTTTAAAGAACTGCTTAATTACTATTGACAGTGCTGGTTTTTGATGATAAGATTTGCTCCTCGTGTGGTTTGGTTAATAAGCCTGCCTCCCATCTATTTTTCGGTTCCTATTTCTTGTATGGTTTGGGGGAAAATCAGATTGTGGCTTGGCATTAGTAGGAGATTGAGACTCGTGGTTAGTTCTGTAAGATGGATAGGCAGAAGTGTAGGGTACCTCCTTTGGGAATGTGGCGAATCGCTTCATCTTTGTTGTTGTGTATTGGCTTTGGCATATGAGGAACAAGAGGAGATTTGATGGCATTTTGATGAAGATACCTGATATTTTGCATTGTATTAAGACTCACATATACAATATAATGCAGGCTGCTTTTCCATTGTACACTTTTACCCTATGATGTTAGGGTTTTGTACATCTTTTGTGTTATCTTTTGGTGTTTGTTGGTGGTTGTATGAGATAATTTTCTTTCTCTACACACCAAGGGATAGGCTCTGTGTGTTATGCTCTCATATGACCACTTTTTGCAGTTTTTGAGTGTTGATAGGTGTTTAGTGGCTATTGTTTCTTGTAGCATACAACCTCAGGGGTCTTATGCTGCTTGAAATCAACAAATCTAACCTCTTCTCAGCATTTTGTAGATACTAGACTAGTTCTTTTGTCTAGGATGTAGCTCTTGTAGTTTGCATACCTTGGTTTAATATATTTACATTTAACCAAAAAAAAAAAGAATTCAAAATGAAAAGGAACTAAAGATCATCAAGATCAGATCATATAGAGGCATAGCGTTTCTAAATGAAGTTATCAGAACCTACTATGAAGAAAATGGAGTACTGCATCAACTATCAGCAACAGGGACTCCACAACAGAATGGTGTAGCAGAACAAAGAAACAGGACACTCAAAGAAGCAGTCAAAACAATGATTGCAGAAGCATGCTTGCCAAAGAGATTTTGGGCTGAAGCAGCAAATACAACATGCTATACTCAAAACAGATCAATTATCAACAAACATCATGGAAAAACTCCATATGAAATATGGAATGGAAGAAAACCTAACATCTCACATTTGCATATATTTGGATCAAAATGTTTTTTTTGAACATGAATCAACTGCATACTTTTGATGAAAAAGCAGATGAAGCAATCTTTATGGGATACTCAGACACTAGCAAAGTTTTCAGAGTGCTCAACAAAAGGACTTTGGTGATTGAAGAATCAATTCATGTAGTCTTTGATGAACCAAACACAAATAGTGAAAGCTTTCAAGAATTTGAAGAAGAAGCAGTCAAAGACAGTTTATATGAATACAACAAAGATTACAAATACCATTCTCAATCACAATTTTGGAAATCAAGATGAGAGCCACCACCCATACAATAAAGAGGCACCAAGATAAGAACATGAAGTCGATGCACAAACCGGGTTGTGGAAGCACCAAGTCAAGAACAACTTCAACCTCGACCTCAATTGGTTAAGAGGCCATCCTCAAGATCAAGTCATTGGAGACATTCATGCAGGAGTCAGAACTAGAAGACAATCGGAGAATATGCTAACATGTTTTCTATCACAAGTGGAACCCATGACAATAGATGATGCAATCCAAGATGCTGACTGGATTACAGCCATGCAAGAAGAACTAAATGAATTTGAAAGAAATGAGGTCTGGGAACTTGTTGACAGACCAGACATAGCCAACATCATTGGAACAAAATGGGTATTCAAAAACAAGATGGATAAACAAGGGGCAGTTGTCAGAAACAAAGAAAGACTAGTAGCAAAAGGCTATTCTCAAGCAGAAGGCATAGATTATGATGAAACCTTTGCTCCAGTAGCAAAATTGGAAGCAATCAGACTATTTCTGGCCTTTGCAGCCCACAAAGACTTCAAAGTTTACCAAATGGATGTCAAGAGTGCATTCCTGAATAGACTTTTGGAAGAAGAAGTATATGTGGAACAACCTCCTGGTTTTCAATTCAAAGGGAAAGAAGATAAAGTGTACAAGGTCAAACATGCACTTTATGGACTCAAACAGGCACCCAGAGCCTGGTATGAAACACTATCACAATTCCTGACCAACAATGGATTCAACAAAGGAACCATTGACAAGACTCTCTTCAAGCTAGAGGATGGAACAAGCACTCTGTTAGTCCAAATTTATGTTGATGACATTATCTTTGGATCAGAAGATGAAAAGCTATGTGAGAAATTTGCAAACTTAATGAAAAGCAAATTTCAGATGAGCATGATGGGAGAACTGAATTATTTTCTTGGACTACAAGTCAAGCAATTGAAAGATGGAATCTTTATCAATCAAGCCAAGTATACAAACGACTTGACACACAAGTATGGCATGGACACAAGTGGGACATCAGATACACCAATGTGTGCAAGAACTATTCTTGGAAAAGATGAAACTAGAAATGATGTAGATCAGAAGCTTTATAGAGGAATCATTGGATCCCTACTTTATTTAACAACAAGCATACTTGATACAGCATTTGTAGTAGGAGTATGTGCAAGATTTCAAGCTCAACCAAAAGAATCACATCTTCTAGCAGCCAAAAGAATAATCAAATATCTGAAGAACACTATCAATGTTGGAATTTGGTATCCAAAAGATGGAGGATTAAAGTTGATATCATATTCGGACTCTGATTATGCTGGATGCAAAATAGATAGAAAAAGCACTTCTGGAACCTGTCAAATGTTAGGCAGCAGGCTAGTATCATGGTTTAGCAAAAAGCAAAACTCTATATCCACATCAACAGTTGAAGCAGAATATATAGCAAGAGTGTTTACAGGCACAAGTACTATGGATCAGACAATAGCTAAGGGATTATGGAATGGAGGAGAAGATAACCAATTATGTTTGACAACACAAGTGCAATTTCTATCACTGAAAATCCAGTATTACATTCAAGAACTAAGCATATTAATGTGAGACATCATTTTATCAGAGATCATGTTGAAAAATGAGATGTCATTCTAAGATACCTACTGAAGATCAATTCGCTAACATTTTCACAAAACCACTCAGTCATGAAAGATTCAGCAAGTTGAGAACTGAGTTGGGAATGATAGAAATTGACTAAGTGCTAAGGAGCAGCTAACTGGAGTAATCAGCTAAGTAACTTCATCAGCTGTTTGAAACTTTGCTGTAATACGTAAACTCATGTGGCAGGTAAGGCACTGGTACTCAGTGAAGTTAACTACACTGATTGTTAGGAACAGTTAAATCAGCAGCTCAGTGAAGAAGTCACTAAACCGGCTTAGTGACCAGCAATGTCACTCCACCGAAATATGCACTAGAGTAAACAACAAACTAAAGTGTGAACCAAATCATTTTTATACACGTGGAAAATCAAGATGTTATAGAGGATTAGACTGTGGAAAATTACTCACATGGAAATCAATTAATAATCGTGGAGGTAACTATATTGTTTTTCGAATTACAATCACCTCGATTCCCAGGATTTATCATTACATGCCTCAATCCACTTCCCCACTACACTCAAATACCATGATTTATATACATAAAATCATAGCATTACGTCACAAAATCCTTCCATATTCAACCACGTTTACACTACCAAAAATCATCATATATATACCACACTTAGAGTTTTTTCTGAATCCTTTACACTCTTTAGCAAAACATAAACCCTATTCTCCTCGCAAAATCAAAGTTTCTTCCAACAAACTCAAACTCTTTCAAAGAAATGGCATCATCTTCTTCAAAGCCTACCACAGAAAAATATTACGAGAAATCGATCATTACTGGATCGTTTTTCAGGCCTGAAAATTATCTACCTTTTTGTGAAAACGATGCATAGGCCAGACGTTTAGTTGATGGCTGTGCTAAGCTAGGGTTAATGACATTTCTAAACCCCCCAATCACTGGGATATGCTATGAGAATCTGATTTCATTCTGGAAAAATGCAAAATTTGTACCCAGCACAAAGAAAACCGATCCAGACTGCATCAGGAGTACAATATTTGGAAAAGAGGTTGTTATCACACCTGGTCTTCTCACCAGATTTCTCAATCTCCCCAACACCGGTCCGGTTTATGTTAAAAACATACATATCGACATCAACACATTCTGGGCTGAAATAGCAAAGAATCCCAGAAAGAACAGCAAGACATACAACCTTCCAAGATCAACACTCAAACGTTCATTTGCTGAATTACACCAGTAATCACCAAAAACATTGAAGGAAGAAAAGGGTCGATGGAGAAATTGACTGAGCTACGGGTCAAGTTAATGGCGATTATCTATCAAGGTATTTCTTTTGACTGGTCACAATTTGTCATCAATCGGTTGAAAGGTCAAATCCAGAAGGAAATTGATTTGGCGATTACGGCAGGGTTTGCAGAAGAAAGGTGAGTTTTGGGAAAGGAAATCTTATGGGTTCACACTTCAACACCTGTTTGATAAATTGAAGGTAAAACCCATCTCCCTGCATCCCCCACACAAGGTAAAAGAGATGTTTACTTATGTAAAGGCATCACAGAAACCCAAACCCACTACCGGTAGAAAAAGGAAAGAGCCTGAAAGTAGCAGATCAGGAGTGGGAAGTAGAACCAGATCTTAAAAGGCACATGATGATACCCCTGTAATCAGTGCCAGCAACCAGGATAACCCAGTGATGATCGGTGATGGTGTGGCAACTAAGGAAGAAAAACAAGAAGAAGTCACCTACCTGGCAGAAGGTGAAGAAGGATATCGTCTTACTTCATCTGATGAAGAAGACAGAGAAGATGAAGAAATTGCTACTGATAGTGAGGCAGAAAAGGGTATAGAAGAACCACAGGATGAAGATTAGTTTGAAAGAGATCAAGAAAATATGGACATTTCTGATGATGATATGACAATTCAAGTGGTACTTCTTAGGAGCCTCAGCAAAGTGGCCAAACAGCCGAGTGAGCCAGCTGATCAAGCTCACTCTGCCGAACTTGTCCACACCACCAACATTGATCGAAAACCAGCCGAAGAAATTCAGTCTCCGGCTCATGAAAAGGAAACCCAGTTGTCACAGGGCCAGGCAACAACAAACCTTTCACGACCTCCTCCGACCACGAGACTGGCCAAGAAGAAAATGAAAAGAAGAAGAAAAGAAAAGGATGAAGAAGAAAATGAGGAAACGACGAAGAAGAGAGTGATGCTTCGTAACCAAAGCAGAAATTGATCCAGAAGAATTTTCACTATGGATATTCAACCCTTAATTGTGGACATGGAAAAGCATATCACAATAGGCAAAACTCGAAATCGCCTTTAAGAGTGATGCAACCTCCTTAAATCACAAAATTGAAGCCCTTATCAATCACATTGAGGTTCAAGATGAGGTGATGGAGAAACAGTGGCAAAGATACTTTGCAATCTACAACATCTCATTCCCTAACATGTCCAAACAAATCTCGAATTTCATGCCGACAAGATTGATGACAACATCAAACCATTGGTGGAAACCTTGAATGCTCACACACAACAACTCCACCATCTAGATGAGGTTATAAACTACTCTGGCCAACAACTCAACACCCTCATCATGTCACTGAAGCAAACAACAAAATTCTGGAGAAAAAAATATGGTCATCTCCCAGAATCTGAGGTAGCAAACAAAATTCTTGAGGCACGGTTTGGTGCTGCCAAAAAGGGGGAAGGAAGCTCAAAGCCTGAAAGCTCCAATGAAAAGAAAGAAAGCCCAACAGATAAGGGCAAGGGCATCAAAGGCAAAGGCAAGGGCATCAGGTTTGAAGAAATGAATAAATAGACCTTTTTATAATTTTTTAATTTACTCTATGCCTTTGACATTTATTCAATGATGCAATATCTTATTGCCCTTGAATGGATGAACAAAATTATTGAGTTTTATTCAGTTATTTATTAAGAAAAATTTCATACACTTGTGTTCAGGCTTATGAGGGTTTTGTCATCATCAAAATGGGGGAAATTGTTAGGAACATTTTATTATGTTTTGATGATGGCCATACAAGCTGTTATAGCAAGCCTGAAATAAGTTAGAATTCTCTGTATAAGTATTTACTAAGAGTCTGACATGTTGTAGAAGTTGAGTCAGACAAGTATCGTACTAGTTGGTAGGACGGCTAAGTAAAAACAGATACCCGACAGAGTGAAGCCAGCCGAGTACCAGCAGAGAAGTATGAAGACATTATGGTCTAACTTATAACCAAGGAAGTCTGTGATGACCTTGGATAAGTCTATGTAAGGAAATACATTGTCAAATATGGTGTACACTGATCTCACCCAAATCAAGGATCAGTGAAGTACAAAAAGTACTCGAAAGAATGAGAGATAACAACAATGTAGCAAACCGGCAAAGTAAACTGACTTTCGGCTGAGTAAAGACATAGCAGTGAAGGAAGAACCAAGCAGCCAAGTCAGAAGAATCACTTAACCGTTCAGGGAATGATCAAGTAAACTTTACTCATTCAGATTTCAAATAATGAAGATCAAGCATTAAATGCAAAATCAATTGAGGATCAATCAATGACGGATTTTCTGATAAACGTTTGAGGAAAAATCCGTTCACTTAAATCAAGGAGAATATAATTAAGGGGGAATCAAGAATTAAATCAAGGATTATTCTCCACATTAAATAGCCAACAGACGGAAATTCAAATCAAGGATTATCAAGGCTATAAATAGAAGGCTTTGATAGACTAGAAAAACAATGATTAAGTCTCGATAAAATACAAGCGAAAACTCACAAAAAGTAAAAAGCCTTCCATCTGTACTAAAAAGAAAATATCTAGAGATCAACTCAAGAATCAGAACTTCAATTGCAAATCAAGCTCTGAGATTGATCAACAAATTTGTGAATCCAATTCACATCAACTGAGGCAATTGAATCAGAGGAATCTGACGAAGAAGAGAGTGATGCTTCAGAACCTGCAGAAATAGATCCAGAAAGAATTTTCACTCCGGATATTCAACACTTAATTGTGGACATGGAAAAGAAGTATCACAGCTGGCAAAACCTGAATGCTGCCTTAAGTAGTGATGCAACCTCCTTAAATCACAAAATTGAAGCTCTCATCAGTCACTTTAAGGTTCAAGATAAGGTGATGGATAAATAGGGCAACTTACTTTGCAATCTACAACATCTCATTCCCTACCATGTCCAAACAAATCTCGAATTTTATGCTGACAAGATTGATGACAACATCAAACCATTAGTGGATACCTTGAATGCTCACACACAACAACTCCACCATCTAGATGAGGTTATGAGCTACTCTGGCCAACAACTCAACACCCTCATCAGTGTCACTGAAGCAAACAACAAAATTCTGGAGAAAAAATATGGTCCTCTCCCAGAATCTGAGGCAGCAAACAAAATTCTTGAAACACGGTTTGGTGCGGCCAAAAAGGGGGAAGGAAGCTCAAAGCCTGAAAGCTCCAGTGAAAAGAAAGAAATCCAAATAGATAAGGGCAAGGGCATCAAAGGCAAAGGCAAGGGCATCATGTTTGAAGAAAAGAAGAAATAGCCCTTTTCATAATTTTTTAATTTACTCTATGCCTTTGACTTTTATTGAAAGATGCAATATCTTATTGCCCTTGAATGGATGAATAAAATTATTGAGTTTTATTCTGTTATTTATTTATGAAAAATTCCGTACACTTATGTTCAGGCTTATGAGGGTTTTGGCATCATCAAAAAGGGGGAAATTGTTAGGAACATTTTATTATGTTTTGTTGATGGCCATACTAGCTGTTATAGCAAGCCTGAAATAAGTTAGAATTATCTGTATAAGTATTTACTTAGAGTCTGACATGTTGTATAAGTTGAGTCAGACAAGTATTGTACTAGTTGGTAGGACGGCTAAGTAAAAATGTATACCCGGCAGAGTGAAGCCACCAAGTACCAAGAGAGAAGTATGAAGACATTATGGTCGACTTATAACCAAGGAAGTCTGTGATGACCTTGGATAAGTCTAAGTAAGGAAATACATTGTCAAATATGGTGTACATCGATCTCACCCAGATCAAGGATCGGTGAAGTACAAAAGTACTCGAAAGAATGAGAGATAACAACAATGCAAAGAAACCGGCAAAGTAAACTGACTTTCGGTTTGAGTAAAGACAGAGCAAAGAAGGAAGAACCAAGCAGCCAAGTCAAAAGAATCACTTAACAGCTTTAGGAATGATCAAGTAAACTTTACTCATTCAGATTTCAAATAATGAAGATCAAGCATTAAATGCACAATCAAATGAGGATCAATCAAGGATGGATTTTCTGAAAAACGTTTGAGGAAAAATCTGATCACTGAAATCAAGGAGAATATAATTAGTGGGGAATCAATAATTAAATCAAGGATTATTCTCCACATTAAATAGCCAACAGACGGAAATTCAAAGCAAGGATTATCAAGGCTATAAATAGAAGGCATTGACAGAAAAGAAAAACAATGATTAAGTCTGATAAAATACAAGCGAAAACTCACAAAGTAAAAGCCTTCCATCTGTACTAAAAGGAAATATCTAGAGATCAACTCAGGAATCGGATCTTCAATTGTAAATCAAGCTCTGAGATTGATCAACAAATTTTTAATCCAATTCACATCAACTGAGGCAATTGAATCAGGAATCTGAGAAGGAGTTGCAACCTTTGTTATAACTGCTGAAAGATTTGTTCTCAAGGAGCAGTGATAGAGACTAAGTCACTGAAACTTTTGAAGCTAGGGAATGATAGTCTTGAAGATTGTGAAGCTTGTGTAGTCAAGGACAATCGCACTATTGTATCTGTGAAAACAATAGTGAATTCCTCCAATCATCACAGGAGAAGAGTGGATTACGGGATTTCACCACCCTGAACCACTATAAACCTTTGTGTCTATTTACTTTCAGCAATTTACCTTACAGCACTTTATTTCATCGTACACTCTATATCTGTGATTGCATAAACTACACTGAAACAACATTTTAAGAAGGGACTTATCCGCTGCCTAAATGCTTTTAAATACAAGAAAAGTTTTCGAAACTCCACTATAGTCAAACCCCCCTCTGACTATATTTTTACCCTTCTCTGGGACCAACACATCTTCCTAGCTAGCCTGCACAAGGACCATAACACTGAACTTATAGATATCTTCATCCAAGAAAAAGTGTACTGGGACAAAAGATCTAAGCTAATCTGGATTGTGGATGGGGAAAAAACACCCACTTCTACCATCTGCCGACCATCAAACGCCAGCAGAAAAGAAGGACTGGCTATGTATTGAATGCTCTGGATGAAAGGATAACGGACCCTCATGACCTTGAAGTTATGATACAGACTTTCTACGTTGATCTTTATAAGGCTGACTCCAATCATACACTTCAAAGTTCTGACATCTCTCCGCCTTATCTTATCTATTTCGACATCCTTTGGTGAATAGGCATGTCTCTCGAAAGGAAGTTGAAGATGACCTATTCCAAATGGGTAACTAAAAAGCTCCAGGCCCATATGGATTCCCAGCCATCTTCCTCAAGAAGTGCTGGCCCACTATAAGTCAATCCCTTCTGCCCTTTGTATTTTCTGCCTTTGAAAAAGGGTTATTTGATGCAAGACTTAATGAAACGCTCTCTAGTTTCCCTCATCCCCAAGACCAATCCTCTTGAAAGGGTTGCCCAATTCAGACCCATTGCGTTAACCAATATATGCACCAAACTTATTACCAATGTTATAGCCAATAGATTTCAAAGTATCATTAGAAATCTGATTAGCCAAAACCAATCTGCCTTCATCCCAGGTAGGGGCAATATTGGGAATATCCTGATTACACAAGAGGTCCTGCATCATTTTAAGAGTAAAACAGAAGAAAATGGAGCCATGATACTGAAAATTGACCTTGAAAGGCCTATATTAAAGTCAACTTATCCTTCTTGGACACTCTGCTCCACAAAATTGGGTTGCCTGACAAGCTCATCAAACTCATCATGTTTGGGCTGCAAACCACTAAGCTCTCCATCCTATGGAATGGGAGAAAAAATGGACCCTATCACCACTGAAAAAGGCATTAGGCAAGGGGATCCATTGCCCCTACCTTTTTTTTAATCTTTGTGTGGAGGTTTTTAGCGAACTCCTTGATAAATAGGTACAACAAGAAAGGTGAAAGTCCCTGAAGATTGGTAAACATTGCCCAGCCTTGTCCCACATCATTTTACTGATGACCTCATCCTCTTTGGGGTAGCATCTACCCATCAGGCTGAAATGATCAAAAAAAGTCTTGGGTAACTTCTGTAAAATGCCAGGAAAGAAAGTGAGCAACTCTAAGTCCAGATTCCATACCACAAAGAACAAAAGCAACAGCTTGAGAGTCTCCAAGAAGAAGTACAGTTCTATTATTGATAAGGTGAAGAGGAAATCGTCTAATTGGAAAGCAAAATATCTTGCAAGAGCTGGTAGAATGGTCCTGATTATTAGTTCTCTAGCTACACACCATTATTATGCTATGCTATGAGCATATGTTATGCAGCCACCCCTTAGCCAAGCAGGCTTTCAAGCCAAAGATGGAGCCATAGCTTGGAATGACCAACTGAACCACAAGTACAAGTTTTTGAGGGGTATGATCTTCTGCATCCTACTAACTCCTTACCTGTCCCCATAATTGGAAAAATATTATGGCACTTGAAAGGACCACTACACTATAACTTTCTTCAGTGGCAAGCCAAGCCCATTGCTCTACAACCTATGGAGTTGTTATACCACAGACTGTTGGGACATTGTTGTGACTTGCCATATATTTTTATCTATTACTAACCTTGCCAAGAGTCTTATGACTTACAAAGGCAATTTCTCAATTTTGCAGATACCTTTAATTACACATCATAGATGATTAAACTCACTTATACATATTTATTATCATTTTATATAAGATATGATTTTGAAAGGTCTACATCACATTATTGGGCTCAAGATTATTAAAATTATGATCCGGCATCTAATACATATATCCGTATAAAGTATTACTATTGTTATTGGGCTTATACATTATCCGGCCTGCTCAATTATTACCCTACAACTACAGCCTGATATTTATTACTGTTCAGGGTCAATTTGTAGTGTTTTTAATGATATATTTTATATCAATATTCCCCATATATGGATGTTTTTCATAGAAATCGAGCCTTATATTGAGATATTGAGTAAATGGTGTTTTTAATAGGTTAATTGCGAAATGTAACGATTTATGTGCCTAAATTGTGATTTTATGTTATTTTGGGATTGTGTTACGCTTTGGTATATTTTCCTATGTTATAGATACATATTTTCGCATGCAAGAGGATTAAATGATGAGGGTTTGCATGGAAGAGAAGTGAAATGGAAGGAAGATGGAGATAAAGCTTGGAATGAAGCTTTCAAGCAGCCGAACTTCCGATGCAGTTCTTGATATTATATACACTGATTTGACTCTCGACCTCAAGAGAATATTTGTAGGGCTTGAAGAGAGGATTCTACAGGATCTTGAATCACTTCATTCCGACTTATGAGGCCCGAGATATGAGCGTTACAAGTTTGGATGCTGTTGCTGAAACTAGTGGAAAATCCCGAAATATACTCGGGATACGACGGGCTAATCAAAAAGGCGTTTTCTGAAGAAGAGTCCTTAATGAAAGTTGTAGAGTTTTCCGAGAGCTTAATTATGACATTTGGATCATAATTTTTGGAGGTCTACAACTCAAGATATGAATTTTAGAAGTTTCATTCCTAAATCCATTACTTTCAGCCGACCTAAATCACTGTAGCAACCGACTTAATTTTATTATAAATAGCAGCAGCCCCAAACCCTAATGACACAATTCATTCAGCCGCATTATTCACAGTAAAGCAGCGGCAATTTGGCAGCTCAAGGCCGGTCACCCGAGCCTTGTGCTCGGGTGATCCGGGGTTAGATTAGATGTAGTTTTTTCCGTTTATTTCGTTGTTGATCCGTGGAGTTCATCCAATGTATCAAAACTACGTGAGTTTAATCTTTTAATTTATTCAGTCCTTTATTTATTTTCATGATGTTTAATTTGTTTTGTATTTTTCTATGTGATTTGTATGCCATGTGAATTAGAATCGAAAGATTAGTTCACGATTGATGTTTATAATACGGAAGTTGCGTAAACGCTAGATCACCATAGAAAGATAGGGTTTTTAGCCATTAATGATGACAAGTTAATGAGTTAGATTCCTAGGTTGTTAGGTTCTTTAAAAACGAGAGTTAATTGAATCTACACCCAAGTTTTGTTTGGTAAATCAGTCTCAACATTCGAAAGATGAGAGATAGATAATTGAATTCACCACGAAAGTGGGCTTTCATAGCTTGAGAGATAAGTTCACTAAGAGATTAGGGATTTGTGTCTCGTGAAAGGCGCTAAACCACAAACTGAATTAGAATCATGAGATTAACTAGAATTGAAATCACTTAGGTTTGTACTTTGGTTGTTCCCATGTTTCTTAGGTTAGATTTATTTTGATTGTTCTTTTATGTTTTTCTGTTTTTATGCTTTTGCTTTTCGTTTATTTGTTTTTGTTGAGTAGCAATTGGGAGGATTACTAGGATTAGATTCTACATACCTTTTCCCTGTGGATCGACCCCTTACTCATTACGCTTTACTAGCAACAACCCGATGTTTTGGTCGGTTAGGAGTTAGTTTTGCATATAGGTTAGGGTTATAAATTTTCTTTTGTTATTGATGCAAAATCTCCGCAACAAAAGTGGCGCCGTTGCCGGGGAACCGGACGGTTGTCTAGTTTTTGTTTTTCATTAGTAATTTAGGTTAGGTTTTTGTTTTTATTTCTGTTTTTCGTTGGTGATTTAGTTGTTTTACTTATTTGTTTTTTCTGTTAATTAATATTTGTTCTTGTTAGTTGTAGTATAGACTTTTGTTTTTGAGTTTTAGTCTCTGTTTTCTGTTATCGTTTCTTTTTTTTCTGCTCTCTGTTCGAATCTGTTCCAGTTGGACGAGCGTCTGGTCATACAGACGCCCGTCCAGTTCTTCCTCCAGGAGGACGCCCGTCCAGTTAATTGGACGCCCGTCTGTCCTGTCTGCCATTAGTTTTTATTTTTATTTCAATTAGGTTTTCTGTTTTTTTCGTAGGTAAGTGTCGTAGGTAGTGTTCTAAGGTTGAATCATCTGACTCCACGTTTTTCACGGTCATATTTTTGGATAAAAGGGATCGTTTTAGCACTATTTTAGTATTTTGGCCATAACTTTCGGCTCGAGTGTCGGATTGCGCGCAGACCCCAATTCGAAAGCTCGTTCCGACGCCGACGACGTGGCGGGCGCGCGCCGAGGCCGTCCGACACCGCTTTCGAGGTCAAAATCCACTGTTTTCCCTTCCATTTTGGGCTCAGAGAAGATTTCAACACGTTTCTAGTGTTTCTGTTTTTTTTTTTTTTTTTTTTTTTTTTTTTTTTTTTTTATTTTTAGTAGTTAAGTTTCGTAGTTTTGATTCCTCTAGGTTTAGTTATCCTTTCCCTCTGTCTCTTTTTCCCCGTTCTTCTGCTGTTTTATCCGTCTCTGTTCTTGTTTTTATTCTTTCAAACGGGCGTCTAAACTAGTGGACGCCCGTCTGCCTTAAATTTTTCTTCGCTTTACGCTCGTGTTTTTGTCGGTTGGACGAATGTCCGGTTTCTGAGATGCCCGTTCAGGTTCAAAATCCAGATGCACGCCCATCCAGGAATCTGGGCGCTCGTCCTGATCCATCCCATTCATCACTTTCTATCCTTTCTTGCTCAACACCTTGAGTTGGTGTTCGGTTTATGCAAACTCGTAGTCATAAGGGACCACTAATCTATTCCCCGACCCGGCGGACCATAGTCCGACCCAATAGGCGGAGACTTCGTTTTGACGAAGGAAACGCTCTAGATCAAGAATTTGAACAATATCTTTCAGGGAGAAATCGAAAGAATAGTAATAATGGCGGCGGAAGATAGACGGACGTTGGCCGACTATGCCATGCCCGCACAATCACCATAAACCCGGCTATCGTTATGCCTACCATTATCGCTCCAAACTTCGAGCTTAAACCGGACTTATTCGGATGATGCAAAAGATGCATCAATTTTCCATGGTTTCCAATCAAAACCCCCACACTCACTTACACACATTCTGCAAATATGCGGTACTACCCGTATCCAAGGTGTAAGTGAGGATGCCATCAAGCTTAAACTATTTCCATTTTCCTTACGGGGAGGCACTCGAGTGGTATCACTCTCTCCTCTCGAATCCATCACTACGTGGCTGAGCTCGAGAAGGAATTTCTAAGTCAATACTTTCCTCCTTCAAAAACATTGCCCACTGTCTGAACGAAAATCTTCACATTCCGTCACCGGAAAATGAGTCATTCTTTGAGGCGTGGAAAGGTTTAAGTCTCTCCTGCGAAAGTGTCCCCATCATGGCTTGCCAAAGCAAAGGCAAGTCCATACTTTCTTCAAATGGATTGACCGAGCTCACCAAGGGCATGGTCAATAGTTCCTCCGGTGGGGCATTTCTCAAGAAAACACTGATGAGGGTGGGCGTTGTTCGAGGACATTGCCAAATATAACTACGCCCCTCTTATCAAGCCATCCAAGCACCTCCTCCCCTCCCAAGGTCGAAGAGGTGACTATGCAAAGTCTTGTTGCCATACTTTGCAAAAGCGGATGGCACCTTCTCCACCGACACCCTCTCACACCACCCTACCCGAGTTATCGAGGCTCCTTCACTTTCACGTAACTCTCAAGTTCAGTATTGCAAGCATCTTTGTCGACCGCCATATGGATCGCCAATGTCAATTTTCTTCCCTCTCGCCGGCAAGTCAATGATGTTCATGACTATGGACAGCATAATCCAATCACATGCCAAGTATGTGATAGCATGGGGCACACGGCTCGCTTCTGTCCCATGATTGGGCAGAATGTGGAAGTCAATGCTTTCTCTGGCCAGACAAATCAGAGATTCAATAACCAATTCTTTGGCCAGAACAGTTTCCAAAACCAAGGGTTTAATCGGTCTTGATTTAATCTAATTCGAACTTCAATAGAAACCCTGGTTATAATCGAACCCAAGCTATAATTCTTCCAATCCACAAAGAAAGGTTCAATAAAAATTGGCCCGCCAATTCTAATTCTGCATTCCAAAGTCGGCCAAGCCAGCCATTTCCCCAGAACTTTCAAAACTCTCAAGGCACCTCCCACCAGGACGATATAAAAGCCGGATGGAATTCATTTCGGGAGGAGCAAAGCAGGACGATGAAAAGTCTTGAGAGGCAAATCGGGCAATTGGCTGAGCAGTTAGCCTCTAGACCGTCAGGGCAGTTGCCCAGCTTCACGGAAAAGAATCCAAGAGGCGGTCAAGTCGCTCAGGCCGATTTAAGCAGCAGTCAATGCACTGACCTGGTACCTTCACCTCCGTACGGTAGAGAAGAGGCCAGTGCAATGAATTTGAGAAGTGGTTCTCAAGTTGGTGGTCCCCCTGGCTTCCAGGGAAACCACTAGCCCCTCCTGCCATTGGTAAGGCAGGAGGGGAAGTTGAGCACCCATCATCCCCTTGGCTGCAGAAGGAAAATCAGGTGGCTGATCCCCTGATAGAAGAAAGAGTTGAGATTCCTCAAGTGGCTGATCCCTTGAGGAATAAAGAATCAATTGGAAGTCCTCAGGTGGCTGTTCCCCTGAGAAGTGAAACATTTGAGGATCCTCAGGTGGCTGATCCCCTGAGGAATGATAAGTTAAATGATAGTCAGGTGGCTGATCCCCTGACTAACAAAAAGAATGAAAAGACGGTTCGATGGAAAGATTTGGAAGACAAGGCCGTTAGTTTGCCCTCGAAGAAAGTATTTTCCGAGGAGGATTTGAAAAAGCTTCCCTTTCCACCTAGAAAGAGCAACATCCCATTGAGCGAAGATAAGAAGTATGAAAAGGTGCTTAATTTGTTGAAAAATACTCAGGTTAATCTTCCATTGTCAGATGTCTTGGTAGAGATGCCTAAGTACACCAAATTCATAAAGGATGTTGTTTCTTCGAAGAAGAAGTTAGCAGAAATGGATCAGGCAATTGGTGAGGATTGTTCAATGATCAATTATCCAGACTTACCAATCAAAAGAGGTGACCCCGGAAAATTTGTGCTCACATTGCAGATGGGAGGCCTAGTCTTTCCAAATTCTTCTTGTGACCTGGGTGCATCCATAAGCTTGATGCCATTATCTATTTGCAAGCAGCTGGGTTTACAAATTCTTCTAGAACCCACTACCATGAACTTGCAGTTCGCTGATAGATCTTCAAAGAAAGCCTCAGGGATCCTAAATGACGTATTGGTTCTAGTTGGTAGGTTTACCTTTCCCGTTGACTGGTATGTCTTAGATATGGAGAAAAATGAAAATGTCCCTCTGATTCTTGGAAGACCTTTCCTATCTACAGCTAGAGCCCTCATCGATTGTGATGGTGGGAAAGTAACTATCCGAGTTGGTGACCAAGAGGTGAGCTATAGTGTTTCTAAATCTATTCAAGTACCCTCCGGTTCTCCAACCGGCTGTTCCATTGAGGAGACGTCTGATGACTTCAATGACTTCATGGATAAGCACGTCTTGGCTGTAGAAGCAGAATATGAGCGATTGATCGATAATCTGAACAATCATGGTGTGGTCAATCTAGATCATTTAGCAGCTGAATTCGAGGATGAGCTAAGAGAAGAAGCTTTGGCAGTAGGGCCACTAAGTAAGCTCAACGATGTTGAGTTGGGGAGTGGAGATCTTAAAACAAGTCTAGAGGAACCCCAGTAGACTTGATTCTCAAACGCTGCCTAAACATCTTAAGTATGTATTTACGAGAGAAGGTGACAAGCTTCCTTTGATCATCTCTCGCCAAGCTATCTCGAATAGAAGAGCTTAAACTGTTAAACGTTTTGCGCAAAAATGAGAAAGCCTTTGGATGGCAGGTGGGAGATATCCGAGGGGTATCTCCCGACATCTGTATGCACAAGATCAAGACTAGTGAGGGAGCCAAATGTGTAAGACAACCCCAAAGGAGGCTAAACCCTCACATGCAAGAGGTAGTCAAGAAGGAAATTATAAAGCTTCTAGATATGGGTATCATTTACGCCATTGCAGACAGCGAGTGGGTATCCCCAACTCAAGTAGTTCCCAAGAAAGGTGGAATTACTATTGAGAAGAATGAGAAGGGAGAAGAGATAGCATTGAGGCTCGTTACTGGATACAGAGTATGTATCGATTATCGAAAGCTCAATGAGGTCACACGGAAAGATCATTTCCCCTTCCTTTATTGACCGGATGCTTGAGCGTCAAGCGGGACACGATTCTATCGCTTCTAGATGGATATTCGGGATACTTCCAAATACCCATTGATCCAAATGACCAAGAAAAGACCACTTTTACCTTACTTATGGTACATTTGCTTATAGGCGAATGCCATTTGGTCTCTGCAATGCCCTGACCACATTTCAAAGATGTATGCTAGCTATCTTTGACGGGCTTGTAGAGAAGTGTATGGAGATTTTTATGGACGATTTTTCGGTTTTGGTCGATCTTTTGATGATTGCCTTGACAATCTTGATCAAGTGTTATCCGGATGTGTGGAAAAGAACTTAGTAATCGAATCGGGACAAATGTCATTTCATGGTAGATGAGGGAATAGTTCTTGGCCACAAGATCTCCGCCAAGGGTATAGAAGTTGACAGGGCAAAAGTAGAAGCTATCGAGAAGATGAGCTACCCTAAGAATGTGCGTGAAGTTAGAGGCTTTCTCGGACATGTCGGTTTTTACAGAAGGTTCATTCGAGACTTCTCCAAGATAGCCAAGCCCCTGTCCACTTTACTGAAGGAAGACGTTGAGTTTAATTTTGATGAAAACTGCAAGCAAGTGTTTGAGGAGCTCAGGAATCGGTTAATATCCGCCCCAATTCTTATATCGCCAGACTGGAACTTGCCCTTTGAGCTTATGTGCGATGCATCCAACTATGTTTGTTAGTGCACTCTTAGACAAATAATCGAAGGAAAGTTCCAGCCTATCTATTACGCCAGCCACACGTTGAATCCTTCTCAAGTTAACTACACGACAACTGAAAAGGAACTATTAGCCGTAGTCTTTGCTATGGATAAGTTCCGTAGTTACTTGCTAGGTGCTCAAGTGATCGTGTGGACTGATCACGCTGCTTTGCGGTATCTGATGACTAAAAAGGATGCTAAACCGCGCTTACTGCGTTGGATACTGACCCTCCAAGAGTTTGACGTTCAAATTAAAGATAAAAAGGGCAGTGAGAACGTAGTGGCGGATCATGTTTCTAGGGTGTTAAGTGAGGAAAAGGATGAACCAGATGATATAGATCTTTACTTTCCTCTAGAAAACATTATGTTGATAGACGGTTGTCCTCCCGATGTTCCATGGTATTCCTCCATTGTAAACTACCTTCATGCCCGTTATCTCGATCCTGAAATGTCTTATCAAGAGAAGAAGAAGTTCTTCTCTGATATGAAGTCTTTCGTTTGGGATGAACCTTACCTCTTCAAGATCTCAAAGATGGTTTGCTTTGAGAGGTGTGTTCTGAATCGAGCAACGCGATATAATCGAAAGCAATGCCATAGTGGACCCACAGTGGTCACTTTGGTCCGTGGAAAACCGTTGCCAAAATCTTCCAATCCGGTTTCTATTGGCCCACAATCTTCAAGGACACGGAAGCTTTCAGTAAAGCTTGTGATCGCTGCCAAAGAACCGAGCTTTGACAAGCGCGTTTGACATGCCGTTGAAACCCATCCTTGAATGCGAAGTCTTTGATGTTTGGGGCATCGATTTTATGGGACCATTCCCATCATCTTGTGGCAACAAATACATCTTAGTCTGCGTTGAATATGTTTCAAATGGGTGGAGGCAATTGCCACTCCTCACAATGATCATAAACGGGTCATGAAATTTCAAGAAGAACATCTTTGTGAGGTTTGGATGTCCACGTGCCTTGATCGGTGATGAAGGGACACACTTTTGCAACCGACCTTTGAAAAAAAGTCTCGAGAAGTATGGTGTTCGCCATAAAATCGGCACACCATATCATCCGATGACTAGTGGTCAGGTTGAGCGAAGCAACCAGAGTCTTAAGAAAATCCTGGAGAAGACGGTGAATAGTCATAGAAAAGACTGGAGTCTGAAGTTGGACGATGTACTTTGGGCATATAGGACTGCCTATAAGACCCCTATGGGTACATCGCCATATCAAATGGTTTACGGTAAGCCATGCCATCTGCCAGTCGAGTTAGAGCACAGGGCGTATTGGGCTACGAAGTTTTTGAACTTCGATTCCCAATCCTGTGGGAAACATCGATTGCAGCAGATTGCAGCAGTTGCATGAGCTGGATGAATTTAGACTCCAGGCTTATGAAAGCGCCAGGATTAGTAAAGAGAAGATGAAACTACTCCATGACGCCAAGATAAAGAAGAGAGAATTCCAGGTCGGCGAGCAAGTTCTCTTATACAATTCTAGGTTACATTTGTTTCCTGGGAAGTTGAGAACACGTTGGTCCGGTCCTTTTGAGATTCTCCAAATCATTCCTGGAGGTGTTCTAGAACTACGCGGTTATCCAGACCAACCGTTTCGAGTTAATGGTCAAAGGTGCAAGCACTACATTGGTGAACCTAAAGAAAAACCTTTGATTGTTAAATTTCTCGATATTCTCGGATGTGGTGTTACAGAGGTCAATGAATTTGACGAGTTTTCATCCGATTTATTCTCCGAGAATGACGGTATTGGTTCATCAGCAGAAGTTCTAGCAGGTAGTTGGGATATGGAGGAGTATGAAAAAGAGCAAAAGCTTAAACGTCATCAGAGGAATCAGAGAAGAAAGAAATCAGCCATGGGGAAGATTAAACGAGTTTGGAAGGCTATAAAAGATTTTACCCCATGTGTTAGATCTCGTTTCTGCAGCCACACTACGGACCGGGCTTAAATGAGGTAGTGGTCGGGCGTAAAGGTTAAATGGCCCGATCCAGCCGAGCTTCAAATGTGTCGAGCTAACGACAATAACCATTAGCGCTACTAGAGGCATCCTAGATATCCCTTATTATATTAGTTTCTTTCTTTAGTTATTTTTCCTTGTTCTAGTTGTTTTAATCTTATTCGGATTGTGTTGTTTTTGTCAGTCAGCCGTCCTAGGCTTATAAAGGGTCGAAGTGTTGTTTTGCTTACGATTTCCTCTTATCTTTATCTCTATCACTTTTGCGATATGATATAATCCCTTGTATCCCCGAGGTATTTCTTTGTTTTTCAAGTGTGCGTGATATTTTCGATGGCGCTTGTGAGCTTTAGACGATTTCGATTTTCGGTGGATGGTCCACGCTCTCATCGATTTCCTCAAGCATTTCTGGATCTGGACCATGGCCACTTCCAGACTTGCCACTTTCGAACTACAATCAGCTAAGTACTTTCTTTTTTTTTTTTAATTCTGCACACCATGAGGACATGTTGTCATTTAAGTGTGGGGGAGGGGATAAGTCGATATGTATCTATACATTTGCTTACATGATTTTATTTTTATGCAAAAATGAGCTAAATTTTGTTTTGTCTCGAGTGAGCAATGCATGTTTTTGTTCGGTTTGTTATATTCATTGATGCTGTATGCCGTATGTTCCGTAAGTTAGTTGTTTCACCCGACACTCTTTTTCACATGCCATAGTAAATGATGAGCTATATTATAAAGTTATACCCCTTTTGATTAGTGATGTTTGATTCCTTATAAGTCATGTGCTTAGTGCTAATGTTCATATCGTGAGACTTATGATAGTTTGTGTTTAGTTCCAAGTCACGATGTAATTGTGAATATCTAGAAGTTTGAATGTGATAAGTAATACGTAACTAATGTCATTTGAAAAAGTTGAGTTAATAATGAAATCAATAGTGTGTGTCGGAAGTCGGTCGATGATTTGAGTGCGGTAAGGCATTATCTCGAAATGTTTTATTCCACTATGATGACCAAAAGCTCACGACAATGTCGAGAAAAGTCGCTTTATGATTTGAGTAAGGTAGGGTATACCACGTATGTCCTATTCTCGCTATGATGAGCAATAGCTTATTCTCGATGTGTGTTTAAATGTGAAATCAATTGAATCAACTTAAGAATTGGTATGAAAAGAATCAAATGAGACTTAGTTATCGTTAATCTTATCCCCAAAGATAAACCGATGGATATGTTTGTAGGGATTATCCTCTAAGTATGTCGGAAAGGTCTTAAATGTGTTCTATCATCTTTTCCGGGATATGTTCCGCTTTGTAGGTGCATCTTATAAGTATCTTTTATTACTAGTTTGAAGGGGGTATTAGCTAGTTTTGCTTGAAATATTCAAGTTTGGATTTAGTGGAAATTTGCTATGGTTATGCACACACACTCGGGTGAACTTCTAATTTATTGACTCTATGGTATATGTGTTGAGATGTTTATATTCTTTCCGAGCCTTTATCTTGTTTCGCTTTTGCTCGGACGAGCAAAGTTTAAGTGTGGGGAGTTGTTAAGGGTGAAATTTATGATTTATATGACGTTATTCCGTAACAATATCCTTGGTATTTAGTACTTTTTATAGAAAAGTGTTGGTTTTATCGAATTATTGAGTAAACGAGTTTTAAATGTGTTTAAATGCAAAATCGAGATATTTACGTGATTTTATCGGTGTTTTATGTTTATCCGTATGATGTTACATTTTGCATGTTTCTATCATGTTGTTAGGTACGCTTGCATGATGAGTAAGGAGCTTAAACGATGATCACATGAAGATGGAAGAGTTGAAAGATGTTTAAGTGAAGAATCATTGAAGAAACCGAAACCAGGCACTTCATGGGAATTTTGTCCACACTTGTAGGCACTTTCAGGGAAGTTGTCTTGATGAAAGTTGTAGAGGATTGAAATAGCTTTCCAACGCATGTTGAATCACCTCATTCGAGCCCTAGAAGTGAAGTTATGAGTAAAATACTGGAGCTGGGTCCTGGGCGGGCGTCCATGATAATGAACGAGCGTCCGGGCGATCTTGTAGCAACCGACTTGATTTTCTCTATATATAGCAGCGCATAATCAACCCTAAGACACACAATTTCGAACCCTAAACCCTAGGGAGCAGCTTGGCTGCGTTTTTATTCTATTTTCTTCCAGTTTATGCAATTAGATTCATAGATTAGATTAGCTACTTTTCATGTCTTTTTATTCATCAATTTCAAGTCTCACGAAGATGGTAAGAGGCTAGACCTCTCATGTCTTTTCTTGCCTCTTACCATCTTCGTGAGACTTGAAATTGATGAGTAAAAAGACATGAAAAGTAGCTAATCTAATCTATGAATCTAATTGCATAAACCGAAGAAAATAGAATAAAACGCAGCCAAGCTGCTCCCTAGGTTTAGGGTTCGAAATTGTGTGTCTTAGGGTTGATTATGCGCTGCTATATATAGAGAAAATCAAGTCGGTTGCTTACAGATCGCTCGGACGCTCGTTCATTATCATGGACGCCCGCCCAGACCCAGCTCCAGTATTTTGCTCATAACTTCACTTCTAGGGCTCGAATGAGGTGATTCAACATGCGTTGGAAAGCTATTTCAATCCTCTACAACTTTCATCAAGACAACTTCCCTGAAAGTGCCTACAAGTGTGGACAAAATTCCCATGAAGTGCCTGGTTCCGGTTTCTTCAATGATTCTTCACTTAAACATCTTTCAACTCTTCCATCTTCATGTGATCATCGTTTAAGCTCCTTACTCATCATGAAAACGTACCTAACAACATGATAGAAACATGCAAAATGTAACATCATACGGATAAACATAAAACACCGATAAAATCACGTAAATATCTCGATTTTGCATTTAAACACATTTAAAACTCGTTTACTCAATAATTCGATAAACCAACACTTTTCTATAAAAAGTACTAAAATACCAAGGATATTGTTATGGGAATAACGTCATATAAATCATAAATTTCACCCTTAACAATTACCCGGTCCATTTACCCACCTGAGCCCATAACCCGGAAACTACCTACCCTAAATAAACTCAAAACCTAACTCCACCTTCATTTCTTTTGCCGTTTCTCATTCTCATCTTCTGGAAACCTCATCTTCTCCATAACCCTAAATTGGAAAACTTCCTCCAATGTATCTCCAACTTCTCCTACAATTCATCCCTTCTATTCTGCAAACACCACTCCTCTAAATGATTGTTGAGAAGATTTTACTTTTCAATGAAGCCATTTCTTTTTCATCGATAATAACTCTGTTGCCTTCGCTTTTCCGATATTGATGATTCTGCTTTCTTAGTCCAAATCTGTTGCCATATCCTGAAGATGTAGTCTCGTAAATCACTCTGAAGGACTGGCAGCTTTACCTGGTAGCATTCCTTGGATGATTCATAGCTGAATCGACGATATGAATTGTTGGATCGAGAAAATGTATAACCTTTTACTGTCAAATGATCTCTGGGGGTTCTTCTACCTTCTTTCGATGGACATCATCTCCATCTCTGCATTTTGGATCTCCGGTTTAACTAGACCGAGACTGATATGACTCCTCTCCCTTTATCTCTCTTATTTATATTCAGTTTGATCTATGAAATCTCACCTATTATCGTGATTAAGGATTATGTGAAATTTGAATGTCATAAGTATGCCAATGATTCAGTTTGATTCTAAGTCATAAACTCTATGCATTTACGGTATTCATAATATTACTGGTGTTCCGTGAATACGTCCAAGATCTGTATATAGTTTTGTGCTTATTCACTTACTCTATGAAACTATATGCTAGCTTCTTGATGAATGTTTGCTGAAAATAGTGGGTTCATGATTCAAACATATAGATCAGATTTGACTTTTGATGAAAACATTGGGTTTATGATTCGAACATACATATCTGATTTGACTTTGTCAAAGATGAAGATATATCTCTTAGATTAATTCTGAGTCTCAATGCTCATCACATTGTTGATTATGAGGAATTAAATGGGTTGGATTGTGCCTTTCGGGTATGTGATTTGGGTCTACCTCTATACCCAGGTCATGTAAAAGTTTGTTATTTGGATAAAGAATTAACCAGCTTGTCCAATAATAAACTTTGTTATTTTGCATTTGCCACAATGGAATTATCTTTTTCTTAAACCACACTAGATGTCCGCATTTATCACTATTATATATATAAATATTACCATGCGTAAGTCACAACATTTATATATATTCATATATATATAATTTCATTTACATATATTTTATCTTTCGAATAAATTAGAAAGTTGAAAAGCTATATTTGTTATCTTATTAAATGTGCATAGAAATAAAAAAAAATTTGCTTTTGTTTTTCTCAAAATGTCTTTCTAAAAAGAAAACAAACAGTCAACTGATTTCAATAAATGGCATTGGTCTTTTAAATGACTAAACTTCTTTCTATGCATATTATCTGTCATACTGCATTAATTACATTTCATCTATCACGTACCTATTGCATTACCTAAATCCATTTAATGATTTATCCATTACTTGGCTATATAATTCATTGATACAAAACGGATCAAGCCAACAAATCTGATCAAACATTTTTGCCTATACTAAAAACTTCCTTGTATTCTCAAGAGTTTTTGCTGAAATACTTGCTTACTGTTCTATTGTTCAGAGAAGGCAAGTCCGAGTTTTGTCTTGAATTATTAATTGAGTTTGAGAAAGGAACTGTTGTGGAGATTACATCTGGAAACCCATCTTGAACCTGGACTTCTCCTTGGTTTGTTTCTGGTACTAGTGCACCAATCTCTCATAACCTGAACCTATGGGTTCATTATCAGTATGTTCACGTTTTTACTTTCTGCTTTCAAATTGCTATTATCATCCGTGGATTTTTGTATAGAATTTGTTGGGGTTTGTATTGAAGGTTGTATTGTTCTGCTGTGTTGTCTTTTAGAAACAGAACTATGATTGAATCTTTAGTGGTTAAAGATTCCTTCATTAAAGTGTGATCTAAAAGGTTAACAAGTCAGAATATGTTTCGTAACTTTTATTTTACCTTAAACATCAGAATTTGCTATAATCTATAAACTGCAAAAGTGCCTTGTTAAATCTGTGTGATTGTGATTGACACATAGGATTGATTGTTTAGATTAAACAACTAAAATCAACCTAAGTGTTTTCTGGAAATCAATTAGAAACACATTTAAAACTTGCATGTTAATCTGATTAAGTTTTCACTCATTAAAATTCATATCATACTTTGATCACAAGAACCTTAACCTATAAACATTTATCTTAACTAGATCTTCCTCCTAGTTTATGATCAATATTTGGTTAACTGTTTAAAACTATGAAAAATGCTAATTAAAACTTAAAAAGCCTTAATATCCTATTCATCTCACATCTAGAATATATAACTGCGCATATACGATCCAACAAGTGGTATCAGAGCTTGGTTTCTTGTGAATTAACTTATGATATTCAGCTTTTGGTAGCTACTGAATTAAAATTGTTGTGTTATAATCTGCTGATATCTGCTACTTTCCATATCTTGAGTATGTGCTATAACTTGCTTATGTGTTGTTTGCTGCCATAATCTTGTTAGTATTATGATATGCCTAAACCGCAATACCGTCCGCAGATCTCTATTCAGGTCTGCCCGGCCGTCAGTGGATAAGGCCATCGGACACCACCGTCCGCGAACGCCTCAGCCAGTTTGGGCCCGCAGGCCGACGGCCCCATACTTCGGCCTGACAGTCCAATGTCACATCAGGCGAAGCCGAGGGGGCCGGCCCGTAAGATCCCTGAGGCAACTAGGTCCATAAGAGACCCGAACCAACTATACTTAGAAGAAGAAGCTATCATCAGTTTGGCAAGATAAGGAGATAAGGTACACGGGAAGTTGCGATCTCATTAAGGTCGTCACCCACCGACCACGCAGCGGTCACGTTAAGCAGCCAAAGATTTAGTTGAACTATTAGTCCTTTATTGTAATTATGCTAAACTATAGTCTGTTTCTTCCCTATAAATAGGGCTCATTGTAACCCATTCTACATATACAATTAATAGAAAACTAGGAAAAACTCTGCCCATTTTATTACTCATATTTGCGCCACAACTTTTGGCCACCGGTATTCCACAACACCACCGTGCACCTCCATTCAAGCACCATGTTTCTAGCCATATATCCACCACTAATACCACCACTGAAACACTGTGATAATTCCGACATTATCAGTTGGCTCCGATACCGAGAAAACAAGCTCTCTGCTCTATGCAGATGTACGGCACCGCCGTCATTCCTCACTTCTACGACAGTTCCAGGAAGATCTCCATCATCTTCCCCAAGCTCTTCCATGGTTTCTTCACCAAAAGCTCCCAGCTCTCACTTTGCTCAGTGGAAATCTTCATCTCAGTTCCATCATTACTCCTAAACACAAGGAAACTCCTCGAATCTTGCTCGGAAATAATGAGTTTGCGTTTGAATCATCACCACTCGCGTTAGTTTTGTTCAAGAAACTCGTCGGAGTCCTTTTTCTCACACTTCCTGGCCGGAAAGTCTATTTTAGAGCTAGTACTTGTTGTCTTGAGCTTTACATCTGTTAGAACAAGCATGAATACACTGTTTGTTGAGTTTGCATTTGAGAAACCATCACTTTCAACATTTTCATGTTTAGAACAAGACTTTTGGCGCTATTTGTTGTGTTGATATAGCTAGCATGTTTCGGCTGTGATTTCAGGGCTTGCGGCATAGTGAGAATCATACTCACATACTCTGAGTTTGTTGTTTTCATATTCTAGGAGTTTAGTCGATTTTGGGTTATAGTATGTCGGAATCATAAAAATTGGTGTATTCTTGGACTTCCCGGTTGATTCATCCCGCGTCCTTGAATTCCGATATTCCGTCGACGTTGACTACCTCTCAACTTGCCGGAGATGTCTTTTCAACAATATCCTGAGCATGCAGCCTGAAAATCAGACAGTACAAGGTTGGTGAGTGTCAGAGGATAGTTGGTTACTTGTTAGTGTACTTTTTGGATTTTAGCGCAGACAATGAATCTATTGTTGCCATATGGCAGGCAGTAAGGACTCGTAGATAGTACCCATCACACCAGGAAAAGCAGCCACTCAGGACCCACCACATGGAAGGAACGTGGAAGACACACTTGAAAATCCGACTGTGAATTAGGATCCATCCCTAAGGAAGAAAGGGCCAATGATGTTATGCGCATCATAGAACAAATGAGTAAGTTTAAAGAGGCCGCTGCAACCTCAGAGCCTATCCATACAAAACATGCTCGCGAGAAGGTAGCTCTTGGCACCTCAAGGCCCCAGCGGAGTCATGAGGTAGTTCTGGATAAGATACCCGACGTTAATGATTCCGTGGTGAGAGCTGCTCAGAATTATGCCACTACACTAAAAACCTATACTTGGCCAATGCTATCCTCATATCCAAGGGTTTACCTCTTAAACCAATCCTGCCACCACCTAAGGCAGGTGCCGGCCCACGCGTTAAAGCGCCACAACAAAATTGACAAGCAAGAGCTCAACACATCAAAATCGAGGAAAGCATACGTTCCTCAAGTGCTAAGGGCTGCAAGTAGGTCCCCGAAAAAAGTATTGAGAGAAGATCTGCTCTTGAACGTTTGCGCAATGCTGAAAAAAGGACACTACACCAGCGGTTAGGCCCTCCCCACTCCGAAAGGAACGTCATACCGTGCCGGGAAGTCCGGGATGACCGCGATGCTCGCCAAATAATAAAGGACAGGCGAGGTGAAAATGAAGTCGAATTAGTGTACTATATAGATTCCGAGGATGTAGTAAGGCAAGCCGTCATACCTGCTGTGGATGACAGACGTGAAAGAATGCAAAAGGATATCGAAGATCTAAAGGCCATCAGACGAGGCCAAACCGACCTCAGGAATCAACGTACTCTCCGATCATATTTTGAGCTCGCTACCCACAGAGAAGGTCACTTATCCACAATATCATTACTATTAGGGGACAACTTGCCCATATGATTGGATAACCTCATTTGAAAGCCGGATCATACTACCTACATCCAACAAAACCACTTAGTGCATAGCTATAGTAGGCAGTATGCAAGAGCGAGCCGCATCATGGACCCACGGTTTGGCTCAAGGATTGATTTAGAACTGGAATGATTTGAAAAACAAATTCTTAGCGGTGTTTGAAATGGCGGAGAGGAGAAAGAAGACAATTGAGGACCTGTATGATATCCGTCAATGTGAGAACGAGATGAACAAAGTTATGATGACCGTTTCATATGGGTATATGATTAGACAAGAAATATCCAGACCTCAAGGTCAAACAGAGCTTCCTCACCGTAATCGCAAAGGGTCCCATGAAAACTCGCTTCTCTATTCATCCACCATAAAGTTTGCAGGATCTGCTGGACCAATCTTGAATGCATGGGTTGAATAAGGCGACTCCCTCACCCTCTGAGAAGGGTAGAGCGAAGTGAAACAACAAAGAGGATCGTAAAAAGGATCGCAGGGAGGATCGGAGAGAGGAGCGCGGTAAGACCCCTATTTTGAGTAAACTCTGCTATAATTTTATATACAAAAAGTTGTAAACCCCCGTTTCGAGTTAACTCGGCTATACAATTATACACAAAAAGTTGTAAACCCCCGTTTTGAGTAAACTCTACTACAATTATATACAAAAATGTTGTAAACCCCCATTTTAAGTAAACACAACAATTATATACAAAAAAGCTGTAAACCCCCGGTTTGAGTAAACTCTGCTACAATCATATAAAAAAAGTTGTAAACCCCCATTTTGAGTAAACTCTAATAAAATTTTATATAAAAAGTTATAAACACCCTTTTTGAGTAAACTCTACTAATATTAAATACAAAAAGTTGTAAACCCCCATTTTGTGTAAACATTACTATAATTTTATACACAAAAAGTTGTAAACCCCCGTTTTGAGTAAATTCTACTATACAATTATATAAAAATGTAGTAAACACCCGTTTTGAGTAAACACTAATAAAATGATATACAAAAAGTTGTAAACCCCCATTTTGAGTAAACTCTGCTATAATTTTATATACAAAAAGTTGTAAACCACCATTTCGAGTTAATGCTGATGAACTATTATATTCAAAATGTTGTAAATCTCCGTTTTGAGTAAACTTTACTACAATTATATACAAAAAAGTTGTAAACCCCCGGTTTGAGTGAACTCTACTACAATCATATACAAAAAGTTGTAAACCTCCATTTTGAGTAAACTCTAATACAATTATATACAAAAAGTTGTAAACACCCTTTTTGATTAAACATTACTAAAATTATATACAAAAAGTTGTAAACCCCCGTTTTGAGTAAACACTACTATAATTTTATATACAAAAAGTTGTAAACCCCCGTTTTGAGTAGACTCTACTATACAATTATATAAAAAAAGTTGTAAACCCCTATTTTGAGTAAACTCTAATACAATGATATTCAAAAAGTTATAAACCCCCGTTTTGAGTAAACTCTACTAAAACTATATACAAAAGGTTGTAAACCCCTGTTTTGAGTAACTCTACGATACAATTATATACAAAAAGTTGTAAACCCCCATTTCGAGTAAATTCTACAACAATTATATACAAAAAGATCTAAACCCCTATTTTGAGTAAACTCTACTATTCTATTATATACAAAAAGTTGTAGACCTCCGTTTTGTGTAAACTATCTTACAATTATATACAAAAAGTTGTAAACCCCCGTTTTGTGTAAACTCTACTAGTATTATATACAAAAAGTTGTAAACCCCCGTTTTGAGTCAAATTTACTGTACAATTATATACAAAATGTTGTAAACAGCCATTTTGAATAAACTCTACTACAATTATATAAAAAACGTTGTAAACCCCTATTTGAGTAAACTCTACTATAATTTTATATACAAAACGTTGTAAACCCTTGTTCTGGAGTAAACTCGACTACAATTATATACAACAAGTTGTAAACCCTGTTTTGAGTAAACTCTATTGTACAATTATATACAAAAAGTTTTAAACCCCCGTTTGAGTAAACTCTACTACAATTATATACAAAAGGTTATAAACCAATATTTTGAGTAAACTCTATTATACAATTATATACAAAAAGTTGTAAACCCCTATTTTGAGTAAATTTTACTACAATTACATAAAAAAATTTGTAAACCCCAATTTCGAGTAAACTCTGCTATAATTTTATATACAAAAAGTTGTAAACCTCCGTTTCAAGTAAACTTTGCTATATAATTATGTTCAAAAAGTTGTAAACCCCTTTTTTGAGTAAAATCTATTGTACAATTATATACAAAAAGTTGTAAACCCCTCTTTTGAGTAAACTTTATTACAATTATATACAAAAAGTTGTAAACCCCGATTTTGAGTAAACTCTGCTATACAATTATATATAAAAAGTTGTAAACCCCCTATTTGAGTAAACTCTACTACAATGATATACAAAAAGTTGTAAGCCCCCGGTTTGAGTAAACTCTACTACAATCATATACAAAATGTTGTAAACCCCCGTTTTGAGTAAACTCTAATATAATTATATACAAAAATTTGTGAACATCCGTTTTGAGTAAGCTCTACTAAAATTGTAAACAAAAAGTTGTTAACCCCCGTTTTGAGTAAACACAACTATAATTTTATATACAAAAAGTTCTAAACCCACGTTTTGAGTAAACTCTACTATACAATTATATAAAAAAGTTGTAAACCCCTGTTTTGAGAAAACTATAATACAATGATACACAAAAAGTTGTAAACCCCCGTTTTGAGTGTACTCTACTAAAATTATATACCAAATGTTGTAAACCATTGTTTCGAGTATACTCTACGTTACAAATATGTACAGAAAGTTGTAAACCCCTGTTTCGAGTAAATTCTACAATACCATTATATACAAAAGTAGTAAACCTCTGTTTTGAGTAAACTCTACAACAATTATATACAAAAAGTTGTAAAACCCCGTTTTGAGTCATATCTACTATACAATTATATACAAAAAGTCGTAAACCACCGTTTTGAGTGAACTCTACTACAATTATATACAAAACATTGTAAACCTCTATTTTGAGTAAATTCAACTATAATTTTATATACAAAAAGTTGTAAACCCCCATTTTGAGTAAACTCTACTATACGATTACATGCAAGAAGTTGTATACCCCTGTTTCAAGTAAACACGACTACAATTATATAAAAAAAGTAGTAAACCCCCGTTTTGTGTAAACTCTAATTAAATTATATAAAAAAAGTTGTACACACCCATTTTGAGTAAACACTACTATAATTTTATATACAAAAAGTTTTAAACCCCCGTTTTGATTAAACTCTACTATGCAATTATATAAAAAAGTTGTAAACCCCCGTTTTGAGTAAACTCTAATACAATGATATACAAGAAGTTGTACACCCCCATTTTGAGTAAACTTTACTAAAATTATATACAAAAAGTTGTAAACAACGGTTTCGAGTAAACTGTACGATACAATTATATACAAAAAGTTGTAAAACCCCGTTACGAGTAAATTCTGCAACAATTATATACAAAAAGTTCTAAACCCCTATTTTGAGTCAACTCTACTATACCATTATATAAAAAAAGTTATAAATCCCCATTTGGAGTAAATTCTACTACAATTATATATAAAAAGTTGTAAACCCCCGTTTTGAGTCAAATCTACTAATTATATACAAAAAGTAGTAAACCACTGTTTTGAGTAAACTCTACTACAATTACATACAAAACGTCGTAAACCCCTATTCTGAGTAAAATCTACTATAATTTTATATACAAAAAGTTGTAAACCCCCATTTTGAGTAAACTCTACTATACGATTATATACAAGAAGTTGTATACCCCCGTTTTGAGTAAACCCGACTACAATTATATACAAGTTGTAAACCCCTGTTTTGAGTAAACTCTACTATACAATTATATACAAAAAGTTGTAAACCCCCGTTTGAGTAAAATCTACTACAATTATATACAAAGAGTTGTAAACCCCCGTTTTGAGTTAAATCTACTATACAATTATATACAAAAAATTGTAAACCCCCATTTCGAGTGAATTTTACTACAATTCTATACAAATATTTATAAACCCCTATTTTTCGAGTAAACTCTGCTATAATTTTATATACAAAAAGTTGTAAACTCCCGTTTCGAGTAAACTCTATTATACAATTATGTACAAAAAGTTGTAAACCCCCGTTTTGAGTAAACTCTAATATAATTATATACAAATAGTTGTAACCCCTCATTTTGAGTAAAATCTACTATACAATTATATACAAAAAGTTTTAAACCCCCATTTTGAGTAAACTTTACTACAATTATATACAAAAAGTTGTAGACCCCCATTTTGAGTAAACCCTGCTATAATTTTATATACAAAAAGTTGTAAACCCCCGTTTCGAGTTAACTCTGCTACAATTATATACAAAAAGTTGTAAACCCCCGTTTTGAGTAAACACTGTAATTATATACAAAGAAGTTGTAAACCCCCGGTTTGAGTAAACTCTACAACAATCGTATATAAAAAGTTGTAAACCCCCGTTTTGAGTAAACTCTAATACAATTATATACAAAAAGTTGTAAACACCCTTTTTGAGTAAACTCTACTAAAATTATATACAAAAAGTTGTAAACCCCCGTTTTGTGTAAACACTACTATAGTTTTATATAAAAAAAGTTGTAAACCCCCGTTTTGAGTAAACTCTAATATACAATTATATAAAAATGTTGTAAACCCCCGTTTTGAGTAAACACTAATACAATCATATACAAAAAGTTGTAAACCCCCATTTTGAGTAAACTCTATTATAATTTTATATACAAAAAGTTGTAAACACCCGTTTTGAGTTAACTCTGATGTACAATTATATACAAAAAGTTGTAAACCCCCGTTTTGAGTAAACTCTACTACAATTATATACAAAAAGTTGTAAACCCCCGTTTTGAGTAAACTCTAATACAATTATATACAAAAAGTTATAAACACCCTTTACTAAAATTATATACAAAAAGTTGTAAACTCCCGTTTTGAGTAAACACTACTATAATTTTATATACAAAAAGTTGTAAACCCCTATTTTGAGTAAAGTCTATTATACAATTATATAAAAAAGTTGTAAACCCCCGTTTTGAGTAAACTCTAATATAATGATATTCAAAAAGTTGTAAACCCCCCTTTTGAGTAAACTCTACTAAAACTATATACAAAAGGTTGTAAACCCCTGTTTCGAGTAAACTCTACGATACAATTATATACAAAAAGTTGTCAACCATACAAAAAGTTCTAAACCCCTTTTTTGAGTAAACTCTATTATTCCATTATATACAAAAAGTTGTAGACCCCCGTTTTGTGTAAACTCTCTTACAATTATATACAAAAATTTGTAAACCCCTGTTTTGAGTAAACTCTACTACAATTATATACAAAAAGTTGTAAAACCCCGTTTTGAGTCAAATCTACTGTACAATTATATACAAAAAGTTGTAAACCACCGTTTTGAATAAACTCTACTACAATTATATACAAAACGTTGTAAACCCCTATTTTGAGTAAACTCTACTATAATTTTATATACAAAAAGTTGTAAACCCCTGTTTTGAGTAAACTCGACAACAATTATATACAAACGTTGTAAACCCCTATTTTGACTAAACTCTACTATACAATTATATACAAAAAGTGGTAAACTCCCGTTTGAGTAAACTCTACTACAATTATATACAAAAGTTGTTAACCCCCGTTTTGAGTAAAATCTATTATACAATTATAGTCAAAAAGTTGTAAACCCCCATTCTGAGTAAATTTTACTACAATTATATACAAAAATTTGTAAACCCCTATTTCAAGTAAACTCTACTATAATTATACACAAAACGCTGAAAGCCCCTATTTTGAGTAAAGTCTATTATAATTTTATATACAAAAAGTTGTAGACCCCTGTTTTGGGTAAACTCGACTAAAATTATATACAACAAGTTGTAAACCCCCATTTTGAGTAAACTCTACTACAATTATATACAAAATGTTCTAAACCCATGTTTTGGGTAAACTCTACTAAACAATTATATAAAAAAAGTTGTAAACCCCATTTGAGTAAACTCTATTATACAATTATATAAAAAAGTGGTAAACCCCCGTTTCGAGTAAATTCTACAACAATTATATACAAAAAGATCTAAACCCCTATTTTGAGTAAACTTTACTATTCCATTATATACAAAAAGTTGTAGACCCCCATTTTGTGTAGACTCTCTTACAATTACATACAAAAAGTTGTAAACCCCCGTTTTGAGTAAGCTCAACTACAATTATCTACAAAAGTTGTAAACCCCCGTTTTAAGTTAAATCTATTGTACAATTATATACAAAAAGTTGTAAACCGCTGTTTTGAATAAACTCTACTACTATTATAAACAAAACATTGTAAACCCCTATTTTGAGTAATCTCTACTATTATTTTATATACAAAAAGTTGTAAACCCCTGTTTTGTGTAAACTCGACTACAATTATATACAACAAGTTGAAAACCCCCGTTTTAAGTAAACTCTACTGTACAATTATTTACAAAAAGTAGTAAACCCCCGTTTGAGTAAACTCTGCTACAATTATATACAAAAAGTTTTAAACCTCCGTTTTGAGTAAAATCTACGATACAATTATATACAAAAAGTTGTAAACCACCATTCTTAGTAAATTTTACAACAATTATATACAAAAATTTGTAAACCCCCATTTCGAGTAAACTCTACTATAATTATATGCAAAACATTGTAAACCCCTATTTTGAGTAATCTCTATTATAATTTTATTTACAAAAAGTTGTAAACCCCTGTTTTGAGTAAACTCGACTACAATTATATACAAGAAGTTGTAAACCGCCTTTTTGAGTAAACTCTACTGTACAATTATATAAAAAAAGTTGTAAACCCCGGTTTGAGTAAACTCTACTACAATCATATACAAAATATTGTAAACGCCCGTTTTGAGTAAACTCTAATACAATTATATACAAAAATTTGAAAACACCCGTTTTGAGTAAGCTCTACTAAAATTATAAACAAAAAGTTGTAAACCCCCGTTTTGAGTAAACACTACTATAATTTTTTATACAAAAAGTTCTAAACCCCCGTTTGAGTAAACTCTACTATACAATTATATAAAAAAGTTGTAAACCCCCGTTTTGAGTAAACTTTAATGCAATGATATACAAAAAGTTTTAAACCCTCGTTTTGAGTAAACTCTACTAAAATTATATACAAAAAGTTGTAAACACTTTTTTCTAGTAAACTCTACGATACAAATTTGTACAAGAAGTTGTAAGCCCCCGTTTCGAGTAAATTCTACAATACCATTATATGCAAAAAGTAGTAAACCCCCGTTTTGAGTAAACTCTACTACAATTATATACAAAAGGTTGTAAAACCCCGTTTTGAGTCAAATCTACTATACAATTATATACAAAAAGTCATAAACCGCCGTTTTGAGTGAACTCTACTACAATTATATACAAAACGTTGTAAACTTCCATTTTGTGTAAACTCTACTATAATTTTATATACAAAAAGTTGTAAACCCCCGTTTTGAGTAAACTCTTCTATACGATTATATGTAAGAGTTGTAAACCCCATTTTCAGAGAAACTCGACTACAATTATATACAAAAAGTTGAAGACCCCGCCTGTGTAAACTCTAATACAATTATATACAAAAAGTTGTACACACCCGTTTTGAGTAAACACTACTATAATTTTATATACAAACAGTTTTAAACCCCGGTTTTGATTAAACTCCACAATACAATTATATAAAAAAGTTGTAAACCTCCGTTTTGAGTAAACTCTAATACAATTATATACAAAAAGTTGTAAACCCCCATTATGAGTAAAATCTACTATACAATTATATACAAAAAGTTATAAATCCCCGTTTTGAGTAAACTCTGTTATACTATTATGTACAAAAAAGTTGTAAACCCCCGTTTTGAGTAAACTCTACTACAATTATATACAAAAAGTTGTAACCCCCCGTTTTGAGTAAAATCTATTATACAATTATACATAAAAAGTAGTAAACCTCTATTTTAACTAAACTATAATAATTTTGATAAATCTATTATACAATTATACATAAAAGTAGTAAATCCCTATTTTGAGTAAACTCTGCTATAATTTATATATAAAAGTTGTAAACCCCCGTTTTGAGTAAAATATACTATACAATTATATACAAAAAGTTGTAAACCCCATTTTGAGTAAAATTTTAATACAATTATATACAAAAAAACCCCCATTCTGTAAATTTTACCCATTTTGAGGTAAACTCTACTATAATTATATACAAAACGCTGTAAACCCCTATTTTGAGTAAACTCTATTATAATTTTATATACAAAAAGTTGTAAACCCCTGTTTTGATTAAACTCGACTACAATTATATACAACAAGTTGTAAAACCCCGTTTTTAGTAAACTCTACTGTACAATTATATACAAAAAGTTGTAAACCCCCGTTTGAGTAAACTCTACTACAATTATATACAAAATGTTGTAAACCCATGTTTTGAGTAAACTCTACTATACAATTATATACAAAAATTTGTAAACCCCCGTTTGAGTAAACTCTACTATACAATTATATAAAAAAGTTGAAAACCCCCGTTTCGAGTAAATTCTACAACAATTATATACAAAAAGATCTAAAGCCCTATTTTGAGTAAACTCTACTATTCCATTATATACAAAAAGTTGTAAACCCCCGTTTTGTGTAAACTCTCTTACAATTATATACAAAAAGTTGTAAACCCCCGTTTTGAGTAAACTATACTATAATTATATACCAAAAAAGTTGTAAACCCCCGGTTTGGGTAAACTCTACTACAATCATATACAAAAAGTTGTAAACCCCCGCTTTGAGTAAACTCTAATACAATTATATACAAAAAGTTGTAAACACCCATTTTGAGTAAACACTACTATAATTATAAACAAAAAGTTATAAACCCCCGTTTTGGGTAAACTCTACTATACCATTATATACAAAAAGTTGTAAACCCCTGTTTTGAGTAAACTCTAATACAATTATATAGAAAAAGTTGTAAACACCCGTTTTGAGTAAACACTACTGAAATTATAAACAAAAAACTGTAAAACCCCGTTTTTAGTAAACACTACTATAATTTTATATACAAAAAGTTGTATCCTTTGTTTTGAGAAACGTCTACTAAAATTATAAACAAAAAGTTGTAAACCCCCGTTTGAGTAAACAGTACTCTAATTTTACATACAAAAGTTGTAAACCCATGTTTGGAGTAAATTCTACTATACAATTATATAAAAAAGTTGTAAACCCCCGTTTTGAGTAAACTCTAATAAAATGATATACAAAAAGTTGTAAACCCCGTTTCGAGTAAACTCTACTAAAATTATATACAAAAAGTTGTAAACCCCTGTTTCGAGTAAACACTACGATACAATTATGTACAAAAAGTTGTAAGCCCCCGTTTCGAGTAAATTCTACAATACAATTATATATAAAAAGTAGTAAACCCCCATTTTGAGTAAACTCTACTACAATTATATACAAAAAGTTGTAAAACCCCGTTTTGAGTCAAATCTACTATACAATTATATACAAAAAGTCTTAAACCGCCATTTTGAATGAACTCTACTACAATTATATACAAAACATTGTAAACCCCTATTTTGAGTAAACTCTACTATAATTTTATATACAAAAATTTGTAAACACCCGTTTTCAGTAGACTCTACTATACAATTATATGTAAGAAGTTGTAAACCCCCATTTTGAGTAACACGACTACAATTATATAAAAAGAGTTGAAAACCCCCGTTCTGTGTAAACTCTAATACAATTATATACAAAAAGTTGTACACACCCATTTTGAGTAAACACTACTATAATTTTATATACAAAAAGTTTTAAACCTTGGTTTTGATTAAACTCTACTATACAATTATATAAAAAAGTTGTAAAACCCTGTTTTGAGTAATCTCTAATACAATGATATACAAAAAGTAGTAAACCCCCGGTTTGAGTAAACTCAACTAAAATTATATACAAAAAGTTGTAAACCCTGGTTTCGAGTAAACTGTACGATACAATTATATACAAAAAGTTTTAAACACCTGTTTCGAGTAAATTCTACAACAATTGAATACAAAAAGTTCTAAACCCCTGTTTTGAGTAAACTCCACTATACTATTATATACAAAAAGTTATAAACCCCCGTTTTGAGTAAACTCTACTACAATTATATATAAAAGTTGTAAACACCCGTTTTGAGTCAAATCTACTAATTATATACAAAAAGTAGTAAACCACCATTTTGAGGAAACTCTACTACAATTACATACAAAACGTTGTAAACCCCTACTCTGAGAAAAATCTACTAGAATTTTATATACAAAAATTTGTAAACTCCCATTTTGAGTAAACTCTACTATACGATTATATACAAGTAGTTGTATACACCGTTTTGAGTAAACTCGAGTACAATTATATACAACAAGTTGTAAACCCCCGTTTTAAGTAAACTCTACTATACATTATTTACAAAAAGTTGTAAACCCACGCTTGAGTAAACTCTATTATAATTATATACAAAAAGCTGTAACCCCCCGTTTTCATGCTTGAGTAAATTCTATTATAATTATATACAAAAAGCTGTAATCCCCCGTTTTGAGTAAAATCTACTATACATTCAAATACAAAAAGTTGTAAACCCCTATTTTGAGTAAACTTTACTACAATTATATATACAAAAAGTTGTAAACCCCCGTTTCGAGTAAACTCTGCTATAAATTTATATATACGAAAAGTTGTAAACCCCCGTTTTGAGTAAACTCTGCTAGAATTAGATACAAAAAGTTGTAAACCCCTATTTTGAGTAAACTCTACTACAATTTTATACAAAAAGTTGTAAACCCCTGGTTTGAGTAAACTCTAATACAATCATATACAAAAAGTTGTAAACCCCGTTTTGTGTAAACTCTAATACAATTGTATTCAAAAAGTTGTAAACACCCTTATTCAGTAAACTCTACTAAAATAATACTCCTTCCGTCCCAAATTGTTTGGGACATATAAAAAGTTGTAAACCTCCGTTTTGAGTAAACACTACTATAGTTTTATATACAATAAGTTGAATCCCTGTTTTGAGTATACTCTACTATACAATTATTTAAAAAAGTTGAAAACCCCCGTTTGAGTATACTCTACTACAATTATATACAAAAAGATGTAAACCCCTATTATGAGTAAAATCTACTATACAATTATATACAAAAAGTTATAAACCCCCGTTTTGAGTAAACTCTGCTATACAATTATGTACAAAAAGTTGTAAACCCCCGTTTTGAGTAAACTCTACTACAATTATATACAAAAAGTTGTAACCCCCCGTTTTGAGTAAAATCTATTATACAATTATATACAAAAAGTTGTAAACCTCTATTTTGAGTAAACTCTGCTATAATTTTATATACAGAAAGTTGTAAATCCCCGTTTCGAGTAAACTCTGCTATAAAATTATATACAAAAAGTTGTAAACCCCCGTTTTGAGTAAAATCTACTATACTATTATATACAAAATGTTGTAAACCCCCATATTGAGTAAAATTTACTACTATTATATACAAAAATTTGTAAACACCTATTCCGAGTAAACTATGCTATAATTTTTTATACAAAAAGTTGTAAACCCACGATTCAAGTAAACTCTTCTATATGACTATGAACAAAAAGTTGTAAACCCCCGTATTGAGTAAAATCTACTATACACTTATTTACAAAAATTTGTAAACCCCATTTTGAGTAAACTTTACAAAATTAACAAAAAGTTGTAAACCCCCATTTATATACAAAAAGTTATTAAATTATATATTTCGAGAATACTGCAATACAATATTATACAAAAAGTTGTAAACCCCCATTTTGAGTAAACTCTACTAAACAACTGTAAACACTCATTTTGAGTAAAATCTACTATAGTTATATACAAAATGTTGTAAACCCCCATTTTGAGTAAACTCTACAACAATTATATAAAAAATTGTAAACCCCCGTTTTGAGTAAACTCTACTACAATAATATACCAAAAAGTTGTAAACCCCCGCTTTGGGAAACTCTACTACAATCATATACAAAAATTTGTAAACCTCCGCTTTGAGTAAACTCTAATACAACTATATACAAAAAGTTGTAAACACCAATTTTGAGTAAACTTTACTAAAATTATAAACAAAAAGTTGTAAAACCCGTTTTGGGTAAACTCTACTATACCATTATACACAAAAAGTTGTAAACCCCTGTTTTGAGTAAACTCTGATACAATTATATACAAAAAGTTGTAAACACCCGTTTTGAGTAAACACTACTACAATTATAAACAAAAAACTGTAAACCCCCGTTTTGAGTAAACACTACTTTAATTTTATATACAAAAAGTTGTAAATCCCCCGTTTTGGGTAAAGTCTACAAAAATTATAAACAAAAAGTTGTAAACCCCTGTTTTGAGTAAACACTACTATAATTTTATATACAAAAAGTTGTAAACCCCAGTTTTGAGTAAACTCAACTATAAAATTATATAAAAAAGTTGTAAACCCCAGTTTTGAGTAAACTCTAATACAATGATATACAAAAAGTTTTAAACCCCCGTTTTGAGTAAACTCTTCTAAAATTATATACAAAAAGTTGTAAACCCCTGGTTCGAGTAAACTCTACGATACAATTATATACAAAACATTGTAAACCCCCGTTTCGAGTAAATTCTACAACAATTATATACAAAAATATCTAAACCCCTGTTTTGAGTAAACTCTACTATACCATTATATACAAAAAGTAGTAAACCCCCGTTTTGAGTAAACTCTACTACAATTATAAACAAAAAGTTGTAAACCCCTATTTTGAGTAAACTCTACTATACGATTATATGCAAGAAGTTGTAAACCCTCGTTTTGAGTAAACTCGACTACACTTATATAGAAAAAGTTGTAAACCACCGTTTTGAGTAAACTCTACTATACAATTGTATACAAAGAGTTGTAAACCCCAATTTGAGTAAACTCTACTACAATTATATACAAAAAGTTATAAACCCTCGTTTTGGGTAAACTCTACTATACCATTATATACAAAAAGTTGTAAACCCCTGTTTTGAGTAAACTCTAATACAATTATATAGAAAATGTTGTAAACACCCGTTTTGAGTAAACACTACTGAAATTATAAACAAAAAACTGTAAAACCCCGTTTTTAGTAAACACTACTATAATTTTATATACAAAAAGTTGTATCCTTTGTTTTGAGAAACGTCTATTAAAATTATAAACAAAAAGTTGTAAACCCCGTTTGAGTAAATAAGATTACTACAATTTTATACAAAAGTTTGTAAACCCCGTTTGGAGTAAATTCTACTATACAATTATATAAAAAAGTTGTAAACCCTCGCTTTTGAGTAAACTCTAATAAAATGATATACAAAAGTTGTAAACCCCCCGTTTTGAGTAAACTCTACTAAAATTATATACAAAAGTTGTAAACCCTGTTTTGAGTAAACACTACGATACAATTATGTACAAAATGTTGTAAACCCCGTTTTGAGTAAATTCTACAATACAATTATATATAAAAAAGTAGTAAACCCCATTTTTGAGTAAACTCTACTACAATTATATACAAAAAGTTGTAAAACCCCGTTTTGAGTCAAATCTACTATACAATTATATACAAAAAGTCGTAAACCGCCATTTTGAATGAACTCTACTACAATTATATACAAAACGTTGTAAACCCCCTATTTTGAGTGAACTCTACTATAATTTTATACACAAAAATTTGTAAACACCCGTTTTCAGTAGACTCTACTATACAATTATATGTAAGAAGTTGTAAACCCCCATTTTGAGTAACACGACTACAATTATATAAAAAGAGTTGAAAACCCCCATTCTGTGTAAACTCTAATACAATTATATACAAAAAGTTGTACACACCCGTTTTGAGTAAATACTACTATAATTTTATATACAAAAAGTTTTAAACCCTGGTTTTGATTAAACTCTACTATACAATTATATAAAAAAGTTGTAAACCCCCGTTTTGAGAAATCTCTAATACAATGATATACAAAAAGTTGTAAACCCCCGGTTTGAGTAAACTCAACTAAAATTATATACAAAAAGTTGTAAACCCCGGTTTCGAGTAAACTGTACGATACAATTATATACAAAAAGTTTTAAACACCTGTTTCGAGTAAATTCTACAACAATTGTATAAAAAAAGTTCTAAACCCCTGTTTTGAGTAAACTCCACTATACTATTATATACAAAAAGTTATAAACTCCCGTTTTGAGTAAACTCTACTACAATTATATATAAAAGTTGTAAACACCCGTTTTGTGTCAAATCTACTAATTATATACAAAAAGTTGTAAACCGCCATTTTGAGTAAACTATACTACAATTACATACAAAACGTTGTAAACCCCTATTCTGAGTAAAATCTACTATAATTTTATATACAAAAAGTTGTAAACCCCCATTTTGAGTAAACTCTACTATACAATTATATACAAGTAGTTGTATACCCCGTTTTGAGTAAACTCAAATACAATTATATACAACAAGTTGTAAACCCCCGTTTTAAGTAAACTCTACTATACATTATATACAAAAAGTTGTAAACCCACGCTTGAGTAAACTCTACTATAATTATATACAAAAAGCTCTAACCCCCCATTTTCATGCTTGAGTAAACTCTACTATAATTATATACAAAAACTCTGAACCCCCGTTTTGAGTAAAATCTACTATACATTCATATACAAAAAGTAGTAAACCCTTATTTTGAATAAACTTTACTACAATTATATATACAAAAAGTTGTAAACCCCCGTTTCGAGTAAACTCTGCTATAAATTTATATACACAAAAAGTTGTAAACCCCCGTTTTGAGTAAACTCTGCTACAATTATATACAAAAAGTTGTAAACCCCTATTTTGAGTAAACTCTACTACAATTATATACAAAAAACTTGTAAACCCCCGGTTTGAGTAAACTCTAATACAATCATATATAAAAAGTTGTAAACCCCGTTTTGTGTAAACTCTAATACAATTATATTCAAAAAGTTGTAAACACCCTTTTTCAGTAAACTCTACTAAAATTATACTCTCTCCGTCCCAAATTGTTTGGGACATATAAAAAGTTGTAAACCTCCGTTTTGAGTAAACACTACTATAGTTTTATATACAATAAGTTGAATCCTTGTTTTGAGTATACTCTACTATACAATTATATAAAAAAGTTGAAAACCCCCGTTTGAGTATACTCTACTACAATTATATACAAAAAGATGTAAACCCCTATTATGAGTAAAATCTACTATACTATTATATACAAAAGTTATAAACCCCGTTTTGAGTAAACTCTGCTATATACAATTATGTACAAAAGTTGTAAACCCCCGTTTTGAGTAAACTCTACTACAATTATATACAAAAAGTTGTAACCCCCCGTTTTGAGTAAAATCTATTATACAATTATATACAAAAAGTTGTAAACCTCTATTTTGAGTAAACTCTGCTATAATTTTAGATACAGAAAGTTGTAAATCCCCGTTTCGAGTAAACTCTGCTATAAAATTATATACAAAAAGTTGTAAACCCCCGTTTTGAGTAAAATCTACTATACAATTATATACAAAAAGTTGTAAACCCCCATTTTGAGTAAAAATTTACTGCAATTATATACAAAAATTTGTAAACACCTATTCCGAGTAAACTATGCTAAAATTTTATATACAAAAAGTTGTAAACCCACGTTTCAAGTAAACTCTTCTATATGACTATGAACAAAAAGTTGTAAACCCCCGTATTGAGTAAAATCTACTATACACTTATTTACAAAAATTTGTAAACCCCCATTTTGAGTAAACTCTAAAATAATTTTATATACAAAAAGTTATTAACCCCCATTTCGAGAATACTCTGCAATACAATATTATACAAAAAGTCGTAAACCCCCATTTTGAGTAAACTCTACTAAACAACTGTAAACGCTCATTTTGAGTAAAATCTACTATAGTTATATACAAAATGTTGTAAACCCCCATTTTGAGTAAACTCTACAACAATTATATAAAAAAATTGTAAACCCCCGTTTTGAGTAAACTCTACTACAATAATATACCAAAAAGTTGTAAACCCCCGCTTTGGGAAACTCTACTACAATCATATACAAAAATTTGTAAACCTCCGCTTTGAGTAAACTCTAATACAACTATATACAAAAAGTTGTAAACACCAATTTTGAGTAAACTTTACTAAAATTATAAACAAAAAGTTGTAAAACCCGTTTTGGGTAAACTCTACTATACCATTATACACAAAAAGTTGTAAACCCCTGTTTTGAGTAAACTCTGATACAATTATATACAAAAAGTTGTAAAACCCCATTTTGAGTAAAATCGACTATACAATTATATAAAAAAAGTTGTAAACCCCCATTTTCAGTAAACTTTACTACAATTATATACAAAAATTTGTAAACCCCCATTTCTAGTAAACTATGCTATAATTTTATATATAAAAAGTTGTAAACCCCCATTTCGAGTAAACTCTGCTATATGATTATGAACAAAAAGGTGTAAACCCCCGTTTTCAGTAAAATCTACTATACAATTATATACAAAAAGTTGTAAATGATACTTTACCTTTATATACCAAAAGTTATAAACCCCCGTTTTGAGTAAACTCTACTACAATTATATACAAAAAATTGTAAATCCCTGTTTTGAGTCAAATCTACTAATTATATTCAAAAAGTAGTAAACCGCCGTTTTGAGTAAACTCTACTACAATTACATACAAAATGTTGTAAACCCCTATTTTGAGTAAAATCTACTATAATTTTCTATACAAAAAGTTGTAAACCCCCATTTTAAGTAAACTCTACTATACGATTATATACAAGAAGTTGTATACCCCCGTTTTGTGTAAACTCGACTACAATTATATACAACAAGTTGTAAACCCCCGTTTTGAGTAAACCCTACTATACAATTATATACAAAAAGTTGTAAACCCCTGTTTCAGTAAACTCTACTACAATTATATACTAAGAGTTGTAAACCGCCGTTTTGAACAAAATCTACTCTACTATTATATACAAAAAGTTCAAACCCCAATTTCGAGTAAACTTGACTATAATTGTATACAAAAATTTAGAAACCCCCATTTCGATTAAACTCTGCTATAATTTTATATACAAAAAGTTGTAAACTCCCGTTTCGAGTAAACTCTGTTAGACAATTATGTACAAAAAGTTGTAATCCCCCTGTTTTGAGTAACTCTACTATAATTATATACAATAATCTAAAACCCCCCGTTTTGAGTAAAATCTACTATACAATTATATACAAAAAGTTTTAAACCCCCATTTTGAGTAAACTTTACTACAATTATATATACAAAAAGTTGTAAACCCCTGTTTCGAGTAAACTCCGCTACAATTATATACAAAAAGTTGTAAACCCCCATTTTGAGTAAACGCTACTATACTTTTATATACAAAAAGTTGTAAACCCCAGTTTTGAGTCAACTCTACTAGACAATTATATACTAAAAGTTGTAAACCCCTAATTTGGGTAAACTTTACTATATTTATATACAAAAAGTTGTAAACCCCCATTTGGAGTAAACTTTGCTATAATTTTATATACAATTGTTGTAAACCGCCGTTTTAAGTAAACTCTACTATACAATTATATAAACAAGTTGTAAAACCCCGTTTTGAGTAAACTCTAATACAATGATATTCAAAAGTTGTAAACCCCCGCTTTGAGTAAACTCTACTAAACTTATATACAAAAAGTTGTAATCCCTTGTTTCGAGTAAACTTACGATACAATTATATACATTAAGTTGTAAACCCCTGTTTCGAGTAAACTCTACGATACAATTATATACAAAAAGTCGTAAACCGCCATTTTGAGTAAACTCTACTACAATTATAAACAAAACGTTGTAAACCTCTATGTTGAGTAAACTCTACTATAATTTTATATACTAAAAGTTGTAAACCCCCATTTTGAGTAAACTCTACTATACGATTATATGTAAGAAGTTGTAAACCCATGTTTTGATTAAACTCGACTACAATTATATACAAAAAGTTGTAAACCCCCATTTTGTGTAAACTCTAATACAATTATATACCAAAAGTTGTACACACCCGTTTTGAGTAAACACTTCTATAATTTTATATACAAAAAGTTGTAAACCCCTGTTTTGATTAAACTCTACTATACAATTAAATTAAAAAGTTGTAAACCCCCGTTTTGAGTAAACTATAATACAATGATATACAAAAAGTTGTAAACCCCCGTTTTGAGTAAACTCTACTAAAATTATATACAAAAAGTTGTAAACCCCGGTTTCAAGTAAACTATACGATACAATTATATACAAATAGTTGTAAACCCCCGTTTCGAGTAAATTCTATAACAATTATATACAAAAAGTTCTAAACCCCTATTTTGAGTAAACTCTACTATACCATTATATACCAAAAGTTATAAACCCCCATTTTGAGTAATTCTACTACAATTATATACAAAATTGTAAACCCCTATTTTGAGTCAAATCTACTAAGTATATTCAAAAAGTAGTAAACCGCCGTTTTGAGTAAACTCTACTACAATTACATACAAAATGTTGTAAACCCCTATTCTGAGTAAAATCTACTATAATTTTATATACAAAAAGTTGTAAACCCCCATTTTGAGTAAACTCTAACATACGATTATATACAAGAAGTTGTATACCCCCGTTTTGTGTAAACTCGACTACAATTAAATACAATAAGTTGTAAACCCCTTTTCTGTGTAATCTCTAATATATAATTATATACAAAAGGTTGTAAACCCCCGTTTGAGTAAACTCTACAACAATTATATACAAAGAGTTGTAAAACCCCGTTTTGAGTAAAATCTAGTATACAATTATATACAAAAAGTTGTAAAACCCAATTTCGAGTAAACTTTACTACAATTGTATACAAAAATTTATAAACCCCCATTTTGAGTAAACTCTGCTATAATTTTATATACAAAAAGTTGTAAACTCCCGTTTCGAGTAAACTCTGTTATACAATTATGTACATATGTTGTAAGCCCCCGTTTTGAGTAAACTCTACTATAATTATATACAAAAAGCTGTAACCTCCCGTTTTGAGAAAACTCTACTATACAATTGTATACAAAAATTTGTAAACCCTCATTTTGAGTAAACTTTACTACAATTATGTATACAAAATTTTTAAACCCTCATTTTGAGTAAACTTTACTACAATTATATATACAAAAATTTGTAAACCCCCGTTTCGAGTAAACTCCTCTTCAATTATATAGAAAAAGTTGTAAACCCCCATTTTGTAAACCCTCATTTTGTAAACTCCTCTTCAATTATATACAAAAAGTTGTAAACCTCCATTTTGAGTAAACTCTACTACAATTATATACAAAAAAGTTGTGAACCCCTATTACGAGTAAATCTACTATACAATTATATACAAAAAGTTATAAACCCCCGTTTTGAGTAAACTCTGCTATACAATTATGCACAAAAAGTTGTAAACCCCCGTTTTGAGTAAACTCTACTACAATTATATACAAAAAAAGTTGTAAACCCCCCCCCCCCCCCCATTTTGAGTAAAAACTATCAAACAATTATATACAAAAAGTTGTAAAACTCTATTTTTAGTAAACTCTGCAATAATTTTATATACAGAAAGTTGTAAACCCCCGTTTCGAGTAAAGTATGCTATAAAATCATATACAAAAAGTTGTAAACCCTCGTTTTGAGTAAACTCTAAAATAATTTTATATACAAAAAGTTATAAACCCCCGTTTCGAGAAAACTCTGATATACAATTATATACAAAAAGTTGTAAACCACCGTTTTGAGTAAACTCTACTAAACAACTGTAAACGCTCATTTTGAGTAAACTCTACTATAGTTATGTACAAAATGTTGTAAAACCCCGTTTTGAGTAAACTCTACAACAATTATATAAAAAAATTATAAACCCCCATTTTGAGTAAACTCTACTACAATTATATACCAAAAAGTTGCAAACCCCCGGTTTGGGGAAACTCTACTACAATCATATACAAAAAGTTGTAAACCCCCGCTTTGAGTAAACTCTAATACATTATATACAAAAAGTTTTAAACCCCTATTTCGAGTAAACTGTGCTATAATTTTATATACAAAAAGTTGTACACTCCCGTTTCGAGTAACTCTGTTATACAATTATGTACAAAAAGTTGTAAACCCCCGTTTTGAGTAAACTCTACTATAATTAAATACAAAAAGCTGTAACCCCCCGTTTTGAGAAAAATCTACTATACAATTATATACAAAAATTTGTAAACACTCATTTTGAGTAAACTTTACTACAATTATATATACGAAATGTTGTAAACCTTCGTTTCGAGTAAACTCCGCAACAATTATATACAAAAAGTTGTAAACCCCCATTTTTAGTAAACTCAACTAAACAACTGTAAACGCCCATTTTGAGTAAACTCTACTATAGTTATATAAAAAATGTTGTAAACCCCCGTTTTGAGTAAACTCTACAATAATTATATAAAAAAATTATAAACCCCCATTTTGAGTAAACTCTACTACAATTATATACCAAAAAGTTGTAAACCCCTAGTTTGGGTAAACTCTACTACAATCATATACAAAAAGTTATAAACCCCCGCTTTGAGTAAACTCTAATACAATTACATAAAAAAAGTTGTAAACACCCATTTTGAGTAAACACTACTAAAATTATAAACAAAAACTTGTAAACCCCCATTTTGGGTAAACTCTACTATACCATTATATACAAAAAGTTGTAAACCCATATTTTGAGTAAACTCTAATACAATTATATACAAAAAGTTGTAAACACCCGTTTTGAGTAAACACTACTAAAATTATAAAAAAAAACTGTAAAACCCCGTTTTTAGTAAACACTACTATAATTTTATATACAAAAAGTTGTATCCTCTGTTTTGAGAAACGTCTACTAAAATTATAAACAAAAAGTTGTAAACCTCCGTTTGAGTTAACAACACTATAATTTTATATACAAAAAGTTGTAAACCCCTGTTTGGAGTAAACTCTACTATACAATTATATAACAAAGTTGTAAACACCCGTTTTTAGTAGACTCTAATACAATGATATACAAAAAGTTGTAATCCCCTGTTCTGAGTAAACTCTACTAAAATTATATACAAAAAGTTTTAAACCCCTGTTTCGAGTAGACTCTACATGATACAATTATGTACAAAAAGGTGTGTTGGTCCTTTGAAAAGGCTTTGGTTAAGTTTAGAGGGGGGTTGAATAAACTTAACACTTAAAACTTTTTGAGTTAACAAATTCTCAACTTCGACTTCAAAGATGCGTTGATACTTGATAGAGCTCTTTGATAAACAATAGTCTCTTGACAGTTGAGTTTGCTTTGAATTTGTGCAAAGAATAATATCAAAATTAAGCCTTAATACTTGTTGTGAAATATGATACTAAGTATTAGATACTCAGTAGTGTAAGTGTGTGATTTCAGTTGCTAGATTCAGTAGGTTGATGTATAAAATAAACTAAGTGCGAGAATGTAAATGTTTGAAAGTAAGTAGCGATTTTATAGTGGTTCCGTGTGGTGTAATCCTCGCCACCCACTCTTCTCTGTGATGTTGGAGGAAATTCACTAGAGATCTTTGATGTAGCTTTTACAAAGATTCCTAAGTTGCTTGTCCTTCACCAATAACTATGGCTTCACAAACTGGCGGGAGAGCAGGTAGGATTGTTGCTCTGAGTCTTCCACTTGGTCCTTGAAGGGTAGGATTGCCTCTTCACCACTCCACCACAAACAACAGATCTTTCACACAACTGTGCTTCACTGTCTTCAAGCAGGTTCTTTATAAAATAAAGATTGGATCAAATAAATGATTCATTCACGCAAAGAGCTTGATTAGGATGATATAATCAATGGCACTTGCAGCCTTCAAGTGTGTATGCTTGATATAGCTTGAATGTAGAAAACACTTGAAGAATTTCTCTGGATCAGTAGCTTTAAGTTCAGTAGGTTCAGCAGGGTGTTTTTCAGCTCAGAAAATTATCTCTTCAAAGTTTATCAATTTTTTTTTTCAATCATCATCTTGTTTCTGAGTTGAAAGTCCTCTATTTATAGGCAAAAATGCATGTGACTTGTATTTGAAATTCAAATGTAACCGTTCCTTGTTTTTGTCCCATCCGATTTGTATTCATCACACTATTCATAGGATCGACACTGTCGAAATTCCTTTTGACAAAGGCAATCTGTGGCACCCTTTGACTTATATCCAATGGTTAATAATCTGAATCATCCCAACGTCTTTTGATCTCAGCCTTTGATTTGTTTGATAAGTCAGAGGTAGTTGGCTGTCCTTATCCATGTAATCTTCCAATAATCTTGAATTAATCGAGGTATATTATCGCGAGTTCATCGATCTGTTTGAGATACCTATCGATCTATTTGAAACGACAATTTCTTTGTGTATAAACTACAATGCAGCTGATTTCTTTTATCTAACTTTTATTTGTGAAGTTAGATTACACCTTTTTAAATTATAACCAAGTTCCAAACATCATCCAACTTATGGAACTTAGACCTTCTTCACAAGGTATACAGAATCGCTTTAGGTCATCACAGACTTGCCTAAATTCGATTTCATAACCTTGACTTAAATTACTAAGTTTGATCCCTTAGCCTTCAGAATCGAAGTTTTGAGCCTCGGCCCTTCCGGTCTTCGCGAGGTTCCCGACTAGTCTCATCGACCTATCTACCCTCTTGATTTGGACCGGTCACGATATAAATCAGTGACCATTACAGTGCTTGTTTGATCAAACCTAATCATAAATCAAACTCTGATAAACCTATACATTTGATCTAAACATCTTTTTGCCTTAGCACTATAACGGCTAGTCTGGCACTCATCATCAAAACATAGAAATAAGTCTAACAATTTCCCCCTTTTTGGTGATGATGCCACTACCCTCACCTAACAGAAAAGCAAAAAGATAAAAACAAAACAGAACAAGTATAGTCAACTTTCATTATAATCAATTTGTTCAAAGATATTACAGTCTAGAATCAGCAAAAACATAGAGCAGTTAAAGTATGCTCATCTACTGTCTTCTTTCTCTTTCTTGTCTGGCCTTTTTTCAACTTGTTCTTGATAGGCCCCGATTTACTCATCATATCCTCATCCATTCATTTTCAATCGATGTAAAATCAATGTAGGGATTGACCTCTTTCCACCACTTCCATGCTTGAGCGGAGAAGATTATTAATTTGATTCACTCTGAATCCAAACTTCATGTATAGTTCCTTAAACTCTTCAAGTGAATCCTTTGCTTTTGTGATAGGCAAGTTCCTATCACCTCTGCCACTTCTTCCACCTCTTCCACTTCGCCCCTCATTGGTTGCCCTTAAGGCTCTAATCCTTGCCTCCCAAAATTTAGTCCCAAGAAAGAGTTGAGTCCTTCATGAAACCCCTTGTCTTGATAAGGTTTCCTTCTTGTTGTAGTACTCTTTCTTGTACTGCGCTAAAGAGATCATCGGTATCTTTGGACTCTGCCAGTGCGGAGTTGCCTGAAAGCATTGGTTTCATCTGTCCATCTCTTTTGTGCAAAAAGTCTTGTAGCCTCTTTTGCTGCAGCTATTTGGCCCTCTTCCCCCTTAGTGACATCATCAACAAACCGGGACATTAGGCCATGAACACTCTCTGTGAGATAACCAGTTATTCGATTACCCTTCCATAATCTCGGTTCTTGTGTCAATTGCGGTAATCCTGGATTGCAAAGTTTGTTCCAGTAGATTGATCCTCTCAGTAACATTAGGATCCAATCCAGCAGGTTGAGATGTTCCAGCAGCCTCAGTAGGCTTAGGTGTTTCAGCAAGCTTGTCTAGTTTCTGATGAATGGATATAAATTGGTCTTTCAGAAACTGCTCTTTTGCTGTGTTTCCAACCTTGATTCCCTTCACATCTAGTAACAGATTATTCACAGCATTTTGAGTAGATGTGAAGTTTGAAGCAACTGTATTAGTAGATTGTCTGTTTTCATTCACCATTTTCATCAGTTCTTCAAATCTCTCTTCCTGTCTATCCAGTTGAGTTCTTAACTGTTGCATATCATGCCTCACAGTCCTTAACTCATTCAAAACTTCTACTGGTATCTCACCAGTCATTCTTCCACCAGTAGCCTCATCAGCAGGCTCCTCAACATTGTATTGTGGCCTCTGATTGCTCACAACCATTGCACAACTCCTATCTAATCCAGCAGGGTTAGGTCCTTGATATTCTTCTAAGATAGGATCAATGGCTGGTTCTTCAAAAATAGGTACAAATGCCTGTTGGGGATCAACATTAACATGCTCTTCTTCAGGCATTTGAAACTCCTCATCACTAAGTCATAGTCCAGCAGCTGCTCATCCATATTAAAAGCAGTCTGCTGACCATCTTTCCCTTCAATGGTCTTGTCTCCAGTAGGCTCCACTACAGCAGCCTCTTCAACAACCGGGGTTTCCTCCAAACCCAAAACTGGTTCCAACCTTTATCCAGGTGCTGTTTGAGACTCAGCAGCTTGTACCTCATGTTCCAACCTTTGTGCAGGTGTTGTTTGTAGCCCAGCCACCTGTACCTCCTCTTCAATTCTTTGTGGATTGAATATAGTCTCATTATCCACTTGGAATCCTTCAGCATGTCCAATCTTGTTCAGGATAATGGCAGCTTTAGTAAGAATGCCCTCAAAGTCAAATCCATCTTGATATGCAATAGATTCTTCCGAGTGGCACTAGGTTCACTAAAATCAAGAACCTTCTCTTCATCCAAATCCTCACTGCTTTGCTTCATTTTGTGCATGAGGCTACAACATGGAATGTAAAAGATTCATCACTAGCCTACCAAAGACTTAAATTAACTCCTTCATTGATCAATGCCTCCAGATCAACCATGGTGAGATCCTGTAGATCCTCATCCATCTCTCAATCTGCGACCCTCGGCCAGACTTACGATATCGATGGATCACAGTGCGGTGGTTCTATTAATATTGCGCTCCCACTGGTTCCTCCCCGGTCCGAAAGGAAAATCACCTCTAGAATCGATGATGAGGATGAATCATCATTGTCATCTCTTGGATCCCTAAACTTGATACCCTTCTCTTTCTTCTTTTGCTCATCAAATAAGTCCATCAATGGATTGCGGCAAAGTGGTATCAACTAGGTCCAACAAATTCTCTACTCCCAACTTGTCAAAAGCCCATTCTTCAAAAGTGCATATAGGTTCAAGAAATAGATTTTGTCTCTTGTAGAAACCAAACTTCCATTGGAAATAGTCAGCAACTTTCTGAAGTTTGGGATCTACATACTCTTCTGTTTTCTTCTTTTCTTTCACATGCCTTTCAAAGGGCATGAAAGATCTTCTGGGAGCAACTTCAGTGCCTTGTTGACCTCCAAAGGTTCCAACAAGTAGATTCATTGTTTCTTCAACAGATGTTTGAAAGTCAAGTGAGTTCTTTGAGGTGGTATATTTGTACCTACTACCTCCATCCTGCTCAACACTTGGTTCCCTCGACTTACATGCTCATCAACCAGGTCGTTAGCAGCAGACCGCTTCTTCCCCCGAGATCTTGCAACACTTGCGGTGGTCTTCAACCAATTCTTTAACTACCACAAGCGAGTTCGAGTTTAGTGGTTTCTTTGTGGGTCTTCGATGGATACTCTGGCAAAGGCTCGGTCGTGAGATGAAGCTCAGATATCTCCAACAGATTGCTCAACAACAACTGTGCGGCTTCATGAGACTTAACAACCTCTTACGGTGAGAGTCGATAATTTCCACAGGCTTGATGATAGTTAATGGCTCAGCCTCAATAGCCTCTTCTTCCTCTTCTACTAATGCTTCTTCTTGGACTCTTTGTGCCTCCAAATTTTTCATTCTTTCCCTTTCCATGTTTCTTTTTGAGGATAATTTCCTTTCTTCTCTTGGAAAGTGGTTCATCATCTTTTTCAACCACAGTAGACTTCCTCTTTCTACTGTCTTCCATCTGTTGTTCCTTCAGAATCTCAACAACAGTTCTCCTTGCAAAGAATAAAGCAGGTCGGTACCTTCAAATTCACCGGACCTCAAAGATACTCAACAATCTGTGTTGTTTGCTTCTTAGGCTTTAAGATCTCAAAGGATCTTCCTTGTATCTGCACCTCACTTTTCTCTCGGTGGTCTTTTTTTGGTGCAAAGAGAGTTTGGTAGATTTCTTCTTAGTTTGTTTGGACTGCTCACCACCAAAGATCACCATCATCTCCATTATTGTCATCATCAGCAGCAGGGTCACTAACATCTTCATCATCATCTAGACCAGGAATAGCATAATCAATTTCCTTCTTGTATCTAGACCGATTAATCTTCTCAGGTTCAATATCAGGAACCTCCAAGTGATTCAGCAGAGTCTGAACCATCAATCCTAAGGGCAGGGCCTTGGATTTCCTTTTTCCATCTTTTTCTTCCTTGGCTACCTTCTTCATGTAATGGATGAAGTAACCAGCCCAATCAAACTTCATGCTCATGCAAATAATCATCATCAACTCTATCTTGGGTCCAGATAGAGTGTCCATACTTCCAACCAGTCCAAGTATGTTCTTTGCAATGAGTTTGCTCAGCAGGTTGTATTCAAATCCAATGTCTTTCACATTGATACCTGGAATGGATTTGGTGGCTGCATTTGTTTTGATTTGATCAACAAAAGCCATCTTGGATAGTCCCATTGCTTCAGGATTTACTGGACCGTCCACTACTTCTTCAAATCCAAACAATTCCCTCAATAGACTAGGGGAAACTTCAATCTCCTTAGCATTCACAGTTGTCTTGAATGCTTCACTTCCTTCTTCCACAACAATATTTTTCCAGAAATCAATAACATTGGTGTATGATATTGTTTCTAATCTGATATTGAGTATATTCTCCAAACCTGCAATCCTCCTTATTCTTCGACCGATATTAATGGCCAATTCAGTTTTGTTTGCATCAACAACAAAGCCTCTAACACTTTGGCTTGATTCAATCTGGACATCAATCTTTTCCACCATTGTTATGAGAAGAATGAGATGAAGAAGATGGATTGTAAATCTGTGTTCACACAGTGTGAAATTTGCAGTGATAAAGCAGATTTTGCAAGTAGAGAGAATCTGCTGAGTGTAGGTCTGTATATATAGACAGACGGTAGTTGTAACTGTTAGTGCACGTACATTGATGTTAACCATGATTAATCTGAGTAAATGTTGTCTTGACACGTGGCCCATAACTCCTCCATAACGTTTGTAACCGTTGGATCGTGTTAACTATGGTAATAAAGGGTAGGATAAATATCCCGCCAAACTGCTTTTTGACTTTAGTAAAGTTTGACTGAATAATGTTCCATTCAAAGAGGGTTGTCCTCGGCGAGGGTTGGCTCGGCAAGATCTGGCGATAAGGTGCTTCAAAGAAAGTCTGACAAAGTGACTCTCCTGATCCTTGATTTCTTCTTGTTTTGTTCAATTGATAATACAAGATGAAGTTCAATACCAATGACCGATCCATCAAGTGAGCTCACCCAACATGACAAAGACCAATCCTCTTGAAACCTCATTTGCTCAATTGTCCAAACATAAGTACATGGAATTGTTGATACCAATGACTAATCTGCTAAGTGAGCTCACCCAACATAGCAAAGACTAATCCCTTGGTGAATTCCAAGACATTCTTTGAATATCACCAACTTTTATAATTCCAAGTTCGATCCTTAATTTGGCAAATCTTTCACTATCAAGTAGTTTAGTGAAAATATCAGCAAGTTGATTTTCAGTAGGGATATATAGGACCACCACATCTTTCTTTTCAACATGATCTCTTATAAAATGATGTCTCACATCAATGTGCTTGGTTCTTGAGTGCAAAACATGATTTTTTGTGATTGCAATTGCACTTGTGTTGTCACACATAATTGGAATTTCCTTTTCTTCAATTCCATAATCCCTTAATTGTTGTCTTAGCCATAGTACTTGTGCACAACAACTTCCAGCAGCTATATATTCAGCTTCAGCAGTGGAAGTTGATATAGAATTCTGTTTCTTGCTGAACCAGGAGACCAGTCTACTTCCCATTAACTGACAAGTTCCTGTAGTGCTTTTTCTATCAATTTTGCATCCAGCATAATCAGAATCTGAGTAGGATATAACTTTGAAGCTTCCATCCTTGGAATACCATATCCCTACTCCCAAAGTCTCCTTTAGGTACTTGAGAACTCTCTTGACTCACACCTAAATGACTTTCTTTAGGTTTAGATTGAAATCTTGCACAAACACCTACAAAGAAAGGATATATCAGTCTGCTTTGGCGATGAAGTGCAAAGAGATCGCCTATCATCCTTCAGATAAAGTCCGATCAACATCTTTGCCTTCTTTATCTTCATCCAATCTGATGTTTGTACTCATTGGAGTTGATATCTTGGTGCTATTTTCCATACCAAACTTCTTCAGAAACTCCTTGGTATACTTGGTTTGATGAATGAAGATTCCATCTTTCAACTGTTTGACTTGCAATCCTAAGAAGTAGTTCAATTCTCCCATCATACTCATTTGGAATTTACTCTTCATTAGATTTGCAAACTTCTCACAAAGTAAATCATTTTCAGAACCAAATATTATATCATCCACATAAATCTGTACCAGCAGGGTGATGTTCCCTTCACTGATTCTGAAAAGTGTCTTGTCAATGGTGCCTTTTGTAAAACCATTGTCCACCAAGAATTGAGATAATGTCTCATACCATGCTCTTGGTGCTTGTTTCAATCCATAAAGTGCTTTGTTGAGTCTATACACTTTATCTTCTTGATCTTTAACTTCAAATCCAGGAGGTTGTTGTACATACACTTCCTCCTCTAGAATACCATTCAGAAATGCACTTTTGACATCCATTTGATATACTTTGAAGTTCTTATATGCAGCATGTGCCAAGAATAATTTGATAGCTTCCAATCTTGCAACAGGTGCATAAGTTTCATCAAAATCTATTCCTTTTGCTTGAGAATAGCCTTTTGCAACTAGTCTGGCCTTATTCCTCACAATGGTACCAGATTCATCAAGTTTATTTCTGTATACCCATTTAGTACCAATGATATTTGCATGACTTGGCCTTTCAACTAGTGTCCAAACTTGATTTCTTTCAAATTCACTCAATTCTTCTTGCATAGCTATCATCCAATCTGGATCTGAAATAGCTTCTTCAACAACTTTTGGCTCCATTTGAGATAGAAAACAAGTAAACATAGCTTCCAGTTGTCTTCTTGTCCTTACACCTTGCTGTACATTGCCAATAACTTGTTCAGCAGGGTGATTCCTTAATTATTGTGGATTCTGGTTAGTTTGATTATAAGGAACCTCATCTTGATGAGGTCTCATTGTAGCTTCTTCAACAACAGGGTTCAGCAGATCCTTGAATTGCTTCGATTGTTGCATCGAGAAAAGTCACCAAAGAAGGTGTTCAAAGGGGCAGATGTCGAAACTTTTAAGTCATTGAATCTTTCCAAAACTTCAACACAATCTGGATCAGTGACTTGTTGATTTTCAGCAGGTTCACAATCTTCATCTTCAATACCAGTGAACTTAGGTTCATCAAACACAACGTGGATGGTTTCTTCATGTTTCAGTGACCTCTTGTTCAGTACCCTGAATGCCTTGCTGACTGAAGAATATCCCAAGAAGATCCCTTCATCTGACTTTGGTTGGAATGTTTTCAGATGAACCTTGTGATTTAGAATAAAACACTTGCTTCCAAATGGATGGAAATAGGATATATTTGGTTTCCTTCCATTCCAAATCTCATAAGGTGTCTTCAGCAGCTTCTTGTTCACTGATGTTCTGTTTTGTGTATAGCATGCTGTATTAACTGCTTCAGCCCAATACCTTTCAGGTAGCAATGCTTCACATATCATTGTCCTTCCTACTTCCTTTAAAGTCATGTTTCTTATTTCAGCAACCCCATTTTGCTGAGGTGTACCAGCAGCAGCAAGTTGATGTAGTACACCATTCTGTTCACAATATTCTCTTATAACTTTGTTGAGAAATTCAGTACCCTGATCTGATCTTATCTTTATTACTGTTAAACTTTTCTCATTTTGTAATCTCTTTAAAAGATTAGGCATGCTTTTGAGTGTTTCACTTTTCTTGTTCATAAATATCACCCAAGTGTACCTTGAATAGTCATCCACAACCACTAAGGTGTATTTCTTTCCAGTTACACTTGTTGGAGTTATTGGTCCAAAAAGATCCATATGCATAAGCTCCAACACTCTATTAGTTGATTGTTTAGTTTTTGACTTGAAGCTTGACTTTATCTGTTTACCCTGCTGACATGCATCACATATAGCATCCTTTTTGAATGTGATCTCAGGTAAACCAATCACCAACTGATTGATATCATCAAAGTTTAAATGATTCAACTTCTTGTGCCATAACCAATTGAGTTCGGACTTGGTATGTACAATCAGACAGGTTTCGAATCTGCGATGAGACCAATCCACAACATACATGTTTTGTTGTCTTCTACCAAAGCAAGTACAACTTGATCACCTATTTCACTAATGACAGTACAATTGTTTTAGTCAAAAGTGACCTTGTATCCCATGTCACGAAATTGTCCAAAGGCTCGACAAGTTGTAGTCCAGTCCTTCCACATATGCAACATTCCTGATTGTAAGTCCATTTCTCACAAGTGTGCCATATCCTCTTGTGTATCCAGTGTATTCTTGTTGCCAAAATTCACCCTTGGACCATCTTTTGCCACAAAGTTTGATAAACAAAGTGCTTATTCTTTGTCATATGTCCGAACATCCACCACAAAGTACCGGACACCCTACAAAACAAAGTTAATATATTTTAGGTACCCAAACCTGTTTGGGTCCATAGTGGTCAGTAGTAAGCATGACTCTTGGTAAGTTTCCATAAGGTCTTCTCCTAAAAGTGTCATACTTTGGTTCATACATGTATTCCACACATCCATAAGTTCTAACAGTTGGTTGTGTAGGATTCACATATTTTTTCTGGCCTTTTGGTTTATAATGCTGTTTGAAGTGACTTTTGATGTTAGAAGCATTAGTATAACCATTTGTTTGCTGTCTGTTAGGAACAACCCTGTAGTATGGAGTCTGCTGAGGTCCCTGCTGAGGCCTTTTATAAGTCCTCTGCTGAGTCCTTTGCTGATTCCATTGCTTAGGTTTTACCCTAGCAGCATGGTTATACTGGTTGTTTCTATCGTAGTACAGGAATATTCCAATCATCATCAGTAGGGAACAGTCTACCTTTCCCTCTGAGATAAGTATCCCTTGAATGATTAACATTTTTAGATTTAGGATTCTTATCTTTGGAATTTTTCTGACCTTTACCTTTTTGTGGTCCAAATAGACTTGGTAGCAGTGTCCGCCATCATGGAGTCTAGGAGGTTCAAAGAGTCCTATTTTTAGATTTGTTCTTTTTATTAGGGTCGTTGACTTCTTTGACTTCGATTTGGCTTCCTGAAGTATTCTCGGTGGGTTTCACGCCTCGGCAACCTTACTTGGAGTTGGATCTTGTCTTTGGTACAAACTTAGGACCAGTGCGGTGCTAGGTTCAAACCTTCTTACTGGATCCACTCTTTTGGATTGTTGAGTTCCAAATCCAAGCCTGTCTTATCACCATAAGGCTTTCCAGATTTGTATGCATGAGTGGAGCAAGATGGTTCAAAGATTCGAAATTTCTTTGGATGATCGGCGAGCTTACACCGATTCTCTGCTCCAACATCTTTTCCTTACCTTTGAGAACTTTTAATTCACTTTCAATCTTCCAACTTCTAATTCAAGAGCTTCTTTTTCAGCCTTCACAATCTCATAACCAGATTGTATTATCCTCAGTTGATTAAGGATGGCATCCAAAGTCTAATTATTGTCAGAATTTCTAGGATTTGAACCACAAGTTGATTCACAATCACTTCCAAAGAGAGTGTTGATGGATACAGTATTGTATACCTCCTCAGTTTCATCCATATTGGCCATCAAAGCATAATCTTCCATATCAGCAACCAATGCTGGTGTTATCTCGAATCATTTCCTTTTTGATTCAACTTCATACTCCACGATTCATCTTCAAAGAACCATAGCCTTCTTGCCATGTCTTCTTTGTTGACTCTTGGTCTTGATGAGGTCCGACAATCAGGTCTAAAGTGTCCAGGCTTCTTGCAGTTGAAGCAAAGATAATCAGGTTCCTTACTTTGCTTTAACTCAGGACAGTCAGGTTTGAAGTGTCCTGGTTTCTTGCAATGAAAACACAGATAGTCATTGTCTTTCTTTGATTCTTCTTTCTTTCTTTCAGTAGGCCTTTTTGTGAAGTTTCTTGAAGGGGCCTTTCCAGTCTTCATCATCCTGATTTTCTTGCTCAGTAGGGCAATCTGCTCTTGCATCTCATCCAGAAGATCATCTTGTCCTCCGGATGTTTCTTCTGATGTGAAGCAGCCAATCTGCAAAGGGTCTTTGGCTCTTCTTTTTCGATCTCAAGTACAAGCTTTTTGCTGAATTCATAGGCCTTGAGATCTCAAAACAACTTGAAGGTGTCTTTTTCATGCAACTTTCTCATTTCTTCTATTGCGATCACCTTCATTTTCCAAACATCTTTTGCGTAGAGCCTCCAAGATTTTGGTGTTTATTTCTTCTTTTGAATAACTTACACTCAAGCAGGTAAGTTTATCCAGATTGCATTAAATCTTGATTCCATTTGCTCAATGGTTTCATTTGGTAGCATCTTGAACTTTTGAAACCTCTTTTGACCACACCGATTTTATTCTTCTTTATTGCATCGATGCCTTCACGGATCAACTATATCTTGTCCCAAAGTTCCTTTGCGCTTTGCAATCTTTAACCTTCATGTGCATATTGCTATCCAAGGTTCTATAAATGATGTCAATAGCAATATTGTTGAGGTTTGCTCTTTTTCTGTCTTCTGCATTCCATTCTCCTTTTGGTTTAGGAATGTACCCAGTTGTATCACCCACTGTTATTGCCTTGGTAATCTCAGGTGGTCCATCGATTAGTACATCCATCATCTCATCATGAGTTGCGGCAAGGTAAGCCTTTGCATTCGACGTTTATACTCATCAAATCTATCTAGAGAACACATCAACATAGTTCTAGCATCTTGAGTGTTATCAATGATGCAAGTCTTTGAAAACAAGAATTTGAAAGAAAGTTTCAAAGAATTTTCACAAGCACAACAAGTAGGATTTCTTGAGCGAAGCCTTTGCTCCGATACCAATTGTTGGTCCCTGAAAGGCTTTGGTTAAGTTTAGAGGGGGTGAATAAACTTAACACTTAAAACTTTTGGAGTTAACAAATTACGCAACTTCGATCTGAGCGTCTGTTGATACTTCAAAGAGTCGAGCGATAAACAATCTCTCACTCGACAGTTGAGTTTGCTTTGAATTTGTGCAAATGAATAATATCAAAATTAAGCCTTAATACTTGTTGTTAAATATGATACTAAGTATTAGATACTCAGTAGTGTAAGTGTGTGATTTCAGTTGCTAGATTCATGAGGTTGATGTGTAAAATAAACTAAGTGCGTAATGTAAATCTTTGAAAGTAAGTAGCGAGATTTTATAGTGGTTCCAGGTGGTGTAATCTGTCACCCACTCTTCTCCTGTGATGTTGGAGGAAATTCACTAGAGATCTTTGATGTAGCTTTTACAAAGATTCCTAAGTTGCTTGTCCTTCACCAATAACTATGGCTTCACAAACCTGGCTCTGGAGACATGTAGGATTGCTTTGCTCTGAGTCTTCCACTGGTCCTTGAAGGGTAGGATTGCCTCTTCACCACTTCACAAACAACGATCTTTCACACAACTGTGCTTCACTGTCTTCAGCAGGTTCTTTATAAAATAAAGATTGAATCAAATAAATGATTCAGTTGCAGCAGCTTGAATAGGATGATATAATCAGCAGCTTGCAGTCTTCAAGTGTGTATGCTTGATATAACTTGAATGTAGAAAACACTTGAAGAATTTCTCTGGATCAGTAGCTTTAAGTTCAGTAGGTTCAGCAGGGTGTTTTTCAGCTCAGAAAATTATCTCTTCAAAGTTTATCAATTTTTTTTTTCATTCATCATCTTGTTTCTGAGTTGAAAGTCCTCTATTTATAGGCAAAAATGCATGTGACTTGTATTTGAAATTCAAATGTAACCGTTCCTTGTTTTTGTCCCATCTGATTTGTATTCTGTCACTATTCATAGGGGACCGACACTCGCTGAAATTCCTTTTTGACATCACGATCATGTCCCACCCTTGACTTATATCCAATGGTTAAAAATCAATCATCCCAACGTCTTTTTGATCTCGGCCTTTGATTTGTTTGATAAGTCAGAGGTAGTTGGCTATCCTTATCCATGTAATCTTCCAATAATCTTGAATTAATCGAGGTATATTATTAGCGAGTTCATCGATCTGTTTGAGATACCAATCGATCTCATTTGAAACGACAATTTCTTTGTATATAAACTACAATGCAAATGATTTCTTTTATCTAACTTTTATTTGTGAAGTTAGATTACACCTTTTAAATTATAACCAAGTTCCAAACATCATCCAACTTATGGAACTTAGACCTTCTTCACAAGGTATACAAAATCGCTTTAGGTCATCACGGACTTGCCGAAATTCGATTTCATATCCTTGACTTAAATTACTAAGTTTGATCCCTTAGCCTTCAGAATCGAGTTTGAGCCTCACCTTCAGTCTTGAAGAGGTTCCTAAATAGTCTACTGACCTATCTACCCTACTGATTTGGACCAGTCTGCTGATATAAATTAGCTGACCATTACAGTGCTTGTTTGATCAAACCTAATCATAAATGAAACTCTAATAAACCTATACATTTGATCTAGACATCTTTTTGCCTTTGCACTATAACAGCTAGTCTGGCACTCATCATCCAAACATAGAAATAAGTCTAACAAGGTCTAAGCCCCTGTTTCGAGTAAATTCTACAATACCATTATATACAAAAAGTTTTAAACCCCTGTTTCGAGTAAACTCTACGATACAATTATGTACAAAAAGGTGTAAGCCCCTGTTTCAAGTAAATTCTATAATACCATTATATACAAAATTCTACCATTATGTACAAAAAGGTAGTAAACCCCCGTTTTGAGTAAACTCTACTACAATTATATACAAAAAGTTGTAAAACCCCGTTTTGAGTCAAATCTACTATACAATTATATACAAAAAGTCGTAAACCACCGTTTTGAGTGAACTCTACTACAATTATATACAAAACGTTGTAAACCCCTATTTTGAGTAAACTATACTATAATTTTATATAAAAAAATTTGTAAACCCCCGTTTTGAGTAAACTCTACTATACGATTATATGTAAGAAGTTGTAAACCCCTATTTTGAGTAAACTCGACTACAATTATATACAAAAAGTTGAAAACCCCCGTTCTGTGTAAACTCTAATACAATTATATAAAAAAAGTTGTACACACCCGTTTTGAGTAAACACTACTATAATTTTATATAAAAAAAGTTTTAAACCCCGGTTTTGATTAAACTCTACTATACAATTATATAAATAAGTTGTAAACCCCCGTTTTGAGTAAACTCTAATACAATGATATACAAAAAGTTGTAAACCCCCGTTTTGAAAAAACTCAACTAAAATTATATGCAAAAAGTTGTAAACACCGGTTTCGACTAAACTGTACGATACAATTACATACAAAAAGTTTTAAACACCCTTTTCGAGTAAATTCTACAACAATTGTACACAAAAAGTTCTAAACCCCTGTTTTGAGTAAACTCCACTATACCATTATATACAAAAAGTTATAAACCCCAGTTTTGAGTAAACTCTACTACAATTATATATAAAAAGTTGTAAACCCCCGTTTTGAGTCAAATCCACTAATTATATACAAAAAGTAGTAAACCGCCGTTTTGAGCAAACTTTACTACAATTACATAAAAAACGTTGCAAACCCCTATTCTGAGTAAAATCTACTATAATTTTATATACAAAAAGTTGTAAACCCCCATTTTGAGTATACTCTACTATACGATTATATACAAGAAGTTGTTGTTAGATGTAGTGCCCGAAAGACAATTTGTGTAATTGTTTTTAATAATGGATGACATAATTTATCTCATCTTAGTTGCTTGCTTTGTGCTTGTAAAGTAATACACTGCTGCAAACCCTAAGTATATCTGTATGTAACCACTTAACTCAGTGTATGGATTACACGTGAGGATTGAGTTAGTCCGTGGTGAACTTAATCAGAGTTTAGGGTCTCTTGATTAAAACACCAATAATGCGCCCAGAACACCTTAGGGTGTGATAGTCTTATCCGGACTGTCGGTAGAGGGTACCTACGTGGGGCATTTATATATGATGGCATTCATCTAGGACTGGACCGATTTAATCTGTATTTTTCGGTATAATTCCGTAATCGAGGAATCTTATTAAATCATTAGATGATCATATATGGATCAACCTTAATCCTGAGGTGATCACAGGGTGCTGCTTGTCTCGGGGTAGTGTTTGATGTGTTAGTTACGGTTCACTTAGATATGTGTTCCAAGCCACTTCTCGTTGGCACTATCTCCTGATGAGTGAGTAGTTCTGATTTTCACATACATGGAATCCATTCCTTTCCGCGGGAAGTAGAGAGTCAGTCCCCTTATTTGTTAGCCCCGAGAAAGTGATCGATCCCGGGAGTTCACATTTGTCTAATTAGCTACTAGTCAGATATGTGTACTAATTGATCATCAGGGGGTTGATGGTAAATAAGGATAAGATATTCTGAGTAGGGTTCACGGAGACTTCCCACTCATAATGGACAGTCTATGGAGGGTTAATCTGTATGTAGTGATTATATCAATGGACACTTATCTACTCTATGGGTTGAGTGTAAGTATATATCTATAATTGGTAGAGTTCAGTTTCGGGTTTATGGTGGCGTAATCCCGGAATTAATTATTGGAGCTACTGGTTATAGGTCCATTGTCCCCGATGTGGCTTCTGTAATTCGGACTAATAATCTTCTTATTTGGGCCTCAGTGATAATTAATTGGCTGGGCTAATTAATTGATATGCATGGATATTATTTAGTTGGGCTAAATAATATAATACACATAAAAGACATTTTGTGTGGGCTTATTAACCTTAAGTGTGGCGCCATTTTAGTCTTCATTTAGCACAAGAATTAATTTTCTTGTGTTATGGAAAATAAAAGATATTCTTGTTATATGATTGGTTGGATGACTTGTTAATTGATTTCCTATTGGTCAATACATGTCACAATTAGTCATTAAGGAAAATATCTTTTTATTTTGTTTACTTAATTTAATTACTTAAAACTTGGAGACCAAGGATTTACTCTCCTATAAAAGGAGAGTTATTCCAAGGGTAATTGGCAATGGAAAATTTCGACCTACACACTTGTAAAAGAGAGAAAAAATTGTTTTTCTTGTCTAGGGTTTTAGAGGAAGAAAAACTTGGAGTTTTCTTGGTGTTGCATATCAAGGAGGTTCGTTTATCAAGAAGGGTGTCCACAAACCATCGTTTGCAGAACACATCGGAAGATCAAGGCTTCTCTTCACGATATTGGTAACATAAACTTAACCCCCTTGTAGTAGTTTAAGTCCTTTAACTATGTATTGTGATATATAAGTCGTGATCCGTCCGCTGCGCGTAGATCTAACTCGTTTAGATCTAAGAACCTGCATCCTTCATGTGGTATCAGAGCAAGGTTCCACGATTTATATAGTCATAATCATAATTAAACGATTTAAGGGAGTGGAATTGCATGTAGGTAAATTTTATTTATTGTTTTATGCATTGATAATGATTGGTTGTTGTGGTTGAAGAGATGGATTGGGGGTTGGCACTGTTTACCGTTTAGATCTATTGTAAACTCATATAAACGATGAAAATTCGTTCATATGAGTATAGGAAATTATGTAATTTATTTTTATTGCAATTTTTAATTTCCAGAAAATAGATCTGTTTAGTAGCTGTTTAGTTATTTCGTTTTTCATGTTGATCGAGCCGTTGAAACGACCATCCCTCCTGTCAGAATCAAGATTAGAAGATGATGAACAATTCCGCAAAATTTGGGGTCGATCGAAGTCCGTCTCCATACCCATTCGTTGCTGCAAAGAAGCTATTGTAACAGAAAAACGCAGGATTCACAGAAACCCTACCTGTGAATTCCTCGAATTTCTGGGAGAGTTTCAACTGTTTAAACAAAAATCCAACCGGTCAGATTGATGAATAAGGAGTTTTTGACGTGGCATAAAAATTTCAGGTCGATCAGGTCAACCGGTCAGATTTATGTTTTTCTAATTTAGAAAATTAGTCCTACTGGGTAACGCTTTCATTAGACATCCCACAGTTCACGAGTAGTGTCTACTCATACGAACTGCTAGTTCAAGACTATTTCCTTTTAAGGAAAGTTAAGAATGGGAAAGAATGTCTATTAGTGTAAATCATCTTAACTGAAGTTTTGAGGCTAAACCGAAACATTAAATATAGAAAGTATAGGATAAGGAAAGTGATTTCGGATCACTAACCAATGAATCCTTAGCGACTTTCTTAACCGAGTAACTTGACTCGGTAGCTTAGTTCTTTGGAAGAACAAGGAAGCTGTGCATTAACGATTAATAGAGTAACAACGGGCGATAATTTCAGCTAGAATAGTGGTAGTGATATAAGGAAATGAATTTCGGATTCTATCCTTGAACATCACAGAAAAAATTATTTTTCTGTTTACAGATTCGTTGAAACAAATGGATTCACTTTCAACTCGATATATTGTTACCTCAGAGAAAGTGAAAATGACATTTGTAGTACGAATCCGAGACTTGGACTTTTGTTTGATAAAGTAAGAACCACTAAGAAATGCTGAAAAGGTATATGTAACACGTATTAAGATAAACGACCCTTCAATATCTATTAATTAGTGCATATATCCTAGAGATAAGACCTGACGACTGGCTAAGGGTGATTCATATCTCCCAGTCTAGGAACACTATCTCAAAAGAACAATGACTAAGTTTCCTTTCAATCGGGAGAGGGTAATAGATTTGAAGGGGTAACATAGCTTGTTCATCATGACCTTCGGGGTCTAGTGAGAGATACAAGCTAGTGGGAGTTTTTGAGTGGTGACATTTTGTCTGATAACTACTCGAAATGCGATTCGATTTATCAAAAGAATACGAGGAGGAGTCTCGATTTTAGCGAGACAATAGAGTATTCCATGCTCGTAAAATAGGCTATAGCATAGTCTTGGGACTGATGCTCAGCCTGCCTCCTAATGGAATGTTTCTCACTGAGAAAGAAACCATAGAATTGCCCTATATAGTTATTGATCTACTACAATACACTGCTAAACTCGATTAAGATAATTGGTTACAAAATAACGGTTAACAATTATTATGTAAACCGAGAAGTCTACCTAGAAGATGCTAGTGAATTTATGGATAAGGAGTGACTTCGGTTCACACCACTTCCGTAAATGTAGGCATTTAGCATTTAATGCTTGAAGGTAGGACTGGAGATTTTGCGCATACATTCAGATTTTGACTCTTCGTGAAATGCCTTAATGAGACGAGTGAAGGTTGGTTATAAGATTCTTGAGATCAGAATGTGACAGTTCAACTGTCACAAGGCTTCTGATAGAATCTATAAGTAACAGCCTTAAACCTTGGAGTACGGTTACCCAAAGGTAGTTACTATCTGATTTAATCAGACCACGTCCAACATCGGTTGTTGGTGATTACACTGATAAATACTATTAGATCAGAATGTCAATCCACCCAAAACACAGTGGGAGTATGGATTTAACCGTTGACCCATTGTGGTTTTGGGGACATTACAGTCTGCTAGGGTGATTGATAACCTATGGTTCTTGGTGGGCTGTATAGGATTCTGATCATAGAGGTTGGTTCGAAAACCTTATCCCTGTAAATGGAGTTTTAGTACTCCAGTTCTGTTCAGCCTCTTGTAGAACCACCTGAGTGTCTCAGGCCCAGTGGGAGTAATTGGATCTACACCGAAAAGAGTCGAATGAATAGGAAATTTTAACTTTCAACACAAAGCTGAGTGGTCTAGGGGTGATTCCCTAAAAAGTATAGGGTTAACCAGACCTACAACTCTCTCACCACTCAGTCTTGCTAGATTTCGTTAGAAAGCAAAAAATATGGGTGATTCCCTGAGACTTTCTTGCCGTAAAACGGAGTCTGGATTCATTCGGAACAGAAGGGTCTTGGTTAGAACAAATGGCAGGTTAATTGCCGGGGCTTATATCCTTTGTGGATTTAAGAGAACCTCTCGGTCTTTTAAAGTCACATGTTTTAAAATATGTGGACTTGACCAGAATATTGATAAGTCTTTCGTAGACTGGATATCAATATTGGTAAAGTAGTAGTATTAGTGTTCATGAATGATAACACTGAAACAGTTGGAAACAACATGTGTGTGCTATCTGAAGTCGGAAACTGACAGGCTAGGATTCTCTGGATGAGAGAATTGGACTATATTCTAAGAATCTGATTCGGTCAAATTCACGAGAATGAGTCATTGGCTATCCCACCTATCTTATTGAATAAGACGATCATGCATATACGTATGCAACATTCATCGAGAGTAGTCCTACCCTACCTCTCAGGAAAGATTCTCCAAATCTTCGGGTAAAGAGAAAATGGGATAGAGTCTGATGTCGCCCAGATAATACCCGATTCAAGAGGAAGATTGAGTCTTTTATTTAGTCTTTTAATTAGTCTTTTATTATCCCACATTGGTTAATTGTCTTTTATATTTATTATTATTTTTAATTATTGTTATTTTGTCCCACATTGCTAAAATGGCAATTGGACTTGGAGTCTGTAGCCTATATAAGACATTTCCTTGTATTTGAATAGGTAGCTTATTATTGAATCAAAAAACTATTTTGGTTGAAATTCAGAGATTGAATTTTTATCATAAGAAACTTTCAGAGATTGGGTTTCTTTCAAGAAGTTTTCAGAGATTGGACTTCTTGCGATTATCCTGAGACGGGATAATTGGGTGATCTTCCTCGGGGTCTGAGACTGATGATGATATACCATTGATGCGGATGCCTATGGTTCACCGAGGTGGAGAGTTGTCTAGGGTTGAGGAAGCTGTGGATGCTACTCAGCAGCGCTCAAACAAACCCCCTTTCAATCATCAAATTTGCTGTTATTTCGCCCCAAATTTGCTGCTGCGTATTACGATACAACTGCTGCGTTTCTTCGTCCATCAAGGAACCCTACGTATTGAGGTAAATCAGGCGTGACATATTATTCTTGGTCGAAACCCTAATTTTCTGCTCTTGAAATCTGACTGTCCGACTTTGTTTCCAATCGTTCCCTATTCAAATCATATCGAAAAATTCTAAAAATTTAACAGCAGATAGAACTTTGTATTGGGTGTCTTTTGTCTCTTAGGCACTTTTGCAAATTCGGATTTTATCTTGATCAAATTCGGATCGGAATATTCTGCTCGATTTTCCGGAACAGCTTGTAGTCGACTTTGTTTTTAGGGAGTTGTGGTGGTCAGAATTGAATGAAATTTTTTGAGCACATAGGAAATTCATTGTTCTAAAACTTTGATTCTTTGCGTTTTTTCCGAATCCCGACCGGTTTTGCACAATAGTCGCCGTTACCTAGTTGACTGTTTCTGTCAAAACCTGTAACCCGAGAGTGATCTGTTTACGAATTCAATTTGAGTTGGTTATACCTGTCCAAAAATTCTGAAACTTAACAGTCTGTACCCCAATTTCGTTCTCTACCAGTTTTGTTCTTTGTGTTTTTCCGAATTCCATACCGTTTGGTGGTGACAAGTGCCGTTCGTCAAGCTGCTAAGTTAAATCTGCCGTTTGGCGATTAAAGCTGCTGCGTTTATTGGAAGAAATCTGCTGCGTTCTTGAGCACCAAGAACCCTAATTGCAGCCGCACTCAAAAGCTCCTTACATCTTCGAATTCTGCTGCTATTTTCGCAACCCTAGCTGTTCATAAACAGCTGCGTTTTTAGTCCTGAAATTCTGTTCTTGCGAGGAATCATCTGCTGCGTTCTTGAAATCCAAGTAACCCTAGGAGGCGGCCAAGAGAGATTTTTGCTGAATAATTTCGGGAACCCTAATTATCGAGATGAAGTTGGGTCGAGGTGGTATGTTACGTTACAATGGCTATGAGTGCTATATGGAATATGATCCCGAACTGGATTATCCGGCTGCTATCAAGAAGGCCGACGCTGAATTTGTCAAGGAACAAAATGACTACTTCGCAGAGCAAAGACGCATACAGGAACAACAACATTGGCATGATAATTTTGCAACAGGATTCTCACGTATTAAACAACTCTTGAAGGGATATATTGCTCAGTCCAAACGAGAGGCAGAGAAACGGAAGTTCGAACGTGCGAGCACGCTAGAAACGATCCGCACGAGAGGCAGAACAACGGAAATTCGAGGCGGAACAACGGAAATTAAAACGTGCAGAACGTTGGAGGAAATTAGACGCAAAGTGGAAGGCGGACGATGAACTTTTCGTTGCTTACAAACATATTTTCCGTGAGGAGTTTGTTACACCTAGTGTGGCCATTCCTCTTATGAAGAGATAGTCGTGGATATTGTGGTACACGAGAGGTTGACATTCTTATTGTTGATTCATCCACGGAAGAGTTCATTGAGGTTCCTAATGCACTTACTAATGATGTTATTCCAGCTTGCTACTATTGATTCTCCTTTACGGTACCCGACCATTCGGCGAGATTGCCGGCGTCAAGGTGGATATTGGTGTTGACCCAATCACTATGCCCGTGGACTTACTTGCTGAATCAATTGTGGTCCAACCGGGGACCAAACCGGTGCACTCCGATGGTTCAAAGGTGCACTCGGCAATTTTAGTTGCTGATTTGAAGGCGTTACAAGCGCCACAAGTATATGAGGATCCATATTTACAGCATTGCCGCCCTTTGGATTTTGTTGTCGCTGATTTCTCCACTCGCGCCATTCCATGTTTTTGCGATGTTGTGATTCTGAGTTTCTCTGTGGTTGAGTGGATGTATGGAAGCAAGATATTCGTGTTCGATCCGGGTTGATTCGAGGACGAATCCTTTTGAGGAGGGAGGGAATGATGTCGCCCAGATAATACCCGATTCAAGATGAAGATTGAGTCTTTTATTTAGTCTTTTAATTAGTCTTTTATTATCCCACATTGGTTAATTGTCTTTTATATTTATTATTATTTTTAATTATTGTTATTTTGTCCCACATTGCTAAAATGGCAATTGGACTTGGAGTCTGTAGCCTATATAAGGCATTTCCTTGTATTTGAATAGGTAGCTTATTATTGAATCAAAAACTATTTTGGTTGAAATTCAGAGATTGAATTTTTATCATAAGAAACTTTCAGAGATTGGGTTTCTTTCAAGAAGTTTTCAGAGATTGGACTTTTTGCGATTATCCTGAGATGGGATAATTGGGTGATCTTCCTGAGACGGGATTATCACAAAGCAGTAGTAATCTGAGACGGGTTGCTACATATCCCTTTTCTTTCTTGTTATTTACATTTTATATATTCAGAAAAAGCCCTAAAAATCAGATCACATCAGCCCTAAAAGAGCAGCTTTCGAAATTCATATTGCTTTAATCTAGATCCTACGAGATTCGGTTTACATCAGAGTCTCTTTGGGATAAGAGCAAGTCAGCTTAACACGAGTCGATTGCAATCGAATCTTGGATTCGAGCAATAAGTAGCGGTTTAGTACGTCCTCAAGTATCTTTAGAGAAAGAGGAATCATATTCTTGTATATTCAGGTGCAAACTTGAATATGGTTGACTACACTGATTCGGACTTATAGTCAGATTAAGGATGATCATTAAGTTGATCTCGGGCTCAGTCTTTACTCATAGTGCTTAGAATTTCCTTTTTGTTCTAGGAGTAATTCCAGGTCTGATAAGCCGATATCACTTCATTGTGAAAACAGTGAAGACATAGCTTAGAAGGATCTTCTCAGTCACAAGAAGTCAAAGCATATTGAGAGAGAGTACCGCCTGATTGGAAGGACCGACAACGTTTCAATCCTAAAGATCGTCTCGAGTCGACAACCTAACTAATCAGTGTACCAAGTCAAGTGCTTGGAGGGTACGGCAATGATGGATATGTCTCATCTGCTTTTAGAGCAAGTGGGAGAGTGTTGTGAATAAGATGAGAAAGGGTGTGCTCTAAAAACAATCGTTGCTTGTCATTTCGTGCAAGTGGGAGATTGTTAGGTGTAGTGCCGAAAGACAATTTGTGTAATTGTTTTTAATAATGGATGATGAAATTTATCTCATCTAAGTTACTTGCTTTGTGCTTGTAAAGTAATACACCATTGCAAACCCTAAGTATATCTCAGTATGTAACCACTTAACTCGGTGTATGGATTACACGTGAGGATTGAGTTAGTGGAGATATGCTTAAAGCTGTTAGTCCGTGGTGAACTTAATCGAGTTTAGGGTGTCTTGATTAAAACACCGATGTCGCCTGAACACCTTAGGGTGTGATAGTCTTATCCGGACTGTCGGTAGAGGGTACCTACGTGGGGGCATTTATATATGATGGCATTCATATAGAATTTGGACCGATTTAATCTGTATTTCTCGGTATAATTCCGTAAAAGAGGAATCTTATTAAATCATTAGATGATCATATATGGATCAACCTTAATCCTGAGGTGATCACAGGGTGCTGCTTGTCTCGGGGTAGTGTTTGATGTGTTAGATACGGTTCACTTAGATATGTGTTCCAAGCAACTTCTCATTGGCACTATCTCCTGATGAGTGAGTAGTTCTGATTTTCACAGACATGGAATCCATTCCTTCCCGCGGGAAGTAGAGAGTCAGTCCCCTTATTTGTTAGCCTCAAGAAAGTGATCGATCCCGGGACTTCATATTTGACTAATTAGCTACTAGTCAGATATGTGTACTAATTGATCATCAAGGGGTTGATGGTAAATAAGGATAAGATATTCTGAGTAGGGTTCACGGAGACTTCCCACTCAGAATGGACAGTCTATGGAGGGTTAATCCGTATGTAGTGATTATATCAATGGACACTTATCTACTATATGGGTTGAGAAAGACAATTTGTGTAATTGTTTTTAATAATGAATGACAGAATTTATCTCACCTTATTACTTGCTTTGTGCTTGTAAAGTAATACACTACTGCAAACCCTAAGTATATCTCAGATGTAACCACTTAACTCGGTGTATGGATTACACGTGAGGATTGTGTTAGTGGTGATATACTTAAATCTGTTAGTCCGTGGTGAACTTAATCGAGTTTAGGGTCTCTTGATTAAAACACCAATAATGCGCATGAACACCTTAGGGTGTGATTGTCTTATCCGGATTTGTCGGTAGAGGGTACCTACGTGGGGCATTTATATATGATGGGATTCATATAGGATCGACCGATTTAATCTGAATTTCTCGATATAATTCCGTAATCGAGGAATCTTATTAAATCATTAGATGATCATATATGGATCAACCTTAATCCCGAGGTGATCACGAGTGCCTTTGCTTGTCTCGGGTAGTGTTTGATGTGTTAGTTACGGTTCACTTAGATATGTGTTCCAAGCCACTTCTCATTGGAACTATCTCCGATGAGTGAGTAGTTCGATTTTCACAGACATGGAATCCATTCCTTCCTCGCGGAAGTAGAGAGACAATCCCCATATTTGTTAGTCCAAAGAAAGTGATCGATCTCGGGATTTCGCATTTGACTAATTAGCTACTAGTCAGATATGCATACTAATTGATCGAGGAAAGGTGACGAGTTCGTTTGGTTTGCCGATTGTCGAAAATTTTGAACAGCTGCAGATTAAGTTAGAAAGAAGTAAACCCTAGTTAGGGTTTTGGTTATTTATTTTTTAATAGGTTAGATACGGGGGTGCCAACGGTCCATCTCGATGTTTATTTTCCGCACTAGTATACATGTTTAGATTGTATGTGTAAAACCAGAAAATTGCCATGATATGCATCATATCATGAATTCCACCCCATATGCATACATGTAGAAATTAATTCGAGGAATTAGTTAGGCATGTATAAAACACGCAATTAGTTTTAATTAATTGTTTGATATTAATTAGAAACTAATTAGGGCAAAACCGAGGAACACGGGTTTTTCAATCGTCGAGGTTGGGTGATGGATTCTCGGTGAATCCCACTCTGCGAAAGCATAAGGAGTAAAATCCGAAACCTCGTGGTTAAGGTGTTGGATTCTCGGTGAATTCCACCTTACCTAGACGAGATTACGTTTTGTTCCGTAGTGTCTACGTGAAAGTTTGATGTTTAAGGATTGGATAATCACGGGCAAACATGGTTTGAAAGTGGTTTAACCACGGTTGGGTGATCAGCGATAGCTACGGCTCGATCGACTTCACCCTCCACGTGTGGCGCGTTTGCACGAAGTGCGCAAGGTGAGCCATCCGAAGAGCCACTACGGCTCAACGGAGCTCCTGGTCTTGACCCGTCCGGCGGCCACATATGTTCCAACGAATAGGTCCGGTGGGCTACCCTACGTAACCGGAAACATTCGGGCCTATGATTTATTGTTCCTTAATGTAACATCAAGTCCAAAAACGTGATCAGTAAACCCACCACTTTTTCAAAATATTGAGTGGGTGCAGGAGAGGCGACAACCGACCCCACGGCCTCTACTGTTGACACAGGCAACGTGAGAGAATGGTGACGCCTCGTGCCGGCTTTGATTTCGGCCACCTAAGGAAGGCCTTCACCGCTATCAAAATTCAAGGCTTGGTCTCCGAAAGGATAGGATTTTGGGTACTCGTCGGGTCACTGACCGACCCTAAGGCGGCATACTCGGGGTCTACCTAAAAATCTGAAACAGTAGGTCACACTCATAAAGGGTATTTTGGTAGTACCTTGGCTGAAAAAGGAAAGGTGATTGACTATCACAAATGAGATGTTTGATTCTCAATTTGATCTTCAATATTAATCGAAACCTCTTTGACCTACCCTAAGGAGGTGATGACGTGGTCAAGTTAAACTATTAACTCGATGCCTACTAACACACTAGCAAGAGAACTAGGTTCAATTGTAGTATAGCCAGATAGAGTCGAGGTCGATCCCACAGAGACTCGGCACAAACAAAACACAACTTTATCTTCTTAGAACTAAATTGGAAGGGCGGTCTACGACCAACTAAATGCAATAAATAAAATAGTGACAACCATAAGACACAAAAGACCACAAAGACAAACTAAAGACTACTAAAACACGGATAATACGGTTGATATTATCTAGACAAATAGTATTGATTACGCTAGTAGATTATAACTCCCCCATGTGAATTAGGATGATAACGAGACAAAACAAACGTTAAAGATTAATTATTATGACTACGGGAGTCATCCCCTAAGGTAGATTTAGTTCCAATTAGGCCCTCTAAATCATCGTGCCTCCATTACGTGACTTCGCTTTTAATGCCTCCATCTCATATAACCCGACACAATTACGAGACTAGGGATGCCGGTATAAACCGTAACCTCATCTAAGCAACATTCCTAGGGTAAGGCGTACTTCTTAGATGCCGATTCAATCTATATCCTAAGTAACAATCACTTTTTAGGTTTCATGTTAAATTATGATGACGAATGACTAAGTTGATCAGGTTTAATTACTCGTTTTAATTCCAAATCAGAGAATCTGACGTAGTCGAAGCCGATCATAATATTGCCCTACACATTACCACGCTCGGTCGACCGAACGACAACACTCGGGCGACCGAGTGACACGTCTAGGTCGACCGAACACAGTTTTGTGCCGGAACAAATCATGATTACTTCTTAACGTTTCTAACCTAAACACATGGGTTCGTAAATAAATCTACATCACGCAATCAATACAAGAAAAACTACTCCATAATAAAATATAACAGATCTACGAATAAAGATTGCATAATTGAATAGTCATACCCTCGAAGACGAGAGTGACTCCCACTCTTTAATGCGCTCCCTAATCGGAGAATCCGACGAATCCACAATGTACGAACATAAAGAAAATAAAACTCAAAATCTAAAATTGTATGAATTGTTTTGTGTTGTAGTGGTGTGTCTTTCTCAGCATCGTGGCTGCTGTTTATATAGGAGTTGTAGCCGACATAGGAGAATCCGGAAGATTGACATGCATTTATCAAATTAGGCTCGGGTGACCGAACCTACACGCTCGGTCGACCGAATGGCATGGCTCGGTCGACCGAGCCTCCCTCTTTACGCGTTTTCACACTCGGTTCGTCTGACTTGTTCCCCACTCCATGCTTTTGAACTGATCTGATTTATCTTTTCTTTAATGCTCCGATTTTCTTCTCTTTTGTCTTGAGATCTCCCGATTGCGTGATAATTATCTTCCCGATTTATCATGATCTGCAAAATCAGCACTTATCACACAAATAATTGCTCTTTTATAATAAAAACAGCTAAATACCAATTATCATATTAATAATCACTTATCATTAAATAATAAATATAAACACGTGATTAAATATGAAATATGTACAATTAACTCCGATTTAATGTTAGAATTGATGACATAAATAGGTATATTTTAACTGTCATCAAAATGCCCCCCACTTAAACTTTGCTTCGTCCCGAACAAAGCATTAACAAGTTATTCCCCAAGACAACATTTTCTGTGGTCAACTCATACTTACACAAGAAACCTGAGTCAGCTCATACCAATCATGCTCATAAGATAAGCTTTATTCACTACTCGCTATGAATCGACGTGATCGTGTGCATGTGCATTGGTTTTATATAAATGTAGCAAGATTAGAGTTTATGCAGACTTCATATCTAAATTCACCAACATCAGCATTCATACTTCTTATGCCTCGCAATGGTTAAAGCACTAGAACAATAAGCAAGAGCGTATCTATAGGGTTTTTGGACTTGGAGACCGAGTACTACTCAAAGCCTCTTAAAGAGTTGAATATTCTTTTCATATCTTCATATTTTTCAGATACTATCAATCTCAAGAAGGAAAACTTTTTAGGGCATCCCTCTATCTTAGATCAAATATTAGCATCGAATATTACCACAAGCGCGAGGCTACTTTGGTAACTTACTACAAGCCCAGTGTTTTAATACATTGTCAAAACACAGGTACGTCCCAAGCTTATTACTCCGCTTTTGTTGGCTAGAAGATCAGAATACATCAGTCGACAAATGTCGACACTAGGTCCTCATAACCAATTATCTACGCAATGTACACATACTTATTTCAATTATTATAATTCATGCGGTACTCAGCGATTCACATGTTGAGTAATTGAACAATACCTAACTACTTGCAATTGTTGGCATGAATATCCTTAAGTTTACTTACAATTTATCGCAAAAGTATAACATGACCACGTACTCACGCAACTTGGTTCATTTCCTATTAATTCTAAGTATAAGAACTTGATGACGGTCAAATTATACCCGTAAAAGTCATCAACATTGACCTTAAATCCAGATTAATAATATATATTTCATATTAAATCACATGTTTATATTTAATATTTAATGTTATGTGATTTATATTATGTAAATTGGTATTTAGCTGTTGTTATTATTTAAAGCCGATTTATTGTGTGATAATTATTGATTTTGCAGATCACAACAAATCGAGAGGATTAATGTCATTCAATCAATTATATCAAGATAAAGAAGGAAGAAAATCGGAGCATTAATCAAGAGATAAATGAGAGATTAATCGAGATCAACACGCGTGCGATGGGGAACAAGATAGACGAGAAAAACGATTGACGCGTGAAAAGTTAGGTTCGGTCGACCGAGCACGATGCTTGATCGACCGAGTGTCACCTCTCGGTTGACCGAGCCTCGGTTTGGGTCGGTTTTCGGCTTTAATCGTGCTTATCTTCTAGAACCACCCTAAGTCGGCAAAACCCTCTATATAAGCAAGCGACTACGAGATTGTAATACACACCAAATACACCAACATATCCCTTCATTCTTTCTTCAATTTTATAGCTTTGATACAATGTAGTTTATTGAAGGTTTCCAGCAATTTAAGGGCTGCAATATGTAAGCCTTTATTTTCTGTTTCTTTCTTTCAAGTAATTAATCCCTCCCAATTATGCTTTATCGTTTGAGTTAGTTAATTCATAGCTAGATGATGTAGATCTAGGCTATGACGTCGTGGATGGGCGAAAGCCTTGTCTATGAGGATCCCATAACCTACGTCATATGTTTAACGTCTATTCATGAATCTGCTTGGTTTAATTAATGCGTATCTAAGTAGTTTATATAATTTCTTTACGAGTTACTGTTTAATCTGTTGTGTATGATGAAACGCTGAGAGATACGTTCAGAGATGTAATTTGGGAGTTGAAATCGTTTGGGTGACCGAATGGTGTCATTCGGTCGACCGAGCCCCCTGTTTTATCCGTTAAATAGCCACGTCTTTATGGTTAGGTTAACTTAATAGAATTTATTATCTCAGTAGGTATGGCTATGGCCACGTTACTCGCTTAGTTTAATTAAAACGTGTAAAAAGGAAATACCAATATAAAACTCTTAGGTAGGCTTATGAATTGATCTTCGGACGTTCAGCGTTATCTAGGTAGGTTTATATTCGGGAATTGCATGCACCTGCTTATACGTACGTCGTAGATTAGCATGAGACTATAACTTGGTAATTGCTAGTTGGACGAGAGCTTGAGTAATCGTCTAGGAAGTACGCCTAACCAAAGGAATGTAGCCCGACGAGGTGTACGGTTAATATCGGCATCCTTAGAGTCGTAAGCGTGTGAGTTATATGAGATGGAGGCACTAAAGGCGAAGTCACGTAACAATATCACGTTGATTTAGTGACTTGCCGGTGCTAAGTCAAGTTAAAGAGGATGACTCCCGTAGCCAATCTAAGATAGATACAAACAGATTGACGATTAATAAGTTCGATTTATTATATAAATTATCTAGGTCCAAACGATAAAGACTATAATTGGGGAGGTTAATTACGTTGTGTCGAGTCGTGTCTTTACCTTTCTTGTCTTTATGTTGGTCGTAGACCGCCTCTATGTCCTTGACATGTTTAATTAATTGTTTATATATGAAATGACTCATAATTGGTTCCCTGTGGGATCGACCTTGATTCACTATAGCTATACTACGATGGGCCTAGTCCTCTTGCTAGTATTGGTTTATGGTGGTCAAGTATTTTATAACCTGATTGACCACGTCATCAGAACTTCACAAGTTTAAGGGTACGAGTTAAACAACTTGGCATTTATCCATAAAAAATTTTAAATTTGACTCAATATTGTCTCGATGATTCCGCCTCCTTGACTTTTTCAACATATAGCACAATATATAGCTAAGTCCCCTGCCCCCCACTTAAACATGGCATTGTCCTCAATGACAAAAATAAATGAGAGTTCAAGATGAGAGACTTAGCTCTGGAAACGGCTCCCAAGTAAAGGAACAATATCGGAGTAATCATCGGCACATCGTGGAGAGACAGACACATCCTGTATAAACAGACAAGCTCCACGAAATCGTCAAATACCATGTCTATGGAAGTTATAAAATAATGTGGCAGTCATTAGATATAGATATCTAAAAACAGTTTAAGCCACTTTACTTTATACTGCCATGGACAAGACCTAAATAAAAACTCACATGACGGCTATCAAGGAAAAAACCTCGTTTATTCCGAACTTAGACTCGGAACATGGCGAGATGAAAAAAACCGTGATAGGCGCATGCTACTTTATTAAAAAGAAAAACGAAAAAGATAGTAATAAGTAGTAGTTCTAAGTTTATAGTCGCTAGCTCGACTCAGCTCAAGATGGTTTATTCATAGACAGGGTCATCGAGGTACAAAACTTCCTCCTCAGCCGCAGGCGGAAACCCGTGATAATGCTTAATACGATGTCGATTGACCACAAATCTGGACTCGTCTTTGAAATTGAATAGCTCCACCGCTCCAGAAGGAAAGACGTGTTGTACTTGAAATGGGCCACACCATCTTGATTTCAACATACCCGGGAATAGTCTTAAGCGCGAATTGTATAAGAGAACTAGATCACCCTCTTGAAAGGTCCTATCCAGAATCTTCTTGTCATGGAACTTCTTCGTGCGCTCCTTGAAAATCTTGGCATTCTCGTATGCCTCTAAACGAAACTCCTCCAGCGAGTTAATTCTAACATCCTCTTCTCACCGGCCAACGTCTCATCAAAATTTAGCATCCTTGTTGCCCACATGGCCCGGTGCTCCAGCCTCTGGTAGATGACATGCCTTTCCAAAACAATCCTATATGGTGACATTCCAATCGAGGTTTTATATGCAATCCTATAAGCCCATAAAGCGTCGTCTAAACGTAACGACCAATCCTTCCTAGTCGTATTAACGCTTTTTCCAGATACGCTTTATCTCTCGATTGGTGACTTCTACCGTCCACTAGTCTCTGGGGTGATATGTCGATGCTAGCTTATGTCGAACCCCATACTTAATCATCGACCCGCTCAAAAGGTTTATTACAAAAATGACTACCATTGTCGCTATAATTGCCCTTGGCGTCCCAAACCTTGTAAAATGTTCTTCTTCAAGAATCTAACCACAACCCTAGCATCGTTAGTAGGGGAAGCAATGGCCTCAACCCATTTGGATACATAATCTACAAAGAACTAAGATATATCGGTTAGATAATGATGAAGTGAAGGGTCCAACAAAATCTATTCCCCAAACGTCAAAAGCTCCACTTCTAAGATGCTCTTGAGTGGCATCTCATTCCTCCTGAAATATTACCCGTCATTTGACAAGCATGACATGCCTTTGCATATTGGTGTGCATCCTTAAACAATGTCGGCCAATAAAAACCGCATTGGAGGACCTTAGCCGCGTTTTTTCTCCCCGTAGTGTCCTCCAACTTCATAGGAATGACAATGCTTGAGGATATCATTATACTCTTCTTCGGGCACACACCTTCGAAAAATATTATCAGATCCTAGCTTAAACAAGTACGGTTCATCCCAATAGTAGTGTCTAAGATCTTTAAAGAATTTTTTTCTTTCTTGGACAGTGAGATTCGGTGGTAGGTACTTTGCGGATAGATAATTGACAAACAAACTAAACCATGGTTGCTTCTTCTCCTTCACAACCTCTATTCGCGAAGAAATCTGCAAAGACAATCATCATGTCCCCGATGGTGGTGATGGAGAAAAGTTGTTCATCGGAAAGATTCTCCTATTTCGGCAATTCCTCACCATCCTCTAATTGTAAGCGCGATAGATGATCGGCCACCACGTTCTCACTTCCTTTCTTATCTCGGATTTCTACGTCAAATTCTTGCAAAGTAGAATCCATCTCAACGATCTCGGCTTTGAATCTTGCTTTGCTAGAGATACTTTAGAGCCGCATGGTCATCCACACGGTGACTTTAGATCCCACTAAGTAGGATCTAAACTTGTCAAAGGCAAAGATAACGGCGAAAGTTCCTTCTCCGTTGTGGCGTAATTTCTTTGGGCAGCATTCAAAGTCCGCTTGCATAATAAATGGGCCTAAAAATCTTATCTTTTCTTTGACCCAAAGCTGCGCCAACAAAGAAGATCACTTGCATCACACATCAGTTCAAACGGAAGATCCCAATTCGGTGCGACCAGAACGGGTGCAGTGATCAGTCTACTTTTTATTTCGTTGAAAGCTTTTATGCACTCATTAGAAAACACGAATGGTACATCCTTGGCCAATAATTCGGTAAGAGGTCTAGAGATTAGGGAAAAATCCTTTATAAACCTACGATAAAATCCGGCGTGGCCTAAAAAACCTCGCAAAGTTTTAAGATTAGTAGGTGGAGGTAATTTCTCGATCACCTCGACTTTGGCTCTATCCACCTCTATACCGTTCTTTGATATGCGGTGGCCTAGTACTATACCTTCCGTAACCATCAAATGACATTTCTCCCAGTTCAGCACAAGATTCGTCTATTCACATCTCTTCAACACTCGTGCTAGATGTGTGAGACATGAATCGAAATCGTCTCCAAATACGGAGAAATCATCCATAAAGATTTCCAAAAAGTCTTCCACCATATCCGCAAATAATGACATCATACACCGTTGAAATGTCGCGGGGGCGTTGCACAATCCAAATGGCATTCGATTATAAGCGAATGTCCCATATGGGCATGTAAATGTCGTTTTCTCACGATCTTCGGGCGAGATGTGGATTTGATAGTATCCCGAATACCCGTCAAGAAAACAATAGAAAGCATGCCCGCTCAGTCTCTCGAGCATTTGATCGATGAAGGGAAGAGGAAAATGGTCCTTACGAGTGGCATCGTTTAGTTTCCTAAAGTCTATGCATACTCGATGACCGGTGATTAGCCTCACAGGAATTAACTCATTCAACTCATTGGCTTGCACCGTCAATCCTCCCTTCTTGGGAACTACGTGGATAGGGCTTACCCATTCGCTATCAGCAATTGGAAATATAATTCCCATTTCTAGCATTTTTATAACCTCATCCCTAACCACTTCCTTTAATTGTGGGGTTAAACGCCTCTGAGGTTGTGCAACCGCTTTCTTTTCAGGGTCCACGGAGATCTTGTGCATACATACGCTAGGGCTAATGCCCTTAACGTCAGCTATGGTCCATCCAAATGCTCCGCGGTACTCTCTCAAAACTCTCATAAGTTTCTCTTCTTGTAAGTCCGTCAAGGAAGAAGATATGATCGAGTGGCAAGGTCTCATCTTGAAGAAATACGTTACTTCAAATTTGCAGGGAAGAGGTTTTAAAGTCAAATTTGTGGGAGGTTCTTCCAAAGAGGTCTTCAACTTTTGACCAGTGAGTTTGAGTTCGAAGTACTTATGCCAAGTTGGTCTATGATAGAATCTTTCAATCTCCGCAGCACTTACTTCCTCTACAGGCCTTGGTGTCCCTCTACTACATCCTGGCCATATCATCTTCTCCTCCTCACTACTCACGTACTTGACTTCATCTTCTTCTTCTAAGACAGTATCCAAGAAATCCTTGATGCTTTCATGTTGTTGAAACTCCTGAACGATCCTATCAATGGAATCTAACATGAAACATGCATCCTCTCCATCGTCAGGTTGCTTCATAGTGTCGAAGACATTGAATGCAACTCTCTCCTCGTTCACTCTTAATACCAACTCGCCTTTGTAAACATCAATTAGCGTTCTACTCGTGGCCATGAAAGGTCTTCCTAGTATCAATGGTACCTCGTAGTTAGCTTCCATATCTAATACCACAAAGTCGACAGGGAATACAAACTTTTCAACCCTCACTAGCACATCCTCAACCACTCCACACGGTTCCTTAACAGAACGATCAGCTAATTGCAATGTGATTGAGGTCTTCTTAAGATCTTTCATGCCTAGTTTCCGAAAAATAGATAGTGGCATCAGGTTCACACTTGCTCCTAGATCACACAAAGCTTTGTTCAGACATACGTTACCTATGGTGCAGGGAATGAGAAAGCTTCCCGGATCTTTGCATTTTGGGGGTAACTTATGTTGAAGAATGGCTGAACACTCCTCATTAAGGCATATGGTCTCTAAATCTAAAAGTTTCCTTTTAGTGGAGACGGCGTCTTTTAAAAACTTGGTGTACTCAGGCATTTCAGCTAGTGCTTCAACTAGGGGTATATTGATTTGTAACTTACTAAACATATCCACGAACTACTTATACCTCTTATTATCAAACTTAGGCTTCGGCTTTGGCGGAGGATAAGGTAGAGTTGAAGGGTCGACATCAGTGAAAATTGGATACTTGTTATCATAAAGTTCAACTCTAGGGCAAGAGTTCTTTATATGTTCTTTGCTCGAGCAAAGATTCGAAGTATTAGTCTCATTGCTTGGCTCACCATCCTTATTCTTTGTGACTTTCTCTTGCAGGGATGGTGGAGTTACCTCCTTTCCACTTCTTGTCATGATCGCATTCAAATCCTTAGGGTTCTTTTCAGTGTTGCTTGGCAACCCTCCGGAGGTCTAGTTGAGACTTGCTCACGGCTAGTTGTCCTACCAGTGCGTGAGATTTTGGACTAGAGCTTCTGGTTGGTTACCTTGGCATCTGTCTTCTGACAATATTGGCTAAAGTTAGTGGCTAACTCAGCCATAGATTTTGAAAGTTGTCCCATATTGTCAGTGACGACATTACTCAGTTTTTCTATCGCAGCTTCCCAACCAAAAGTTTTAGTCTGCTGTGGTACATAAGGGGTAGGTGGTTTAGGCCTTTCTCCCGCATTTATGTCACTATATCGAATCCAGGATGGTTATGATTGGGTCTCAGATCCTCCTCCGACATAATTGGCTTCTTCAGTACCAGCATTCTCACCTTGAGGTGCTACCTCGATTCCAGCCCCTTTTTCTACTCTTGTCATCCTCTCTTGCATCCCATCTACCTTATTATTGATAACAGAAAGTTGTTCTAAGATTTTGGTGGATGCACTATCATCAAATATATCAGCGGCCATCTTCACAGTAGCTATGTCATTGCCTCCCCATTGGCTATTCATCGCTATTTGCTCCATCTTCCCTTGTGCCTCCTCGAGGATAAAGAACAAACGCTCCATTGCTGGAGGCGTCTACTCTAATTTTCTCGCCTCTCTCAACCCATGGTAAAAAGTTTGCATTAAAAGCCGAGAGATATGTCATGATGAGGACACTTCCTCATAGCTTCCTTGAAACGCTCCCAAGCTTGATCAAAACTCTCCCAGGTTGTTGCTTAAATCCTAGGATGTCTTGGCGTAACTTAAAAGTTTTTCCTAAGGAAAATACTTATTCATGAACTTTTGCAACAGCTTGTTCCCAAGTAGTAATAGATCCAAATTTAAAGAGAGAAGCCATTGCTTAGCTTTATCTTTTAAAGTGAAAGGGAAAAGCTTAAGATTTAATGTTACCCTCCGGGATTAATTACGGTTTCACAGTACTAACGATTTCCAAGAAATTCGTCACGTGAACACCAGGATCCTCGTTTTGGACTCCATGAAAAGTAGAATAATTGGTCACCATTTGAATTACATTAGGCCTAGGGTGATAGACTTCCAGCGACATCTTGCGGTGCTACGATAGCGGGAATGAATTGTTCAATAGTGGGCGTTGCATAACTTTGCAAAGTGCGCCTCGCTCCTTGAACTAGGGCTTGGTTCTCATTATTAGCATTTGCATTCACATTATTGACATTATTGATAACAGGATTAATAACAGGATTAGGTACCTGGTTTGGATTGACCGGATTGCCTTCCATTTCTGTTTCAGATTCAGAATGCTCAGAATGATCGGTTGTATGTCCTTCTTCCACTCCTTGCTCGCTTTCCTCAAGATTTGGATCCTCTTCTCCTTGCTTAGCCAGTTCCCTAGCTAACTTCCTATTCCTCCTCGCAAATTTCTCTATCTCAGGATTATATGGTTCAAGCGGTTCCTTCGATTTCCGAGTAGCGTACTATAAAATAATAAACAACAATAAAACAATTAATCACTAGTAAAGGCTAGGCCTTTAACTAACTAAATAAAACAGACTCGAAATAAGTTTGAGAAAAGAAAACGTAAATCAAACAGAAGCAGAATGTTTTAAAGCTAAGACAGAATCAGAACAGAAAAGAAAACTAATTCTCGGTCGACCGAGAGCTGTGGTTCGGTCGGCCGAATGTTTTTTTTTTTTTTTTTTTATTATTTTTATTTTTTATTATTATTTATGACACTGTTTAATATACGGACTCTTATTCACAGAATATTCACGAATCCAGTTCTAACAAAATAAGCTATGTCTTAATTTAATGACTCGAGTCCCCGGCAACGGCGCCAAAAACTTGATGACGTGGTCAAGTTAAACTATTAACTCGATGCCTACTAACACACTAGCAAGAGAACTAGGTTCAATTGTAGTATAGCCAGATAGAGTCGAGGTCGATCCCACAGAGACTCGGCACAAACAAAACACAACTTTATCTTCTTAGAACTAAATTGGAAGGGCGGTCTACGACCAACTAAATGCAATAAATAAAATAGTGACAACCATAAGACACAAAAGACCACAAAGACAAACTAAAGACTACTAAAACACGGATAATACGGTTGATATTATCTAGACAAATAGTATTGATTACGCTAGTAGATTATAACTCCCCCATGTGAATTAGGATGATAACGAGACAAAACAAACGTTAAAGATTAATTATTATGACTACGGGAGTCATCCCCTAAGGTAGATTTAGTTCCAATTAGGCCCTCTAAATCATCGTGCCTCCATTACGTGACTTCGCTTTTTAATGCCTCCATCTCATATAACTTCTGACACAATTACGAGACTAGGGATGCCGGTATAAACCGTAACCTCATCTAAGCAACATTCCTAGGGTAAGGCGTACTTCTTAGATGCCGATTCAATCTATATCCTAAGTAACAATCACTTTTTAGGTTGCATGTTAAATTATGATGACGAATGACTAAGTTGATCAGGTTTAATTACTCGTTTTAATTCAAAATCAGAGAATCTGACGTAGTCGAAGCCGATCATAATATTGCCCTACACATTACCACGCTCGGTCGACCGAACGACAGCACTCGGGCGACCGAGTGACACGTCTAGGTCGACCGAACACAGTTTTGTGCCGGAACAAATCATGATTACTTCTTAACGTTTCTAACCTAAACACATGGGTTCGTAAATAAATCTACATCACGCAATCAATACAAGAAAAACTACACCATAATAAAATATAACAGATCTACGAATAAAGATTGCATAATTGAATAGTCATACCCTCGAAGACGAGAGTGACTCCCACTCTTTAATGCGCTCCCTAATCGGAGAATCCGACGAATCCACAATGTACGAACATAAAGAAAATAAAACTCAAAATCTAAAATTGTATGAATTGTTTTGTGTTGTAGTGGTGTGTCTTTCTCAGCATCGTGGCTGCTGTTTATATAGGAGTTGTAGCCGACATAGGGAGAATCCAGAAGATTGACATGCATTTATCAAATTAGGCTCGGGTGACCGAACCTACACGCTCGGTCGACCGAATGGCATGGCTCGGTCGACCGAGCCTCCCTCTTTACGCGTTTTCACACTCGGTTCGTCTGACTTGTTCCCCACTCCATGCTTTTGAACTGATCTGATTTATCTTTTCTTTAATGCTCCGATTTTCTTCTCTTTTGTCTTGAGATCTCCCGATTGCGTGATAATTATCTTCCCGATTTATCATGATCTGCAAAATCAGCACTTATCACACAAATAATTGCTCTTTTATAATAAAAACAGCTAAATACCAATTATCATATTAATAATCACTTATCATTAAATAATAAATATAAACACGTGATTAAATATGAAATATGTACAACTAACTCCGATTTAATGTTAGAATTGATGACATAAATAGGTATATTTTAACTGTCATCAGGAGGCACTGAGGCATTAGATTAAATCATTGGAACGGTAGGATAGACTATAAGTACTTAGTTTATAGTTCCTAAAATTTATTAGTAGTGTATGATTTGGATTTATTTTCTGTCAATTTTATTTACAACTATCTATATATATCTCTCTAGGGTGCTAGACTGCTAGTGTAAAATTGACTAGTAATGACTTCGTTGAAAAGTGGTAAGTAACTAGAACATTGTACTTATTGATCTTACATGCGATTAATTTTTCGGAAGAGATTTTTCTCTTGAGCCTTCAAGACTTAAGTGACGTAAATAAGTATGTCACTGCTGTCACTCGTGTTGAATGAGAGACAACCATAGTTAGTTTGAAAGATGATTGGGACGATAAAATTCTTCTAGTGAATTTTAATTGTGTAGTGTCTACACGAGAAATTTTCTAATAGAAAAATTGGAGAATCATCAATTAAAGTATCGCTAGTTAGACGGTATTTGGAACCGATAAACTAGTGGGAGCTTTAATCTTATGTTTTTCTAATTTATTAGAAAATTAGTCCCACTAGGTAACGCTTTCATTAGACATCCCACAGTTCACGAGTAGTGTCTACTCAAACGAACTGCTAGTTCAAGACTATTTCCTTTTAAGGAAAGTTAAGAATGGGAAAGAATGTCTATAAGTGTTAATCATCTTAACTGAAGTTTTGAGGCTAAACCGAAACATTAATTAAAGAAAGTATAGGATAAGGAAAGTGATTTCGGATCATTAACCAATGAATCCTTGGCTCCGTTTGGTTTCGGACTGACTGGATCCATTTGAATCCAGGAAAGAGAAAGAATTATAAAATATAGTGAAGTAATGATGATAAAGTTGAAAAGTTGTATTGAAATTTGTGTAGTTAAAGTAATGATTGTTGATTTGAAATATTATATTGAAAAAGTAATGGTTAAATAGTGTAATGAGTGTATAAAGTGATGGATTAATATTATTTTATTTGTTGATGTTGATTGATTGATGAAAGAATTTATAATAAAATAATAGAATTAATAAAATAATAATAAATAAGTTAGTGGGGTGAATAAAATATTGGTTTGGGATCCAAATGGATCAACCTAGTCCCAAACCAAACAAGGGCTTAGCGACTTTCTTGACCGAGTAACTCGACTCGGCAGCTAAGTTCTTTGGAACAAGAGAGCTTTGCATTAACGATTAATAGAGTAACAATGGGCAGTAATTTCAGCTAGAATAGTGGGAGTGATATAAGGAAATGAATTTTGGATTCTATCCTTGAACAACACAGAATTTTTTTTTTTTCTGTTTACGGATTCGTTGAAACAAATGGATTCACTTTCAACTCGATATATTGTTACCTCATAGAAAGTGAAAATGACATTTGTAGTACAAATCCGAGACTCGGACTTTTGTTTGATAAAGTCAGAACCACTAAGAAATGCTGAAAAGGTATATGTAACACGTCTTAAACTATTATAGGCGAATGGTTTCCGTATTAAGATAAACGACCCTTCAATATCTATTAATTAATGCATATATCCTAGAGATAAGACCTGACGACTAGATAAGGGTGATTCCTATCTCCCAGTCTAGGAACACTATCTCAAAAGAACAATGACTAAGTTTCTTTTCAATCGGGAGAGGGTAATAGATTTGAAGGGGTAACATAGCTTGTTCATCATGACCTTCGGGGTCTAGTGCGAGATACAAGCTAGTGGGAGTTTTTGGGTTGTGACATTTTGTCTGATAACTACTCGAAACGTGATTTTGTTTATCAAAAGAATACGAGGAGGAGTCTCTGAATTTAGCAGAGAATAGAGTATTCCATGCTCAGAAATAGGCTATAGCATTGTCTTGGGACTGATGCTCAGCCTGCCTCCTAGTGGAATGTTTCTCACTGAGAAAGAAACCATAGACTTGCCCTATATAGTTATTGATGTAATACAATACACTGCTAAACTCGATTAAGATAATTGGTTGCAAAATAACGGTTAACAATTATTATGTAAACCGAGAAGTCTACCTAGAAGATGCTAGTGAATTTATGGATAAGGAGTTCGGTTCACACCACTTCCGTAAATGTAGGCATTTAGCATTTAATGCTTGAAGGTAGGACTGGAGATTTTGCGCATACGTTTAGATTTTGACTGTTCGTGAAATGCCTTATTGAGACGAGTGAAGGTTGGTTATAAGATTCTTGAGATTAGAATGGGACAGTTCAACTATCACAAGGCTTCTGATAGAATCTATCAGTAACAGCCTTAAACCTTGGAGTACGGTTACCCAAATTTAGTTACTATCTGATTTAATCAGACCACGTCCAACATCGGTTGTTGGTGATTACACTGATAAATACTATTAGATCAGAATGTCAATCCACCCAAAACACAGTGGGAGTATGGTTTAACCGTTGTCCCATTGTGGTTTTGTGGTTTTGTGGACATTACAGTCTGTTGGGGTGATTGATAACCTATGGCTCTTGGTGGGCTGTATAGGATTCTGATCATAGAGGTTGGTTCGAAAACCTTATCCCTGTAAATGGAGTTTTAGTACTCCAGTTCTGTTCAGCCTCTTGTAGAACCACCTGAGTGTCTCGGGCCCAGTGGGAGTAATTGGATCTACGCCGAAAAGTGTCGAATGAATAGGAAAGTTTAAACTTTCAGTGCAAAGCTGAGTGGTATAGGGGTGATTCCCTGACAAGTAGAGAGTTAACCAGACCTGGAACTCTCTCACCACTCAGTCTTGCTAGATTTCGTTAGAGAGCGGAAAATAGGGGTGATACCCTGAGACTTTCTTGCCAAAAACGGATTCTAGATTCATTCAGAACAGAAGGGTCATGGTTAGAACAAATGGCAGGATGACTGCCGGGGATTATATCCTTTGTGGATTTAAGAGAACCTCTCGGTCATTTAAAAGGCACATGTTTTAAAATATGTGGACTTGACCAGAATATTGATAAGTCTTTCGTAGACTGGACATCAATATTGGTAAAGTAGTAGTATTAGTGTTCATGAATGATAACACTGAAACGGTTGGAAACAACATGTGTGTGCTATCTGAAGTTGGAAACTGACAGGCCAAGATTCTCTGGATGAGAGAATTGGACTATATTCTTAGAATCTGATTTGGTCAAATTCACGAGAACGAGTCATTGGCTATCCCACCTATCTTATTGAATAAGATGATTATACATATACGTATGCAACATTCATCGAGAGTAGTCCTACCCTACCTCTCAGGAATGATTCTCTAAATCTTCGGATGAAGAGAAAATGGGATAGAGTCTGTCTTGGATATAACAAGTCAATAGTAGTCAAATCTCGGAATCGAGCATTGAATAGCGGTTTAGTACATCCTCAAGTATCTTTGAAGAACGAGGAATAATGTGCTTGTATATTCGGGTGCAAACTTGAATATGATTGACTACACTGATTCTGACTTGTAGTCAGAATAATGATGATCATTAAGTTGATCTCGCGCTCAGTGTTTACTCATAGTGCTTAGAATTTCCTTTGGGGACTGGGAGTAATTCCAGGTCTGATAAGCCGATATCACTTCATTGTGAAAACAGTGAAGAGATAGCTTAGAAGGATCTTCTCAGTCACAAGAAGTCAAAAGCATATTGAGAGAGAGTACCGCCTGATTGGAAGGACCGACAACGTTTCAATCCTAAAGATCGTCTCGAGTCGACAACCTAACTAATCAGTGTACCAAGTCGAGTGCTTGGAGGGTACCGAATTGATGGATATGTCTCATATGCTTTTAGAGCAAGTGGGAGAGTTTTGTGAAAAAGATGAGAAAAGGTGTGCTCTAAAAACAATCGTTGCTTGTCATTTCGTGCAAGTGGGAGATTGTTAGGTGTAGTGCCGAAAGACAATTTGTGTAATTTTTTTAATAATGGATGACGAATTTATCTCACCTTATTACTTGCTTTGTGCTTGTAAAGTAATACATCTGCAGCAAACCCTAAGTATATCAAGATATAATCGCTTAACTCAAAGATTAATCACGGATTACACGTGAGGATTGAGTTAGTGGTGATATACTTAAATCTGTTAGTGCATGGTGAACTTAATCAGAGTTTAGGGTCTCTTGATTAAAACACCAATAATGTGCCCAGAACACCTTAGGGTGTGATAGTCTTATCCGGACTGTCGGTAGGGTACCTACGTGGGGCATTTATATATGATGGCATTCATATAGGACTGGACCGATTTAATCTGTATTTCTCGGTATAATTCCATAATCGAAGAATCTTATTAAATCATTAGATGATCATATATGGATCAACCTTAATCCTGAGGTGATCACAGGGTGCTGCTTATCTCGGGGTAGTGTTTGATGTGTTAGTTACGGTTCACTTAGATATCTGTTCCAAGCCACTTCTCATTGGCACTATCTCCTGATGAGTGAGTAGTTCTGATTTTCACGGAAATGGAATCCATTCCTTCCTACGGGAAGTTGAGGGACAGTCCCCTTATTTGTTAGTCCTAAGAAAGTGATCGATCCCGGGAGTTCGCATTTGACTAATTAGCTACTAGTCAGATATGCATACTAATTGATCATCAGGGGGTTAATGGTAAATAAGGATAAGATATTCTGAGTCGGGTTCAAGGAGACTTCCCACTCAGAATGGAAAGTCTATGGAGGGTTAATCCGTATGTAGTGATTATATCAAGGGACACTTATCTACTCTATGGGTTGAGTGTAAGTATATATCTATAATCGGTATAGTTCAGTTTCGGGTTTATGGTGGCGTAATCCCGGAATTAATAATTAATGTACTTATTCTGTTCGATGAATAATAAATTATTGGAGCTACTGGTTATAGGTCCATGGTCCCCGATGTGGCTTCTGTAATTCGGACTAATATTCTTGTTATTTGGGCCTCAGTGATAATTAATTGGCTGGGGTAATTAATTGATATGCATGGATATTATTTAGTTGGGCTAAATAATATAATACACATAAAAGACATTTTTTGTGGGCTTATTAACCCTAAGTGTGGCGCCATTTTATGTCTCTAATTAGCACACGAATTAATTTTCTTGTGTTATGGAAAATAAAAGATATTCTTGTTATATGATTGGCTATCCCACCTATCTTATTGAATAAGATGATTATACATATTTGTATGCAACATTCATCGAGAGTAGTCCTACTCTACCTCTCAGGAATGATTCTCTAAATCTTCGGATAAAGAGAAAATGGGATAGAGTCTCTCTTGGATAATGGCAAGTCAGGTTATAACAAGTCAATAGTAGTCAAATCTCGGAATTGAGCATTGAATAGCGGTTTAGTACATCCTCAAGTATCTTTGAAGAACGTGGAATAATGTGCTTGTATATTCGGGTGCAAACTTGAATATGATTGACTACACTGATTCTGACTTGTAGTCAGATTAATGATGATCATTAAGTTGATCTCGGGCTCAGTGTTTACTCATAGTGCTTAGAATTTCCTTTTGGTTCTGGGAGTAATTCCAGGTCTGATAAGCCGATATCACTTCATTGTGAAAATAGTGAAGAGATAGCTTAGAAGGATCTTCTCACTCACAAGAAGTCAAAAGCATATTGAGAGAGAGTACCGCCTGATTGGAAAGACCGACAACGTTTCAATCCTAAAGATCGTCTCGAGTCGACAACGTAACTAATTAGTGTACCAAGTCGAGTGCTTGGAGGGTACGGCATTGATGGATATGTCTCATCTGCTTGGGTTAATCCGTATGTAGTGATTATATCAATGGACGCTTATCTACTCTATAGGTTGAGTGTAAGTATATATCTATAATTGGTAGAGTTCATTTTCGGGTTTATGGTGGCGTAATCCCGGAATTAATAATTTAATATATTTATTCTATTCGATGAATAATATATTTAATTATTGGAGCTACTGGTTATAGGTCCATGGTCCCCAATGTGGCTTCTATAATTCGGATTAATAATCTTGTAATTTGGGCCTCAGTGATAATTAATTGGCTGGGCTAATTAATTGATATGCATTGATATTATTTAGTTGGTTCTTACTTTATCAAACTTAGTCACACCCTTTTCTGAACGAATCCATACATAACAACTTTAGACCATTGTTAGGTGTAGTACCCGAAAGACAATTTGTGTAATTTTTTTTAATAATGGATGACAGAATTTATCTCATCTTAGTTACTTGCTTGGTGCTTGTAAAGTAATACACTGCTGCAAACCCTAAGTATATCTGTATGTAACCACTTAACTCAGTGTATGGATTACACGTGAGGATTGAGTTAGTGGAGATATGCTTAAAATGTTATTCCGTGGTGAACTTAATCAGAGTTTAGGGTCTCTTGATTAAAACACCAATAATGCGCCTAGAACACCTTAGTTACTTGCTTGGTGCTTGTAAAGTAATACACTTCTTGCAAACCCTAAGTATATCTCTGTATGTATTTATCTCAGATGTATTTGTATGTATTTGTATGTATTTATACACTCTTTGCAAACCCTAAGTATATCTCAGTATGTATTTATTCCGTGGTGAATTTATCTCATCTTAGTTACTTGCTTGGTGCTTGTAAAGTAATACACTCGCAAAAACCCTAAGTATATCTCAGATGTAACCACTTAACTCAGTGTATGGATTACACGTGAGGATTGAGTTAGTGGAGATATGCTTAAAATGTTATTCCGTGGTGAACTTAATCAGAGTTTTGGGTCTCTTGATTAAAACACCAATAATGCGCCCAGAACACCTTAGTTACTTGCTTGGTGCTTGTAAAGTAATACACTGCTGCAAACCCTAAGTATATCTGTATGTATTTATCTGTATGTATTTGTATGTATTTGTATGTATTTATACACTGCTGCAAACCCTAAGTATATCTGTATGTATTTATTCCGTGGTGAATTTATCTCATCTTAGTTACTTGCTTGGTGCTTGTAAAGTAATACACTGCTGCAAACCCTAAGTATATCTGTATGTAACCACTTAACTCAGTGTATGGATTACACGTGAGGATTGAGTTAGTGGAGATATGCTTAAACTGTTATTCCGTGGTGAACTTAATCAGAGTTTAGGGTCTCTTGATTAAAACACCAATAATGCGCCCAGAACACCTTAGGATGTGATCGTCTTATCCAGACTGTCGGTAGAGGGTACCTACGTGGGGCATTTATATATGATGGCATTCATATAGGACTGGACCGATTTAATCTGTATTTCTCGATGTAATTCCGTAATCGAGGAATCTTATTAAATCATTAGATGATCATAAATGGATCAACCTTAATCCTGAGGTGATCACAGGGTGCTGCTTGTCCCGGGGTAGTGTTTGATGTGTTAGTTACGGTTCACTTAAATATGTGTTTCAAGCCACTTCTCATTGGCACTATCTCCAGATCAGTGAGTAGTTCTGATTTTCACAGACATGGAATCCATTCCTTCCTGCGGGAATTAGAGAGACAGTCCCCTTATTTGTTAGCCTTAAGAAAGTGATCGATTCCGGGAGTTCATATTAGACTAATTGATCACTAGTCAGATATGTGAACTTATTGATAATCAGGGGGATAATGGTAAATAAGGATAAGATATTCTCGAGTCGGGTTCACGGAGACTTCCCACCGAATGGACATCATATGGAGGTTAATCCGTATGTAGTGATTATATCATTGGACGCTTATTCACTCTATGGGTTGAGTATAAGTATACATCTATAATCGGTAAAGTTCAGTCTCGGGTTTATGGTGGCGTAATCCCGGAATTAATAATTAATTTACTTATTCTGTTCGATGAATAATTAATTATTGGAGCTACTGGTTATAGGTCCATGGTCCCCGATGTGGCTTCTGTAATTCGGACTAATGATCTTGCTATTTGGTCCTCAGAAATAATTAATCGGCTGGGCCAATTAATTGATATGCATGAATATTATTTAGTTGGGCTAAATAATATAATACACATAAAAGACATTTTATGTGGTCTTTTAAACCCTAGGGGTGGCGCCATTATGGTCTTAATTAGCACAAGAATTAATTTTCTTGTGTTATGGAAAATAAAAGATATTCTTGTTATGTGATTGGTTGTATGACATGTTATTTGGTTTCCTATTGGTCAATAATATGTCACAATTATTCATTAAGGAAAATATCTTTTTATTTTTTTAATTAATTAATTATTTAAATAATTAAAACTTGGAGACCAAGGATTTACTCTCTATAAAAGGAGAGTTATTCCAAGTGTACATTACAGTAAGAATTTTCGGCCATCATCATTAAAAGGAGAGAAAAAAAATTAGTTTTCTTGTCTTGGGTTTTAGAAAAAGAAAAACTACAAGTTTTTCTTGTTGTTGCATATCGAGGAGGTTCGTGTATCAAGAAGGGTGTCCACCAACCACCGTTTGGAGAACACATCGGAAGATCTTGGCTTCTCTTCCTACTATTGGTAACTTGATCTTAACCCCCTTGTAGTAGTTTAAGTCCTTTAATTATGTATTGTGATATATAAGTCGTGATCCATCCGCTGCGCGTAGATCTAACTCGCTTAGATCTAAGATCCTACTTCCTTCATGTGGTACCAGAGAATGGTTACACGGTTTATATAGTCATAATCATAATTAAACGATGTAAAGGAGTGTAATTGCATGTAGGTAAATTTTATTTATTGTTTTATGCTTTGATAATGATTAATTGCTATGGTTGAAGAGATGGATTGGGGGTTGGCACTGTTTACCCGTTAGATCTATTGTTAACTCATATAAACGATGAAAATTCGTTCATATGAGTATAGGAAATTATGTAATTTATTTTTATTACAATTTTAATTTTCAGAAAATAGATCTGTCAGAATCAAGATTGGAAGATTTTTAACAATTTCAAAAAATTTGGCGTCGATCGGAGTCCATTTTGATATCCTTCTTTGTCGCAAAGAAGTCATTGTAATGTAAAAACGCAGGATTCACGAAACCCTACCTCGTGACTTCCTCGAATTTCTCGGGAGATTTTAGACCATTGAAACGCAAATCCAACCTCGCCGATAGAAAAATATTGAGTTTTGATGTGGGATAAAAATTTCAGGTCGATCAGGATTTATCTCGATTCCCATTCGGCCTCGGGAAGTCTTTGAGGCGCTGCTATAAAAGTCAGATCCAGCAGCAAATTGGGCGGCTCACTGGAGAAAATTGACAAGTTAAATCTCCGATCCAACCGTCCATATTGAAGCCCAAGGAGTGAGGAACAGATCTGGAAAGTTTTGTCGCGATCCGAGTTCGGTTGGTTTGCCAATCGTTGAAAATTTTGAACAGCTGCAGATTATGTTAGAAAGAAGTAAACCCTAGTTAGGGTTTTTGGTTATTTATTTTCTAATAGATTAGATACGGGGGTGCCAACGGTCAATCTCGGTGTTTATTTTCCGCACTAGTATACATGTTTAGATTGTATGTGTAGAACCGGAAAATTGCCATGACATGCATCATATCATGAATTCCACTGCATATGCATACATGTAGAAATTAATTCGAGAAATTAGTTAGGCATGTATAAAACACGCAATTCGTTTTAATTAATTGTTTGATATTAATTAGAAACTAATTAGGGTAAAAACCGAGGAACACGGGTTTTTTCAATCGTCGAGGTTGGGTGATGAATTCTCGGTGAATCCCACTCTGTGAAAGCATAAGGAGTAAAATCCCGAAACCTCGTGGTAAAGGTGTTGGATTCTCGGTGAATTCCACCTTACCTAGACGAGGTTACGTTTTTGTTCCGTAGTGTCTACGTGAAAGTTTGATGTTTAAGGATTGGATGATCACGGGCAAACATGGTTCGAAAGTGGTTTAACCACGGTTGGGTGGTCAACAGTAGCTACGGCTCGATCGACTTCACCCTCCACGTGTGGCGTTTGCACGGGGGTCTAGCAAGGCTGAGCCATCCAAAGTGCCACTACGGCTCAACGGAGCTCCCCTAGTCTTGACCCGTCCGACGGTCACATATGTTCCAACAAATAGGTCGGGTGGGCAAGCCCACATAACCGACAACATTCGGGCCTATGATTTATTGTTCCTTAATGTAACATCAAGTCCAAAAACGTGATCAGTAAACCCACCACTTTTTCAAAATATTGAGTGGGAGCGGGAGAGGCGACAGCCGACCCCACGGCCTCTACTGTTGACACAAGCAACGTGAGAGAATGGTGACGCCTCGTGCCGGCTTTGATTTCGGCCCCCTAAGGAAGGCCTTCACCACTATCATCAAGGCTTGGTCTCCGAAAGGATAGGATTTTGGGTACTCGCCGGGTCACTGACCGACCCTAAGGCGGCACACTCGGGGTCTACCTAAAAATCTGAGACAATAGGTCACACTCATAAAGGGTATTTTGGTAGTACCTTGGCTGAAAAAGGAAAGGTGATTGACGATCACAAATGAGATGTTCGATTCTCAATCTGATCTTCAATATTAATCGAAACCTCTTTGACTTACCCTAAGGCGGCACTGAGGCGTTAGATTAAATCCTTGGAACGGTAGGATAGACTATAAGTACTTAGTTTATCTTCCTAAAATTTATTAGTAGTGTATGATTTGGATTTATCTTCTGTCAATTTTATTTACAACTATTTATATATCTCTCTAGGGTGCTAGACTGCTAGTGTAAAATTGACTAGTAATGACTTCGTTAAAAAGTGGTAATTAACTAGAACGTTGTAATTATTAATCGTTCGTTAATTTTTCGGAAGAAATATTTTGAGCATTCAGAACTTATATGACATAAATAAGGATGTCACTGTTGTCAATCGTGTTGAACGAGAGACGACTGTAGGCAGTTTGAAAGATGATTGGGACGATAAAATTCTTCTAGTGAATTTTAATTGTGTAGTGTCTAGAAAAGAAATTTTCTAATAGAAAATTTGTAGAATCATAAATTAAAGTGTCGCTAGTTAGACGGTATTTGGAACCGATAAACTAGTGGGAGCTTTTGTCTTATGTTTTTCTAATTTAGAAAATTAGTCCCACTGGGTAACGCTTTCATTAGACATCCCACAGTTCATGAGTAGTGTCTACTCATACGAACTGCTAGTTCAAGACTATTTCATTTTAAGGAAAGTTAAGAATGGGAAAGAATGTCTATAAGTGTTAATCATTTTAACTGAAGTTTTGAGGCTAAACCGAAACATTAAATAAAGAAAGTATAGGATAAGGAAAGTGATTTCGGATCACTAACCAATGATTCCTTAGCGACTTTCTTGACCGAGTAACTTGACTCGGTAGCTTAGTTCTTTGGAAGAACAAGGAAGCTGTGCATTAACGATTAATAGAGTAACAACGGGCAGTAATTTCACTACAATAGTGGGAGTGATATAAGGAAATGAATTTCGATTCTATCCTTGAATATCACGAAAAATTTATTTTTCTGTTTACAGATTCGTTGAAACAAATGGAATCACTTTCAACTCGATATATTGTTGCCTCATAGAAAGTGAAGATGACATTTGTAGTACGAATCCGAGACTCGGACTTTTGTTTGATAAAGTTAGAACCACTAAGAAATGCGGAAAAGGTATATGTAACACGTCTTAAACTATTATAGGCGAATGGTTTCCGTATTAAGATAAACGATTCCTCAAGATCTATTAATTAGTGCATATATCCTAGAGATAAGACCTGACGACTGGATAAGGGTGATTCCTATCTCCCAGTCTAGGAACACTATCTCAAAAGAACAATGACTAAGTTTCCTTTCAATCGGGAGAGGGTAATAGATTTGAAGGGGTAACATAGCTTGTTCATCATGACCTTCGGGGTCTAGTGAGAGATACAAGCTAGTGGGAGTTTTTGAGTGGTGACATTTTGTCTGATAACTACTCGAAACGTGATTTAGTTTATCAAAAGAATACGAGGAGGAGTCTCTGATTTTAGCAGAGAATAGAGTATTCCATGCTCATAAATAGGCTATAGCATAGTCTTGGGACTGATGCTCAGCCTGCCTCCTAGTGGAATGTTTCTCACTGAGAAAGAAACCATAGACTTGCCCTATATAGTTATTGATGTACTACAATACACTGCTAAACTCGATTAAGATAATTGGTTGCAAAATAACGGTTAACAATTATTATGTAAACCGAGAAGTCTACCTAGAAGATGCTAGTGAATTTATGGATAAGGAGTGACTTCGGTTCACACCACTTCCGTAAATGTAGGCATTTAGCATTTAATGCTTGAAGGTATGATCGAGATTTTATGCATACGTTCAGATTTTGACTGCTTCGTGAAATGCCTTCATGAGACGAGTGAAGGTTGGTTATAAGATTCTTGAGATCGAAATGTCACAGCTTCAATCTGTCACAAGGCTTCGATAGAATCTATAAGTAACAAATTTTTTAAACCTTGAGATACGGTTACCCAAAGGTAGTTACTATCTCGATTTAATTAGACCACGCCCAACATCGGTTGTTGGTGATTACACCGATAAATACTAATAGATCGTAATGTCAATCCACCCAAAACGCAGCGAGAGTATGGTTTAACTATTGACCCATTATGGTTGTGTGGACTTTATAGTCTGTGGGGTGATTGATAACTTTGTGGGCTCTTTGTGGGCTTTATAGGATTCGATCGAGAGGTTGGTTGAAAACCTTATCCCTGAATAGAGTTTTGGTACTCCAGCCTGCTCACCTCTTGTAGAACCACCCGAGTGTCTCAGCCCACCGGAGTAATTGGATCTACGCCTAAAAGAGTCGAATGAATAGGAAAGTTTAACTTTCAAAGACAAAGTCGAGTGGTCTAGGGGTGATTCCCTAAAAAGTAGAGAGTTAACTGCACTAGAACTCTCTCACCACTCGCCTTGCTAGATTTCGTTAGAAAGCGGAAAATATGGGTGATTCCTCGAGACTTTCTTGCCGTAAACGGAGTCTGGATTCATTCGAACGTATGTCTTAGTTAGAACAAATGGCAAAGTTGATTTGCCGGGACTTATGTCCTTTATGGATGTAAGAGACCCTCTCGGTCATTAAAAGTCGCATGTTTTAAAATATGTGGACTTGACTAGAACATTGATGAGTCTTTTGTAGACTGGGTATCATTATTGGTAAAATAGTAGTATTAGTGTTCATGAAAGGTAACATCAAAGCAGATTGGAAACAAAGATGAGTGTGTTATCTCAAGTCGGAAATCGACAGCCAAGATTCTCTGGATGAGAGAATTGGACTATATTCTAAGAATTTAATTCGGTCAAATTCACAGAATGAGTCATTGGCTATCCCATCCATCTTATTGAATGAGATGATCATGCATATACGTATGCAACATTCAACGAGAGTAGTCCTACCCTACCTCTCGTGAATGATTCTCCAAATCTTCGGATAAAGAAAAATGGGATAGAGTCTCTCTTGGATAACGGCAAGTCAGGTTATAACAAGTCAATAGTAGTCGAATTTTGTATTGGAGCATTGAATAGCGGTTTAGTACGTCCTCAAGTATCTTTAGAGAAAGAGGAATCATATGCTTGTATATTCAGGTGCAAACTTGAATATGGTTGACTACACTGATTCTGACTTGTAGTCAGATTAAGGATGATCATTAAGTTGATCTCGGGCTCAGTGTTTACTCATAGTGCTTAGAATTTCCTTTTTTGGTCTGGGAGTAATTCCAGGTCTGATAAGCCGATATCACTTCATTGTGAAAACAGTGAAGAGATAGCTTAGAAGGATCTTCTCGGTCACAAGAAGTCAAAAGCATATTGAGAGAGAGTACCGCCTGATTGAAAGGACCGACAACGTTTCAATCCTAAAGATCGTCTCGAGTCGACAACCTAACTAATCAGTGTACCAAGTCGAGTGCTTGGAGGGTACGGCATTGATGGATATGTCACATATGCTTTTAGAGCAAGTGGGAGAGTGTTGTGAATAAGATGAGAAATGGTGTGCTCTAAAAACAATCGTTGCTTGTCATTTCGTGCAAGTGGGAGATTGTTAGGTGTAGTGCCCGAAAGACAATTTGTGTAATTGTTTTTAATAATGAATGACAGAATTTATCTCATCTTAGTTACTTGCTTGGTGCTTGTAAAGTAATACACACTGCTTGCAAACCCTAAGTATATCTCAGATGTAACCACTTAACTTAGTGTATGGATTACACGTGAGGATTGAGTTAGTGGAGATATGCTTAAATCATTACTCCATGGTGAACTTAATCGAGTTTAGGGTCTCTTGATTAAAACACCAATAATGCGCCTGAACACCTTAGGTGTGATAGTCTTATCCAGACTATCGGTAGAGGGTACCTACGTGAGGCATTTATATATGATGGCATTCATATAGGACTGGACCGATTTAATCTGTCTTTCTTGATGTAATTCCGTAATCGAGGAATCTTATTAAATCATTAGATGATCATAGATGGATCAACCTTAATCCTGAGGTGATCATAGGGTGCTGCTCCCGGGGTAGTGTTTGATGTGTTAGTTACGGTTCACTTAAATATGTATTCCAAGCCACTTCTCATTGGCACTATCTCCAGATGAGTGAGTAGTTCTGATTTTCACAGACATGGAATGCATTCCTTCCTGCGGGATATAGAGAGACAGTCCCCTTATTTGTTAGCCTTAAGAAAGTGATCGATCCCGGAGTTCATATTAGACTAATTGATCACTAGTCGATATGTGAACTAATTGATCATCGTGGGTTAATGGTAAATAAGGATAAGATATTCGAGTCAGTTCACGGAGACTTCCCACCTGTAATGGACAATCTATGGTGGTTAATCCGTATGTAGTGATTATATCAATGGACGCTTATTCACTCGTGGGTTGAGTATAAGTATACATCTATAATCGGTAGAGTTCGGGCCGGGTTTATGGTGGCGTAATCCCGAATTAATAATTATTGTACTTATTCTGCTCGATGAATAATTAATTATTGAGCTATCGGTTATTGGTCCATGGTCCCCGATGTGGCTCCCCGTAATTCGGACTAATGATCTTGTTATTTGGGCCTCGTAAATAATTAATCGGTTGGCCAATTAATTGATATGCATGAATATTATTTAGTTGGGCTAAATAATATTATACACATAAAAGACATTTTATGTGGTCTTTTAAACCTTAGGGGTGGCGCCATTATGGTCTTAATTAGCACAAGAATTAATTTTCTTGTGTTATGGAAAATAAAAGATATTCTTGTTATGTGATTGGTTGTATGACATGTTATTTGGTTTCCTATTGGTCAATAATATGTCACAATTATTCATTAAGGAAAATATCTTTTATATTGTTTAATTAATTAAAACTTGGAGACTAAGGATTTACTCTCCTATAAAAGGAGAGTTATTCCAAGTGTAAATTACACTAAGAATTTTCGGCCATCATCATTAAAAGGAGAGAAAAAAATTAGTTTTCTTGTCTTGAGTTTTAGAAAAAGAAAAACTACAAGTTTTTCTTGTTGTTGCATATCGAGGAGGTTCGTGTATCAAGAAGGGTGTCACCTTAGCGCATGATAGTCTTATCCGGACTGTCGGTAGAGGGTACCTACGTGGGGCATTTATATATGATGGCATTCATATAGGACTGGACCGGTTTAATTTGAATTTCTCGATATAATTCTGTAATCGAGGAATCTTATTAAATCATTAGATGATCATATATGGATCAACCTTAATCTGAGATGATCACAGGTGCCGCTTGTCTCGGGTAGTGTTTGATGTGTTAGTTACGGTTCACTTAGATATGTGTTCCAAGCCACTTCTCATTGGCACTATCTCACGATGAGTGAGTAGTTCGATTTTCACGAGACATGGAATCCATTCCTTCCTGGGAAGTGGAGAGAGCGATCCCTTTATTTGTTAGCCCTAAGAAAGTGATCGATCCGGGAGTTCACATTTGACTAATTAGCTACTAGTCGGATATGTGTACTAATTGATAATCGTAAGGTGATGGTAAATAAGATAAGATATTTCGAGTCGGGTTCACGAGAGACATCCCAATCGTAATGGACAGTTTACATGGAGGTTAATCCATATGCAGCGATTATATCAATGGACACTTATCTATTTTTATGGGTTGAGTGTAAGTATACATCTATAATCGGTAGAGTTCAGCTTCGGGTTTATGGTGGCGTAATCCCGAATTAATAATTAATGCATTTATTTCGCTCGATGAATAATTAATTATTGGAGCTATCGGTTATAGTCCATGGTCCCGATGTAGCTCGTAATTCGGATGTTTTCCTGTTTTTGGGCCTCAGTGATAATTAATTGGTCGGGCTAATTAATTGATATGCAAAACATTATTTAGTTGGGTGAATAATATAATACAATACGAAAAGACATTTTTTTGTGGGCCTAAACTCCTAGTGTGTGGCGCCTCCCAGCTATTAAAGGGCAAGAATTGATTTTCTTGTGTGATTAATTATTTACTTGTTAAATAATTAATTAATAAAGATAATTGATTTCTAATTGATTGATTGATTAATCACAATCTTTTATAAATGGAATTATCCTTTATTATGATTCTTTTTAATTATTTATTTAATTAATTAGAAACTTGGAGGCCAAGGATTTACTCTCTTATATAAAGAGAGTTCTTCAAAGACAAAAGTGTGTGCAAAAAATTTCGCTTCACACTAGAATAAAGAGAGAAAATTTGTTTCTTGTCTTGGGTTTTTGGTTGAAGAAAAACTTGAGTTTTTCTTGAAAGCATATCAGGAGGTTTCAAATCCAGGATCGGTGTCCACCAACCATCGCTTGGAGAACACATTGGAAGATCTTGGCTTATCTTCCCACTATTGGTAAGATAAACTTAACCCTTTGTAGTAGTTTAAGTCCTTTAATTATGTGTTATGATGTATAAGTTGTGATCCATCCATTTGCATGATAGATCTAATTCATTTAGATCTAAGATCCTACATCCTTCATGTAAATCGTGGAACCTTTCTCTGATACCATATGAAGGATGTAGGATCTTAGATCTAAACGAATTAGATCTATGCGCAGCGGATGGATCACGACTTATACATCGTAACACATAATTAAAGGACTTAAACTACTACAAGGGGGTTAAGTTTATCTTACCAATAGTGGGAAGAGAAGCTAAGATCTTCCAATGTGTTCTCCAAACGGTGGTTGGTGGACACCGATCCTTGATTTGAAACCACCTTGATATGCTTTCAAGAAAACTCCAAGTTTTTCTTCAACCAAAAACCCAAGACAAGAAAAAAACAAATTTTTCTCTCTTTATTCTAGTGTGTGAAGCGAATTTTGCACACACTTTTGTCTTGGAAGAACTCTCTTTATATAGGAGAGTAAATCCTTGGCCTCCAAGTTTCTAATTAATTAAATAAATAATTAAAAGAAATCACAATAAAGGATAATTCCATTTATAAAAGATTGTGATTAATCAATCAATCAATTAGAAATCAATTATCTTTATTAATTAATTATTTAACAAGTAAATAATTAATCACACAAGAAAATCAATTCTTGCCCTTTTTAATAGCTGTGAGGCGCCACACACTAGGGTTTAGCCCACATAAAATGTCTTTTCGTCATATTATATTATTCAAATTCAACTAAATAATATTTTGCATATCAATTAATTAGCCCAACCAATTAATTATCAATGAGGCCCAAAAACAAAAAAACATCCGAATTACAGAGCCACATCGGGGACCATGGACCTATAACCAAGAGCTCCAATAATTAATTATTCATCGAATGTAATAAGTACATTAATTATTAATTCCGGGATTACACCACCATAAACCCGAAACTGAACTCTACCGATTATAGATGTATACTTACACTCAACCCATATAGTAGATAAGTGTCTACTGATATAATCACTACATACAGATTAACCCTCCATAGATCGCCCATTCTGAGTGGGAAGTCTCCGTGAACCCGACTCGTAATATCTTATCCTTATTTACCATCAACCCTCGATGATCAATTAGTACACATATATCCGACTAGTAGCTAATTAGTCAAATGTGAACTCCCGAGATCGATCACTTTCTTAGGGCTAACAAATAAGGGATCTGCTCTCTACTTCCCGCAGAAGGAATGGATTCCATGTCTCGTGAAAATCGTAACTACTCACTCATCGTGAGATAGTGCCAATGAAAGTGGCTTGTAACACATATCTAAGTGAACCAGTAACTAACACATCAAACACTACCCCAAGACAAGCAAAGACTCTTGTGATCATCTCAGATTAAGGTTGATCCATATATGATCATCTAATGATTTAATAAGATTCCTCGATTCGGAATTATATCGATAAATTCGAGATTAAACCGTCCATCTCGTATGAATGCCATCATATATAAATGCCCCAATGTAGTACTTCCTCTACCGATAAACGAATAAGACTATCACACGCTAAGGTGTTCTCAAGGCGCATTATTGGTGTTTTAATCAAGAGACCCTAAACTCGATTAAGTTCACCACGGACTAACAGCTTTAAGTATATCACCACTAACTCAATCCTCACGTAATCCATACACCGAGTTAAGCGTTACATACCGATATACTTAGGGTTTGCAAAAGCAGTGTATTACTTTACAAGCACAAAGCAAGTAATAAGGTGAGATAAATTCTGCTATCCATTATTAAAAACAATTACACAAATTGTCTTTCGGGCACTACACCTAACAATTTCCCACTTGCACGAAATGACAAGCAACGATTGTTTTTAGAGCACACCCTTTCTCATCTTATTTACAACACTCTCCCACTTGCTCTAAAAGCAGATGAGACATATCCATCAATGTCGTACCCTCCAAGCACTCGACTTGGTACACTGATTAGTTAGGTTGTCGACTCGAGAGGATCTTTAGGATTGAAACGTTGCCAGTCCTTCCAATCAGGCGGTACTCTCTCTCAATATTTTTTGACTTCTTGTGACTAAGAAGATCCTTTTAAGCTATCTCTTCACTGTTTTCACAATGAAGTGATATCGGCTTATCAGACCTGGAATTACTCCCAGACCAAAAAGGAAATTCTAAATACTATGAGTAAACACTGAGCCCGAGATCTACTTAATGATCATCCTTAATCTGACTACAAGTCAGAATCAGTGTAGTCAACCATATTCAAGTTTCCACCTGAATATACAAGCATATGATTCCTCATTCTTTAAAGATACTTGAGGACGTGCTAAACCGCTACTTATTGCTCGAATCCAAGATTCGATTACTATTGACTTGTGATAACCTGACTTGCCGTTATCCAAGAGAGACTCTATCCCATTTTCTCTTTATCCGAAGATTTAGAGAATCATTCCTGAGAGGTAGGGTAGGACTACTCTCGATGAATGTTGCATACGTATATGCATGATCATCTTATTCAATAAGATAGGTGGGATAGCCAATGACTCATTCTCGTGAATTTGACCGAATCAGATTCTTAGAATATAGTCCAATTCTCTCATCCAGAGAATCTTGGCTCATCGTCGGTTTACGACTTGTATAGCACACACATGTTGTTTCCAACTGCTTTGAAGTTATCATTCATGAACACTAATACTACTAGTTTACCAATATTGATATCCAGTCTACGAAAGACTTATCAATATTCTTGTAAAGTCCACATATTCTAAAACATGTGAATTTAAATGACCGAGAGGTTCTCTTAAATCCACAAAGGATATAAGCCCGGCAAATCATCCTACCATTTGTTCTAACCAAGACCCTTCGTTCGAATGAATCCAGACTCCGCTTTACGGCAAGAAAGTCTCGAGGAATCACCCCTATTTTCTCGCTTTGTAACGAAATCTAGCAAGATCGAGTGGTGAGAGTTCAAGGTCCGGTTAACTCTCTACTTTTTAGGGAATCACCCCTATACCACTCACCTTTGTGTTTGAAAGTTAAACTTTCCTATTCATACGACTCTTTTAGGCGTAGATCCAATTACTCCCACTGGGCCTCGAGACACTCAGTGTGGTTCTACAAGAGGTCAATTTGATCCTGAGTACCAAACTGCATTCACAGGGTTAAGGCTTTCAAACCAACCTCTATGATCGAATCCTATACAAACCTACCAAGAGCCATAGGTTATCAATCACCCCAAAGAGATCAGAAGTCCACAAAACCACAATGGGTCAACGGTTAAACCATACTCCCACCGCGCTTTTAGGTGGATTGACATTCGATCTAGTAGTATTTATCAGCAGTAGTCACCAACATCCGATGTTGGACGTGGCCTCGACTAAATCGAGATAGTAACTTCCTAGAGTAACCGTACTCCAAGGTCTAAGGTTGTTATCTATGTATTCTTTCGTAAAGGTGCGACACCCAACCGTCACTTTCTCGATCTCAAGAATCTCATAACCAACCTTCACTCACACATTAAGATATTTCACTTAATAGTTATATTTTGTGCGTGTGTGCAAAATCTCCATCCTACCTTCAAGCACTAAGTGCTAAATGCCTACGCTTACGGAAGTGATGTGAACCGAACTCACTCTTATCCATAAATTCACGAGCATCTTCTAGGTAGACTTCTCGGTTTACATAATAATGTTAACCGTTATTTTGCAACAATATCTTAATCGAGTTAAGCGTTGTATTGTAGCACATAAATAACTATGCAAGGCGAGGCTACGGTTTCTTCCTCAAAGAAAATCACTCCACTTGAAGGCAAAAGCCGAGCATCGTGCCAAAGACTATGCGATAGCCTATTTCTCGAGTATGGAATACTCTATGCTCGCTAAAATCGAGAGACTCCTCCTCGTATTCTTCCGGTAAACTAACCAGTGTTTTGAGTAGTTATCGACAAAATGTCACCATTCGAAATCTCCCACTAGCTTGTATCTCTCACTAGACCCCCAAGGTCACTTGTGAACAAGCTATGTTACCTCTTCAAATCTATTACCCTCTCCCAATTGAAAGGAAACGTAGTCATTGTTCTTTTGAGATAGTGTTCCTAGAATAGGAGATAGGAATCACCCTTAGCCAGTCGTCAGGTCTTATCCCTAGGATATATGCACTAATTAATAGATATTGAAGGGTCGTTTATCTTAATACAGAAACCATTCGCCTGTAATAGTTTGAGATGTGTTACATATACCTTTTCAGCATTTCTTAGTGGTTCTGACTTTATCAAACAAAAGTCCGAGTCTCGGATTCGTACTACAAATGTCATTTTCACTTTCTATGAGGTAACAATATATCGAGTTGAAAGTCAATCCATTTGTTTCAACGAATCTGTAAACAAAAAAATAATTTTTTCTGTGATGTTCAAGGATAGAATCCGTAATTCATTTCCTTATATCACTCACACTATTCTAGCCAAATTACGCCCATTGTTACTCTATTAATCGTTAATGCAAAGCTCTCTTGTTCTTCCAAAGAACTTAGCTGCCGAGTCGAGTTACTCGGTTAAGAAAGTCGCTAAGATTCATTGGTTAGTGATCCAAATCGCTTCCTTATCCTATACTTTCTTTATTTAATGTTTCATTTAGCCTCAAAACTTCGCTTAAGATGATTAACACCTATAGACATTCTTTCCCATTCTTAACTTTCCTTAAAAGAAAATAGTTTTGAACTAGCAGTTCGATGAGTAGACACTACTCGTGAACTCAGGGATGTCTAATGAAAGTGTTACTCAGTGGGACTAATTTTCTAATAAATTAGAAAACATACGACAAAAGCTCCCGCTAGTTTATCGGTTCCAAATACCGCCTAACTAGCTGACACTTTAATTTATGATTCTCTAATTTTTCTATTAGAAAATTTCTCGTGTAGACACTACACAATTAAAATTCACTAGAAGAATTTTATCGTCCCAATCATCTTTCAAACTAATTACAATGCCTCTCATCAACACGATTGACAACAAAGACATCATTATTTACGCCACTTAAGTCTTGAAGACTCAAGAGAAATATCTCTTCCAAAAATTAATTGCATTTAAGATTAATAAGCACAACGTTCTAGTTACTTACCACTTTTAACGAAGTCGTTACTTGTCAATTTTACACTAGCAGTCTATCACCCGAGAGAGATATGTATAACAGTTGTAAATAAAATTGACAGAAAATAAATCCAAATCATACACTACTAATAAATTTTAGAACATAAACTAAGTACTTATACTCTATCCTACCGCTCCAAGGATTTAATCTAATGCCTCAAAGGCCGCCTTAGGGTAGGTCAAAGAGGTTTCGATTAATATTGAAGATCGATTTATAATCGAACATCCCATTTGTGATCGCCAATCACCTTTCCTTTTCAGCCAAGGTACTACCAAAAATACCTTTATGAGTGTGACCCACTGTCTCTGCATTTTTAGGTAGACCTCGAGTGTGCCGCCTAGGGTCGGTCGCTGACCCAAGCGAGTACCCAAAATCCTATCCTTTCAGAGACCAAGCCTTGAATTTTGATAGCGCGGGCCTTCCTTAGGGGTCGAAATCAAAGCCGCACGAGGCGTCACCATTCTCTCACGTTGCTTGTGTCAACAAGTAGAGGTCGTAGGGTAGGCTGTCGCCTCTCCCGCTCCCACTCAATATTTTGAAAAAAGTGGTGGGTTTACTGATCACGTTTTTGGACTTGATGTTATATTAAAGAACAATAAATCATAGGCCTGAATGTTGTCAGTTACGTGGGCTAGCCCACCCGACCTATTCGTTGGAACATATGTGGCCGTCAGACGGGTCAAGACTAAGGGAGCTCCGTTGAGCCGTAGTGGCACTTCGGATGGCTCAGCCTTGGTAGACCCCCGTGCAAACGCCACACGTGGAAGGTGAAGTCGATCGAGCCATAGTCTAAGAGAAAGAAAGAGTGTGCTCTAAAAACAATCGTTGCTTGTCATTTCGTGCAAGTGGGAGATTGTTAGGTGTAGTGCCCGAAAGACAATTTGTGTAAATGTTTTTAATAATGGATGACAGAATTTATCTCATCTTAGTTACTAGCTTTTTGCTTGTAAAGTAATACACTACTGCAAACCCTAAGTATATCTGTATGTAACCACTTAACTCAGTGTATGGATTACACGTGAGGATTGAGTTAGTGGATATATGCTTACACTGTTAGTCCGTGGTGAACTTAATCAGAGTTTAGGGTCTCTTGATTAAAACACCAAAATGCGCCTAACACCTTAGGGTGTGATAGTCTTATCCGGATCTGTCGTTAGAGGTACCTACGTGGGGCATTTATATATGATGGCATTCATATAGGACTGGACCGATTTAATCTGTATTTCTCGGTATAATTCCGTAATCGAGGAATCTTATTAAATCATTAGATGATCATATATGGATCAACCTTAATCCTGAGGTGATCACAGGGTGCTGCTTGTCTCGGGGTAGTGTTTGATGTGTTAGTTACGGTTCACTTAGATATGTGTTCCAAGCCACTTCTCATTGGCACTATCTCCTGATGAGTGAGTAGTTCTGATTTTCACAGACATGGAATCCATTCCTTCCAAATGAAGTAGAGAGTCACCCCTTATTTGTTAGCCTCGTAAAGTGATCGATCCCGGAGTTCACATTTGACTAATTAGCTACTAGTCGATATGTGTACTAATTGATCATTATAGGGTTGATGGTAAATAAGGATAAGATATTCGAGTAGGGTTCACGGAGACTTCCCACCGTAATGGACAAATCTATGGAGGGTTAATCCGTATGCAAAGTGATTATATCAATGGACACTTATCTACTCTATGGGTTGAGTGTAAGTATATATCTATAATTGGTAGAGTTCGGGCTTTCGGGTTTATGGTATGCGTAATCCCGAATTAATAATTAATGTACTTATTCATGCTCGATGAATAATTAATTATTGAGCTACCGGTTATAGTCCATGGTCCCCGATGTGGCTTCAGAATTCGGACTAATAATCTTGTTATTTGGGCCTCAAGTGATAACTAATTGGTCAACTAATTAATTGATATGCATGGATATTATTTAGTTGGGCTAAATAATATAATACACATAAAAGACATTTTGTGTGGGCTTATTAACCCTAAGTGTGGCGCTATTTTAGTCTTCATTTAGCACAAGAATTAATTTTCTTGTGTTATGGAAAATAAAAGATATTCTTGTTATATGATTGGTTGGATGACTTGTTATTTGATTTCCTATTGATCAATACATGTCACAATTAGTCATTAAGGAAAATATCTTTTTATTTTGTCTAATTAATTTAATTAATTAAAACTTGGAGACCAAGGATTTACTCTCCTATAAAAGGAGAGTTATTCCAAGGGTAATTGGCAATGGAAAATTTCGACCTACACACTTGTAAAAGAGAGAAAAAATTGTTTTTCTTGTCTAGGGTTTTAGAGGAAGAAAAACTTGGAGTTTTTCTTGGTGTTGCATATCAAGGAGGTTCGTTTATCAAGAAGGGTGTCCACCAACCGCTTGGAGAACACATCGGAAGATCAAGGCTTCTCTTCCGATATTGGTAACATAAACTTAACCCCTTTGTAGTAGTTTAAGTCCTTTAACTATGTATTGTGATATATAAGTCGTGATCCATCCACGCGCGTAGATCTAACTCATTTAGATCTAAGAACTCGTGCATCCTTCAGCTTGTATACCCCGCTTTGAGTAAACTCGACTACAATTATATACAACAAGTTGTAAACCCCGCTTTGAGTAAACTCTACTATACATTATATACAAAAAGTCAGTAACCCCTGCTTTCACGCTTTGAGTAAACTCTTCTATAATTATATACAAAAAGTCAGAATCCCCGCTTTTGAGTAAAATCTACTATACATTTATATACAAAAAGTTGTAAACCCCTATTTTGAGTAAACTTTACTACAATTATAAATACAAAAGTTGTAAACCCCGCTTTGAGTAAAATCTCCTATAAATTTATATATACAAAAAGTTGTAAACCCCGCTTTGAGTAAACTCGCTACAATTATATACAAAAGTTGTAAACCCCATTTTGAGTAAACTCTACTACAATTATATACAAAAAGTTGTAAACCACCGGTTTGAGTACACTTCTAATACAATCATATACAAAATGTTGTAAACCCCATTTTGTGTAAACTCTAATACAATTATATTCAAAAAGTTGTAAACACCCTTTTTGAGTAAACTCTACTAAAATTATACTCCCTCCGTCCCAAATTGTTTGGGACATATTCCTTTATGGTTGTCCCAAAATAAGTCCAATTACTAATGTTTAGACTTAAATTTGCTTCTTAAATGTCTAAAATGCCCATATATCAACATTTATTGAAAAATGTAAGGACAATATTAAAGGGGTGTAATTGTAAATTAGTCATGTATTTAATGACTAGACAATGCTCTAAATGTTGTTTCCTTAAATTTCAAGAGTTCCTAAATGTCCCAAACAAATTAGGACGGATGGAGTATATAAATAGTTGTAAACCTCCGCTTTGAGTAAACACTACTATAGTTTTATATACAATAAGTTGAATCGCTTTTGAGTAAACTCTACTATACAATTATATAAAAAAGTTGTAAACCCCCATTTGAGTATACTCTACTACAATTATATACAAAAAGTTGTAAACCCCCATTATGAGTAAAATCTACTATACAATTATATACAAAAAGTTATAAACCCCATTTTGAGTAAACTCATATACATATATGTACAAAAAGTTGTACACCCTGCTTTTGAGTAAACTCTACTACAATTATATACAAAAAGTTGTAACTTGAGCTTTGAGTAAAATCTATTATACAATTATATACAAAAGTTGTAAACCTCTATTTTGAGTAAACTCTACTATAATTTTATATACGTAAAGTTGTAAATCCCTATTTCGAGTAAACTCGCTATAAAATTATATACAAAAATTGTAAACCCCTGCTTTGAGTAAAATCTACTATTCAATTATATACAAAATGTTGTAAACCCGCATTTTGAGTAAAATTTACTACAATTATATACAAAAATTTGTAAACACCTATTCCGAGTAAACTATGCTATAATTTTATATAAAAAAGTGGTAAACTCCCGCTTTGAGTAAACTCTTCTATATGACTATGAACAAAAAGTTGTAAACCCCCGTATTGAGTAAAATCTACTATACACTTATATACAAAAATTTGTAAACCCCCATTTTGAGTAAACTTTACCACAATTATTTACAAAAAGTTGTAAACCCCCATTTTGAGTAAACTCTGCAATAATTTTATATACAAAAAGTTGTAAACCCTCATTTCGAGAAAACTCTGCTATACAATATTATACAAAAAGTTGTAAACCCTGCTTTGAGTAAACTCTACTAAACAATCAGAACGCTCATTTTGAGTAAACTCTACTATAGTTATCTACAAATTGTTGTAAACCCCCGTTTTGAGTAAACTCTACAATAATTATATAAAAAAAATTGTAAACCCCCTTTTGAGTAAACTCTACTACAATAATATACCTAAAAGTTGTAAACCTCCGCTTTGGGAAACTCTAATACAATCATATACAAAAATTTGTAAACCTCCGCTTTGAGTAAACTCTAATACAACTATATACAAAAAGTTGTAAACACCCATTTTGAGTAAACTTTACTAAAATTATAAACAAAAAGTTGTAAAACCCGTTTTGGGTAAACTCTACTATACCATTATACACAAAAAGTTGTAAACCCCTGTTTTGAGTAAACTCTAATACAATTATATACAAAAAGTTGTAAACACCCGTTTTGAGTAAACTCTAATACAATTATAAACAAAAAACTGTAAATCCCCGTTTTGAGTGTAAACACTACTATAATTTTATATACAAAAAGTTGTAAATCCCCCGTTTTGGGTAAAGTCTACAAAAATTATAAACAAAAAGTTGTAAACCCCTATTTTGAGTAAACACTACTATAATTTTATATACAAAAGTTGTAAACCCCTGCTTTTGAGTAAACTCTACTATACAATTATATAAAAAGTTGTAAACCCAGCTTTGAGTAAACTCAAATACAATGATATACAAAAAGTTGTAAACCCCTATTTTGAGTAAACACTACTATAATTTTATATACAAAAGTTGTAAACCCTCTGCTTTGAGTAAACTCTACTATACAATTATATAAAAAAGTTGTAAACCCTGATTTTGAGTAAACTCAAATACAATGATATACAAAAAGTTGTAAACCCCGCTTTGAGTAAACTCTTTCAAAATTATATACAAAAGTTGTAAACCCTGTTTTGAGTAAACTCTACGATACAATTATATAAAAAACATTGTAAACCCCCGCTTTGAGTAAATTCTACAACAATTATATACAAAAATATCTAAACCCCGCTTTGAGTAAACTCTACTATACCATTATAAACAAAAGTTGTAAACCCTCGCTTTGATAAAACTCTACTACAATTATAAACAAAAAGTTGTAAACCCCTGCGCTTTGAGTAAACTCTACTATACGATTATATGCAAGAAGTTGTAAACCCCCGTTTTGAGTAAACTCGACTACACTTATATACAAAAAGTTGTAAACCCCAATTTGAGTAAACTCTACTACAATTATATACAAAAAGTTGTAAAACCCCATTTTGAGTAAAATCGACTATACAATTATATACAAAAAGTTGTAAACCCCCATTTTGAGTTAACTTTACTACAATTATATACAAAAATTTGTAAACCCCCCTTTCGAGTAAACTATGCTATAATTTTATATACAAAAGGTTGTAAACCCATGTTTCGAGAAAACTCTGCTATATGATTATGAACAAAAAGTTGTAAACCCCCGTTTTGAGTAAAATCTACTATACAATTATATACAAAAAGTTGTAAACTCAATTTTACCTTTATATACCAAAAGTTATAAACCCTCGTTTTGAGTAAACTCTACTACAATTATATACAAAAAATTGTAAATCCCTGTTTTGGGTCAAATGTACTAATTATATTCAAAAAGTAGTAAACTGCCATTTTGAGTAAACTCTACTACAATTACATACAAAACGTTGTAAACCCCTATTTTGAGTAAAATCTAGTATAATTTTATATACAAAAAGTTGTAAACCCCCGTTTTGAGTAAACTCTACTATACGATTATATACAAGAAGTTCTATACCCCCGCTTTGTGTAAACTCGACTACAATTTTATACAAGTTGTAAACCCCGCTTTGAGTAAACTCTACTATATAATTATATACAAAAGTTGTAAACCCCCGCTTGAGTAAACTCTACTACAATTATATACAAAGAGTTGTAAACCCCCTGTTTGAGTAAAATCTACTATACAATTATATTAAAAAAAGTTGTAAACCCCAATTTCGAGTAAACTTGACTACAATTGTATACAAAAATTTATAAACCCCCATTTCGAGTAAACTCTGCTATAATTTTATATACAAAAAGTTGTAAACTCCCGTTTCGAGTAAACTCTATTATACAATTATGTACAAAAAGTTGTAAACCCAATGTTTTGAGTAAACTCTACTATAATTATATACAATAATCTGTAACCCCCCCATTTTGAGTAAAATCTACTATACAATTATATACAAAAAGTTGTAAACCCCTATTTTGAGTAAACTTTACTACAATTATATTTACAAAAAGTTGTAAACCCCGTTTCGAGTAAACTCCGCAACAATTATATACAGAAAGTTGTAAACCCCCATTTTGAGTAAACGCTACTATACTTTTATATACAAAAAGTTGTAAATCCCAGTTTTGAGTCAACTCTACTAGACAATTATATACTAAAAGTTGTAAACCCCTATTTTGGGTAAACTTTACTATATTTATATACAAAAGTTGTAAACCCCATTTGGAGTAAACTCGTATAATATTATATACAATAGTTGTAAACCCTGCTTTGAGTAAACTCTACTATAGAATAATATAAAAAAGTTGTAAACCCCGCTTTGAGTAAACTCTAATACAATGATATACAAAAAGTTGTAAACCCCCGCTTTGAGTAAACTCTACTAAAATTATGTACAAAAAGTTGTAAACCCTTGTTTCGAGTAAACTTACGATACAATTATATACAATAAGTTGTAAACCCCTCAGATCGAGTAAACTCTATGATACAATAATATTCAAAAGTTCTAAACCCCATTTTGAGTAAACTATACTATACCATTATCTACAAAAAGTTGTAAACCCCCGTTTTGAGTAAACTCTACTACAATTATATACAAAAAGTTGTAAACCCCGTTTTGACCAAATCTACTATACAATTATATACAAAAAGTCAGAACCATGCTTTGAGTAAACTCTACTAAAAATATACAAAACGTTGTAAACCTCTATTTTCATAAACTCTACTATAATTTTATATACTAAAAGTTGTAAACCCCTATTTTGAGTAAACTCTACTATACGATTATACACAAGAAGTTGTAAACCCTATTTTGATTAAACTTGACTACAATTATATACAAAAGTTGTAAACCCCGCTTTGTGTGTAAACTCTAATACAATTATATACCAAAAGTTGTACACACCCATATTGAGTAAACACTTCTATAATTTTATATACAAAAAGTTGTAAACCCCTCATTTTGATTAAACTCTACTATACAATTATATAAAAAGTTGTAAACCCCGCTTTGGAGTAAACTCTAATACAATGATATACAAAAGTTGTAAACCCGCTTTGAGTAAACTCTACTAAAATTATATACAAAAAGTTGTAAACCCTGGTTTCAAGTAAATCAGACGATACAATTATATACAAATAGTTGTAAACCCCCGTTTCGAGTAAATTCTACAACAATTATATACCAAAAGTTCTAAACCCCTATTTTGAGTAAACTCTACTATACCATTATATAACAAAAGTTATAAACCCCCTATTTTGAGTAAACTCTACTAGAATTATATACAAAAAGTTGTAAACCCCCTATTCGTGTCAAATCTACTAATTATATTCAAAAAGTAGTAAAACCGCCGTTTTGAGTAAACTCTACTACAATTACATACAAAACGTTGTAAACCGCTATTCTCGGTAAAATCTACTATAATTTTATATTCAAAAAGTTGTAAACCCGCTTTGAGTAAACTCGACTATACGATTATATACAAGAAGTTGTATACCCCGCTTTGTGTAAACTCGACTACAATTAAATACAACAAGTTGTAAACCCCGCTTTGAGTAATCTCTACTATATAATTATATACAAAAGGTTGTAAACCCTGCTTTGAGTAACTCTACTACAATTATATACAAAGAGTTGTAAACCCCCGTTTTGAGTAAAATCTACTATACAATTATATACAAAAAGTTGTAAAACCCAATTTCGAGTAAACATTACTACAATTGTATACAAAAAGTTATAAACCCTCATTTCGAGTAAACTCTGCTATAATTTTATTTACAAATAGTTGCAAACTCCTGCTTTGAGTGAATTATTATACAATTATGTACAAAAGTTGTACACCCCGCTTTGAGTAAACTCTACTATAATTATATACAAAAAGTCAGAACCCTCCGTGTTGAGAAAAATCTAGTATACAATTATATACAAAATTTATAAACCTCATTTGAGTAAACTTTACTACAATTATATATACAAAATGTTGTATACCCCTTTGAGTAAACTCCGATACAATTATATACAAAAAGTTGTAAACCCCGCTTGAGTAAACTCTACTACAATTATATACAAAAAAGTTGTGAACGCCCATTATGAGTAAAATCTACTATACAATTATATACAAAAGTTATAAACCCCGTTTTGAGTAAACTCTACTATACAATTATGCACAAAAGTTGTAAACCCCGTTTTGAGAAAACTCTACTACAATTATATAAAAAGTTGTAACCTCCATTTTTGAGTAAAATCTATTATACAATAATATACAAAAAGTTGTAAACCTCTATTTTGAGTAAACTCGCTATAATTTTATATAAAGAAAGTTGTAAATCCCGCTTTGAGTAAACTCTGCTATAAAATTATATACAAAAAGTTGTAAACCCTCGTTTTGAGTAAAATCTACTATACAATTATATACAAAAGTTGTAAACCCCTATTTTGAGTAAACTTTACTACAATTATATACAAAAATTTGTAAACCCTATTCCAGAGTAAACTATGCTATAATTTTATATACAAAGTTGTAAACCCCCATTTCGAGTAAAATCTACTATATGATTGTGAACAAAAAATGTAAAACCCCATTTTGAGTAAACTTTACAATAATTATTTACAAAAGTTGTAAACCCCATTTTGAGTAAACTCTGCAATAATTTTATATACAATAAGTTGTAAACCCCTGCTTCGAGAAAACTCATATAAAATTATATACAAAAAGTTGTAAACCCCGTTTTGAGTAACTCTACTAAACAATCAGTAAACTCTCATTTTGAGTAAACTCTACTATAGTATATACAAAATGTTGTAAACCCCGCTTTGAGTAAACTCTACAACAATTATATAAAAAATTGTAAACCCCGCTTTGAGTAAACTCTAGTACAATTATATACCAAAAGTTGTAAACCCTCGGTTTGGGTAAAACTCTACTACAATCATATACAAAAGTTGTAAATTCCTGCATTGAGTAAACTCTAATACAATTATATACAAAAGTTGTAAACACCCATTTTGAGTAAACTCTACTAAAATTATTAACAAAAAGTTGTAAACCCCGGTTTTGGGTAAACTCTACAATACCATTATATACAAAAAGTTGTAAACCCTTGTTTTGAGTAAACTCTAATACAATTATATACAAAAAGTTGTAAACACCTGCTTTTGAGTAAACAATTACTAAAATTATAAACAAAAGCCGAAAACCCCATTTTTAGTAAACACTACTATAATTTTATATACAAAAAGTCAGATTCTCTATTTTGGGAAACGCTACTAATATTATAAACAAAAAAGTTGTAAACCCCTCGTTTTCTTCTCCCAATGAGATACTATAATTTTATATACAAAAGTTGTAAACCCTCGTTTTGAGTAAACTCTCTACTATACAAGTATATAAAAAGGTTGTAAACCCCGCTTTGAGTAAACTCTAATACAATGATATTCAAAAAGTTGTAAAACCCGCCTAAGAGTAAACTCTACTAAAATTATATACAAAAAGTTGTAAACCCATGTTTCGATTAAACTCTACGATACAATTATATACAAAACGCGTTGTAAACCCCGTTTTGAGTAAATTCTACAACAATTTTATACAAAAGATCTAAACTTTGAGTAAGCTCTCTACTATACCATTATATAGAAAAAGTTGTAAACCCCCGCTTTGAGTAAACTCTACTACAATTATATATAAAAGTTGTAAACCCCTCATACTCTACTATATGATTATATGCAAGAAGTTGTAAACCCTCATTTGAGTACTCTACTATATGATTATATGCAAGAGTTGTAAACCCCGCTTTGAGTAAACTCGACTACACTTATATACAAAAAGTTGTAAACCACCTTTTTGAGTAAACTCAACTGCATACAATTGTATGCAAAAAGTTGTAAACCCCCGCTTGAGTAAACCTACTACAATTATATACAAAAAGTTGTAAAACACCGTTATGAGTAAAATCTACTATACAATTATATACAAAAGTTGTAAACCCCATTTTGAGTAAACATTACTACAATTATATACAAAAATTTGTAAACCCCCATTTCGAGTAAACTATGCAATAATTTTATATACAAAAAGTTGTAATCCCCGGTTTCGAGTAAACATTGCTATATGATTATGAACAAAAAGTTGTAAACCCCGTTTTGAGTAAAATCTACTATACAATTATATACAAAAGTTGTAAACCCTATTTTGAGTAAACTTTACAACAATTATTTACAAAAAGTTGTAAACCCCTATTTTGAGTAAACTCTACTATAATTTTGTATACAAAAATGTTGTAAACCCCTATTTTTAGAAACTCTACAACAATTATATAAAAAATTATAAACCCCTGCTTTGATTAAACTCTACTACAATTATATACAAAAATTTGTAAACCCCGTTTTTAGTAAACTCATTTATATGATTATGAACAAAAAGTTGTAAACCCCGGTTTGAGTAAAATGTACTATATAATTATATACAAAAACTTATAAACCCCGTTTTGAGTAAACTCACGCGATACAATTATGTACGAAAAGTTGTAAACCCCTGCTTTGAGTAAAACTCTACTACAATTATATACAAAAGTTGTAAACTCTCGCTCTGAGTAAAATCTATTATAAAATTTATACAAAAAGTTGTAAAACCCTGGTTTGATAACTCTTACTATAATTTTATACAATAAGTTAAAGTTGTGAGTAAACTCCTAATACATTTTGAGTTGTAAACTCCCGTTTGAGTAAACTACACTACAATTATATACAAAAGTTGTAACTAAGTAAAATCTATTATAAAATTATATACAAAAAGTTGTAAAAACCCTATTTTGAGTAACTCTACTATAATTTAATATACAAAAAGTTGTAAATCCCCATTTTGAGTAAACTCTGCTATAAAATTACATAAAGAAGTTGTAAACCCGATTTTGAGTAACACTCTACTACAATATACAAAAAGTTTTATACCCTTTGGTTTGAGTAAACTCACTACAACTATATACAAAAAAGTTTTATACCCCGGTTTGAGTAAACTTCTACTACTACAATCATATACACAAAACTTAGAAACCCCCATTTTGGTGACTTCTAATACAATTATATACAAAAAGTTGTAAACACCCACCCTTTTGAGTAAACTCTACTAAAATTATATACAAAAAGTTGTAAACCCAATTTTGGAGTAAACACTACTATAATTTTATATACAATAAGTTTATAAACCCCCGTTTTGAGTAAACTCTACTATACAATTATATAAAAAAGTTGTAAACCCCGTTTTGAGTAAACTCTAATACAATGATATACAAAAGTTGATAACCCCGTTTTGAGTAAACTTTACTAAAACTATATACAAAAGGTTTGTAAACCCTGTTTCAAGTAAACTCTAGATACAATTATATACAAAAAGTTGTAAACCCCCGTTTCAAGTAAATTCTACAACAATTATATAAAAAAAGTTCCAAACCTCCGTTTTGATTAAACTCTATAATACCATTATATAAAAAAAGTTGTAAACCCCCGTTTTGAGTAAACTCTACTACAATTATATACCAAAAGTCATAAAACGCCGTTTTGAATAAACTCTACTACAATTATATACAAAACATTGTAGACCCCTATTTTGAGTAAAATGTACCAAAATTTAATATACAAAATGTTGTAAACCCCTGTTTTGAGTAAACTCTACTATACGATTATATACAAAAGTTGTAAAACCATGTTTTGAGTAAACTCGACTACAATTATATACAAAAGTTGTAAACCAATGTTTTGAGTAAACTCTAACAAAATTTAATATACAAAAAGTTGTAACCCCCGTTTGAGTAAACTCTACTACAATTATATACAAAAAGTTGTAAACCCCCGTTTTGAGTAAACTCTAAAACAATTATATTCAAATAGTTGTAAACCCTTATTTTTGAGTAAACTCTGCTAAAATTTTATATACAAAAAGTTGTAAACCCCGTTTCGAGTAAACTCTGTTATACAATTATTTACAAAAAGTTGTAAACCACCTTTTTGAGTAAACTCTACCACAATTATATACAAAAATTGGTAAACCCGGGTTTGAGTAAATTCTACTACAATAATATATTAAAAGTTGTAAACCCCGGTTTGAGTAATCTACAATACAATTATATAAAAAGTTATAAACACCCGTTTGAGTAAACTCTACTATACCATTATATACAAAAAAGTTGTAAACCCTGTTTTGAGTAAACTCTAATACAATTATATCCAATAAGTTGTAAACACCCGTTTTGAGTAAACTCTACTAAAATTATAAACAAAAAATCTGTAAACCCTTGTTTTGAGTAAACACTACTATAATTTTATATGCAAAAGTTGTAAATCCCCGTTTTGAGTAAAGTCTACTAAAATTATAAACAAAAAAGTTGTAAACTCCGTTTTGAGTAAACACTACTATAATTTTATATAGAAAAGTTGTAAACCCCTGTTTTGAAAACTCTACTATACTATTATATAAAGAAGTTTACACCCCGTTTTGAGTAAACTACAACACAATGATATACAAAAGTTGTAAACCCCCGTTTTGAGTAAACTCTACAAAAATTATATACAAAAGTTGTAAACCCCACGTTTTAGAGTAAACTCTACAATGCTATTGTACACAAAAAGTTGTAAACCCTGTTTTGAGTAAATTTTTCAACAATTATATACAAAAGTTCTAAACCACAATTTAGAATAAACTTTACTATACCATTATATACAAAAAGTTGTAAACCCCAGTTTTGAGTATACTCTACTACAATTATATACAAAAAGTTGTAAACCCCTGTTTTGAGTAAACACTACTATACGATTATATGCAAGAAGTTGTAAACCCCCATTTTGAGTAAACTCGACTACAATTATATACAAAAAGTTGTAAACCACCGTTTTGTGTAAACTCTAATACAATTATATACAAAAAGTTGTAAACCCCCGTTTTGAGTAAAATCTACTATACAATTATATACAAAATGTTGTAAACCCCCATATTGAGTAAACTTTACTACAATTATATACAAAAATTTGTACACCCCATTTCAAGTAAACTATGCTATAATTTAATATACAAAAGTTGTAAACCCCATTTAGAGTAAACTCTTCTATATGATTATGAAAAAAAGTTGTAAACCCCGCTTTGAGTAAAATCTACTATATAATTATATACAAAAATTTCTAAACCCCTATTTTAGTAAACTTTACAACAATTATTTACAAAAAGTTGTAAACCCCCATTTTGAGTAAACTCTTGCAATAATTGTATATACAAAAAGTTGTAAACCTCCGTTTTGAGAAACTCTGCTATACAATTATATACAAAAGTTGTAAACCCCATTTTGAGTAAACTCTGCTAAACAATCTATGAACGCTCATTTTGAGTAACCTCTAATATAGTTATATACAAATGTTGTAAACCACCGTTTTGAGTAAACTCTACAACAATTAAATAAAAAAGTTGTAAACCCCGTTTGAGTAAACTCTCACTACAATTATATACAAAAAAGTTGTAAACCCCGTTTTGGGTAAACTCTACTACAATCATATACAAAAGTTAAAACCAACTTTGAGTAAACTCTAATACAATTATATACAAAAGTTGTAAACACCCATTTTGAGTAAACTCTACTACAATTATATAAAAAAGTTGTAAACCCCCGTTTTGAGTAAACTCTACTATACCATTATATACAAAAAGTTGTAAACCCCAGTTTTGAGTAAACTCTAATACAATTATATTCAAATAGTTGTAAACACCCATTTTGAATAAACTCTATTAGAATTATAAACAAAAAACTGTAAACCCCTGATTAGAGTAAACACTACTATAATTTTATATACAAAAAGTAGTAAATCCCCCGTTTTGAGTAAAGTCTACTAAAATTATAAACAAAAAATTTTAAACCCCCGTTTTGAGTAAACTTACTACTATAATTTTATATAAAAAGTTGTAAACTCATGTTTTGAGTAAACTCTACTATACAATTATATATAAAAGTTGTAAACACCCATTTTGAGTAAACTCTAATACAATTATATACAAAAAGTTGTAAACCCCCGTTTTGAGTAAACTCTACTAAAATTATATACAAAAAGTTGTGAACCCCAGTTTTGAGTAAACTCTATGATATAATTATATACAAAAAGTTGTAAACCCCCGTTTCTAGTAAATTCTACAAAAATTATATACAAAAAGTTCTAAACCCCTACTTTGAGTAAACTATACTACACCAGTATATACAAAAAGTTGTAAACCCCCGTTTTGATTTAACTCGACTACAATTATATACAAAAAGTTGTAAACCCCCATTTTGAATAAAATCTACTATACAATTATATACACTAAGTTGTAAACCCCCATTTTGAGTAAACTTTACTACAATTATATACAAAAAGTTCTAAAACCCGTTTGAGTAAACTCTCTTATACCATTATATAAAAAAGTTGTAAACCCCGTTTTGAAGTAAACTCTACTACAATTATATACTAAAAGTTGTAAACCCCGTTTTTGAGTCAAATCTACTAATACAATTGTATCTGAAAGTAAGTATTGCCATTTTGAGTAAACTCTACAATAATTATATACAAAGCGTTGTAAACCCCTATTTTACATGAACTCTACTATAATTTTGTGTACAAAAGTTGTACACCTATTTTGAGGAACTTTACTATACGATTATATGAAGCAGGTTGTAAACCCTCATTTTGAGTTAACTCTAAATCAATTATATACAAAAAGTTGTACACTTTTGAGTAAAGTCTACAAAATTATATACAAAAGTTGTAAACCCTCGTTTTGAGTAAACACTACTATAATTTTATATACAAAAAAGTTGTAAACCCCGTTTTGAGTAAACTCTACTATACAATTATATAAAAAAAAGTTGTAAACCCCGTTTGAAAACTCTAATACAATGATATACAAAAGTTATAAACCCCGTTTTGAGTAAACTCGACTTAAATTATATACAAAAGTTGTAAACTTTGTATTGAGTAAACTCTACGACACAATTATATACACGAAATTGGAAACCCCCGTTTTGAGTAAACTCAACAATAATTATATACAACAAGTTCTAAACCCCTATTTTGAGTAAACTCTACTCTACAATTTTATACAAAAAGTTGTAAACCCTCATTTGAGTAAACTCTACTACAATTATATACAAAAGTTGTAAACCCCTTTTGAAAAATCTACTATACAATTACATACAAAAGTTTTAAACCCTCATTTTGAGTAACTTTATACAATTATACACAAAAATTTGAAAATCCCATTTCGAGTAAACTCTGCTATAATTTTATATACAAAGTTGTAAACCCCGTTTGAGTAAACTCTACTATACAATTATGTACAAAAGTTGTAACCCCCCATTTTGAGTAAACTCTACTTCAATTATATACAAAAAGTCGTAACCCCCTATTTTGAGTAATATCTACTATACAATTATATACAAAAGTTGTAAACCCTCATTTGAGTAAACGTTTACTACAATTATATACAAAAAGTTTTTAACCTCCATTTTCGTAAAACTCTGTTATATTTTATATACAAAAAGTTGTAAACCCCGTTTGAGTAAACTAACTATAAAATTAAATACAAAAAGTTGTAAAGCCCCTTTTGAGTAAACTCTACTATAATTATATACAAAAAACCCGTTTTGAGGTAAACTTTACTACAATTATATACAAAAGTTGTAAACCCCTGTTTGAGTAAACTCTACTACAATCATATACAAAAAGTTGTAAACCCCGTTTTAAGTAAACTCTAATACAATTAAAAGTTGTAAACACCTTTTTGAGTAAACTCTGCTAAATTATATATAAAAGTTGTAAACCCCGTTTTGAGTAAACTCTACTATACCATTATATATAAAAAGTTGTAAACCTCCGTTTTGAGTAAACACTACATATAATTTTATATACAATAAGTTGTAAACCCTCGTTTTGAGTAAAATCTAGTATACAATTATATAAAAGTTGTAAACCCCGTTTGAGCAAACTCTACTACCATTATATACAAAAGTTATAAACCCCGTTTTGAGTAAAATCTACTATACAATTATATACAAAAGTTGTAAACCACCATTTCGAGTAAACTCTCGCTATAATTTTATATAAAAAGTTGAAAAACACCGTTTCAAGTAAACTCTACTATACATTATGTACAAAGTTGTAAACCCCGGTTTTGAAGTAAACTCTACAATGATTATATACAAAGAGTTGTAACCCCCGTTTTGAGTAAAATCGACTATACAATCATATACAAAAGTTTGTAAACCCCACATATTGAGTAAACTCTGCTATAATTTTATATACAAAAGTTTTAAATCCTGTTTTGAGTAAACTCTACTATAAAATTATATACAAAAGTTATAAACCCGTTTTGAGTAAACTCTACTACAATGATATACAAAAAATTGTAAACCCTCGGTTGGAGTAAACTATACTACTATACGTATACAAATAGTTGTAAACCCCACTTTTGAGTAAACTTTCTACTAGACAATTGTATAAAAGTTATAAACCCCATTTTGAGTAAACTACACTATAATTTTATATACAAAAGTTGAAAACCTCCGTTTTGATAAACTTTCTACTACAATTATATACAAAAAGTTGTAAACCCCCATTTGAGTAAACTAAAGACTACAATTATATACAAAAGTTGTAAACCCCGGTTTGAGTAAACTCTAATACAATCATATACAAAAAGGTGTAAAACCCATTTTGTTTGAGTAAACTCTATTACAATTATATACAAAAGTTGTAAACCCGAGTTTTAAGTAAACTCTACACTATACAATTATATAAAAAGTTGTAAACCCCTATTTTGGGTAAACTTTTACTACATTTATATACAAAAAGTTTTAAACCCCATTTTGAGTAAACTACTGCTATAATGTTATATACAAATAGTTGTAAACCCACTGTTTTGAGTAAACTCTGCTATACAATTATATAAAAAGTTAGTAAAACCGAGTTTTGAGTAAACTCGAATACAATGATATACAAAAAGTTGTAAACCCCATTTTGATAAACTACTGCAAAAATTATATACAAAAGTTGTAAACCCCTATTTTGAAGTAAACTTACAATACAATTATATACAATGAGTTAGTAAATCCTTCTGTTTAAGATAAACTCTACGATACAATAATATACAATAAGTTTAGTAAACCCCGATTTCACGTAAATTTTACAAGAATTATATACAAAAGTTCCAAACCCCTGTTTTGAGTAAACTCTACTACAATTTTGTACAAAAGTTATATAAACCCCCGTTTGAGTCCATTCAAATATACAATTAATACGAAAGTCATAAACCACCGTTTGAGTAAACTACTACTACAATTATATACAAGCGTTTCTAAACCCTTATTTTGAGTAAACTACAATATGATTTTATATACAAAAGTTGTAAACCCCGTTTTGAAGTAAACTCTAATATACGATTATATGCATGAAGTTTTAAACCACTTGTTTTGTGTAAACTAGACTACAATTATATACAAGGTTTTGTAAACCACCGTTTTGAGTAAACTCTCTTGTACAACTATATACAAAAGTGTTAAACCCGAGTTTGAGTAAACTCTCTTGTACAATTATATACAGCAGTTTGAGTAAACTCTACTAAAATCATATACAAAAAGTTGTAAACCCTGTTTGTGTGTAAACTCTATTACAATTATATACACAAAGTTGTACATACCTCTTTTGAAGTAAACTCTGCTAAATTATACACAAAAGTTATAAACCCCCGTTTTAGTAACTCTACTTATATTTTATATAAAAAAGTTGTAAAACCCTATTTTGAGTAAACTATATCTATACAATTACATAAAAAAGTTGTAAACCCGTAAACTCTAATCAATGATATACAAAATGTTCCTAAACCCGTTTTGAGTAAACTCTACTACAATTATATACAAAAAGTTGTAACCCCCCGTTTTGAGTAAAATCTACTATACAATTATATACAAAAAGTTGTAAACCCCCATTTTAAGTAAACTTTACTACATTTATATACAAAATGTTGTAAACCCCCATTTTAGTTAAACTCTGCTATAATTTTATATACAAAAAGGATGTAAAACCCGTTTTGAAAACTCTACAATACAATTATTTAAAAAAAGTTGTAAAACCCCATTTTGAGTAAACTACAATACAATGATATACAAAAGTTGTAAACCCCACGTTTTGAGTAAACTCTACTAAAAATATATCTGAGAAAATTTATTAACCCACATTTTGAGTAAATTCTACAACAATTATATACAAAGGTTTAAACCCGTTTTGATAAACTCTCTTATACCATTATATACAAAAGTTGTAAACATCCGTTTTGAGTAAACTCTGCAAAATTATAAACAAAAGTTGTAAACCCCCGTTTGAGTAAACACTACTATAATTTTATATACAAAAGTGGTAAACCCCACTTTTGATTAAACTTTTACTATACAATTATATTAAAAGTTGTAAACCCCTATTTTGAGTAAACTACAATACAATGATATACAAAAGTTGTAAACCCCGTTTGGAGTAAACTCTACTAAAATTATATACAATAAGTTGTAAACAACTATTTTGAGCAAACTCTACTAAAATTATATACAATAAGTTGTAAACCCATGTTTGAGTAAACTATGTATTCACAATTATATACAATAAGTTGTAAACCCCCATTTTGAGTAAGTTCTACAACAATTACATACCAAAGTTCTAAACCCCATTTTGAGCAAACTCACTGCAATACCATTATAAACAAAAGTTGTAAAACCCCATTTGAGTATCTTCTACTTCAATTATGATCTAAAAGTTGTAAACCCCGTTTTGAGTCAAATCTAATATACAACTATATACAAAAAGTCATAACCTCCGTTTTGAGTAAACTCTACTACAATTATACACAAATGTTGTAAACCCCAATTTTGAGTAAACTCTATTATAATTTTATATACAAAAAGTTGTAAACCCCCTATATTTTGAGTAAACTACAATATCACGATTATATGGAAAAGTTGTAAACCCCGTTTTGATTAAACTAAACTACAATTATATACAAAGGTTGTAAACACCCGTTTGAGTAAACTACTACAATACAACTATATACAAAAGTTACAAACCTCAGTTTGAGTAAACTCTACTACAATCGTATACAAAAAGTTGTAAAGCCCGTTTTGTGTAAACTCTATAACAATTATATACAAAAAGTTGTACACACCCATTTAGAGTAAACTACACTAAAATTATATACAAAATTTGTAAACCCCACTTTTTGAGTAAACACTTGCTAGAAGGAGTAGCACCGATCGAGACAACGATCTTAGCACGGAAGAAGCTTATGTGATTTACGATATGGGACATAACTAATTAATCCTACGAGAAGGTTGAAGATTTACCTTATTAGAAAAGAGAGATAATTGACTAAAGGGAGATGCCGTGGTCTTCCGGGTTGTGTCTCCTACAGAGGCAGTAGGTGGGCGTCGATCCTACGCCCGTAGAACCTCTCCGAATATGCACGATCTTCTACATATGATTAGAACAAGAAACTAATTTTCTCTTCTTTTATTTGTGAAAGTAAGCAATAATGTAGTGTAATTTGTGTTAGGAGGAACTCTCTACATATGGGTAAATAACTAGTCAAGAGAGTTATCCTTTTCACCACAAAAACCTATTCACATAAGGAAAAAGATTTTTTGCTATAAAATAATAGATAATTTCCAAAAAAATCAATCTCTAATTTTTTCATTAATTATCCAACAAATAGATTATTAATTAATTACAACATGTGACATAATCTAGAAAAATTTCTTCTCACTAAATTATCCTAAATAGGTAGCCACTTTTTTTAGTCAATTTTAATAGAAAATGTCTTTCTTTTACATATTATTTACCAAATAAATAATATTGCATATTAATTAAATAGACCAACTACTTAATTTATTCTCGGAGTTCCATAAAATGAGAATACACTCGCATTTTAGGAATTAAACCGGAACCATGGACTTATAATCATTAGCTTACTTATTAGGTGTATTACCGTGTATATACGTTAGTATTTTAGTGTCTCATATTTTACATTTATACCCTTAGGGTAGAATACTAAATATATTGTAACAATTGACAATTGTGAATATTAGAAAACATAATTTCCAAAACATTCGATTATGGTATCAGAGCACACGATCTAAAAACCTAAATTTTCGTCTCTCAAACACAAAGTGCCGCCAGCCCTCTTCTTCCACATCTCGTCTTCCTCCTTAACTCAGCGGCAATCATGGCGGCCAGAAAACACCAGTAACGTTTAACCCGCTACCCAAGCCACCATCAAACTTGATGCCACAAATTATCATCTGCGGAAAATGCAGTTGAATCACACATGATTGGGTATGACATCTACGGATATGTAGATGGTATGATCACAGCTCCGGCCAAAACACTCACCAAAAGCGCCGCAGCAAACCGAATCTATAATATCACCTGCAGAACCGTCAAGACAATTTGATAAGGAACCTCCTTATCTCATCCATCTCTCCCACGTAGCACCTGCTTGTATGGCAGAAATCGGCCACTTGAAGCTTGGCGAGCCCTTGCCACCACTATGCTGAAAGCCATCCAGGCGCTACGGCGTTCGCGTCTCAAAGAAAATATGGCGGAATACACCGGAAGGCACCAATTCCGTCATTGATTATTGTATGGGCTGAAATCTGAGGGTGGGCGAACTAGCCACTTCATGGCCACCCGTCGGCGATCGGCGAATTTCTTGCTATTGCTTAAAAATATTGGGTGATTGGAAAATGGCAAATGCTCTGAAGGCTCGTGAGAAACACGGTTGAATTTGAAGAATTCATGGAAAAGTTCATCAATTTTCGGCTGAACCACCATCTTCTCCGGTGAATTTCACTCAGGCAACCGCTCATGCGCTTATCGTCCTCTCATCCAACAGCGGAGTCCGGCGGCCTTCGCCCCAGATCGCGGTCAACAACGGAGTTCGGAGACACGTCGTGGCAGGCAGTGATCGATCCTCAGCAGCCATATAAGGAGCAAATATTCTACATCCAACAATCGTGGGTCCTCTTGCCATGACAGCCCGAGAGGCTCGTCCAGCCCAGGTAAACCAGCGTAAACCTTTCATGATCGTTGTCAAATCCGTCGGATTACATGGTCATGTGGCTAAAAGTGACCCCAATACCAAGTGCCGAGGTCTGTGCAGATTTTTGGGCCCATCAAATCGGAGGACCGGACATAAAGCAAATATGGTTGAATCGAATCATGGCGCTCACTTGAGGTTGCCCAAAAGCACCCACATGGCTTATGGGCAGGTGGGGCCTTCTCATCACGTGACTACGGACACGTAGAACCTCTCGACCATGCTCCTTTGCACAGTTACGATGACATTACCTTGGTGATGGTAGGAATTTCGATTACTCATACTTGGCATGTCTTCCCTCCCATTACTCCTTGAATCCCTTACTTTTAAGTAATGTCCTCTATATTCCTAGCATGTCTAAAACTTAATTTCCATTTCTCAACTATGTCGATTCGCATAATCTTTCCATTGTGTTCTTACCCTGCTGAATTTATTGTGAAGGACATTCGAAAAATTAACCTATCCTCCGTGGTCGGTTAAGAATGAGTACATGCAGTGGCCAAGTCCTCTATCATTGCTTTTGCCTCCAATAAAGCGTCCTCTCAGGCTCGCATCGTCGGTTGGGTCATCCAAGCTCATCCAATTCAATCCTACTTCTGTTTGAAGACACACAATTTAAATTCTTACAGTTTATCTTTTACATGCATTGTCTTTGCGTGTCTCGAAAATAAAGGCCTGAAGCACTCTTTGGCGACTCTACATTCGTTACCTCCCGGCGTCCTTGAATTTATTTACGATGATATATGGACTTCCTCGAGTTCTTTCTTTTGATGGATTCAAATATTTTGTTATATTTGTTGATCACTTACACCGGTATATCTTGGTTTTATCCGTTAGCTCATAAATCGATGTACACCCCACGTTCATTCGTTTGAACTTTAGTTGAAAAATATTTTATTTTGCCAAATTAAAGCGTTATACTCGATAATGGTGGAGAACTTTATCTACTCTCCAGCGATTATTTCTCCACAAATGGTATCCTCATTTTTACCATGCCTCATACCTCTGTAACACAATGGCATTCTACGAGATACCGCTTTGTATGTTATAGTTGAAGCCAGGTCTCACTTTAATTTTCATATGCTTCCACTTTCATCTTTTTGTTCTTTGCCTTCTCTTTTTAAGCGTTGTATATCTCATCAACACATGCCCCATGCCACACTTTAAATGAGATCCCAGTATGAGTCCATATTCACGCACCCCACCTAACTATCACAAAACCGTGTTTTGGTTGTCTCTGTTATCCACTGCCTCCCCTTATACCAACCATAAACTTGAACCCGTTCTAAACCATGTGTGTTCTGGCTATGCTCTCCAGCTAACATGCCTACTCTCATTATGACCTCAGGAATCTCGGTTATATGTATCCCGTCATGTCATCTTTGTTGAATCTGTCTTTCCCTTCTCTTCCCACACATCCTCCACCTCATCATCGCTTTAAACTTATATCTAGCCCGGATTCCCTACCTCCAGGTCACTCACATTTCCACCTCATCACCACCATCCCCTCCCCACCTCACCACCACCTCATTTCCCCACCACCTTCACCACCATCTCCTCAAACACCACCTTCTATCATCCCCACCACCACTCCACCCCAATTCCCCACCCACCTCCCTCTGTTTCCACTTCACCTATATGAGCACCCGAGCCCCAAAGCGATATCCACAAAGCCAATACAAAAGCTAAATCTCCTCATCACCTTCCTCCAGCGTCAAGTCCGAACCCCACCAACATCACGTGCAGCTCTAAAACACCCCAAATGGAGGGCTTCCATGCGGGATGAATATGATGCTCTCGATTAAGTGAGACACAGGTCATAGTCCGCTTCTCTATCCTACATTGAAAATGTTATCATTTCACAAGTGGATCTTCCGTCTCAAAGCGGCATCCGGATAGTTCTATTGATAGTCATAAGGCTAAACTTATGGCCAAAGGATCACTTTCGAGTCTAGACATTGACTCTTATGAAACTTTTAGCCCGTGGTCAAACACACCTTTATCCGTATTAAATTTCTTGATCTGGCTCTTTTGCGAGGGTAGTCTTTCTGTCGACTAGACATAAACAATGCACCTCTCTGGGGTCCATCTTTTACGAGGATGACATTTTGAGCTCGATCCCATGGATTTGCTCGACCTTTGATTATCCACTCATGTTTGCAGAAATTCGCCAGCGATCTCTGAGTTTAAAAGCAGGTACCCGAACACAGAATGAGGAACCGGGGCTTTTCTTATGTCAGCGTGCTTTCCCAGTCCCGATCTTTGACTTATCTATAACTGCTCTGCAACCTTTGGTCCCGTCGTGATTTATTTGCTTGGTGTATGTGGATGATATGTATTAATGGGGCATGATACTCAGTGCCTTTAGAGGTATTTCATCGCTCTTACAGGATATGGGTTTGCCACCCAGGGATCTTGGCTCCCTACTCCCTACTTTTTGAGATTAGAGAATCCATCTGGCAAGAATTTGGATAGGTGTCTGTTATCTACGGCCCGGTCATGCCAAAGAACTTCTTACCTGTCTTACGTTATGGATCAGAGGCCAATCCTGTTAGCACACCTCCACTTTTCTTTGATCTCTCAGTCTTCTGCGCACGGCGGGTTCTCCTCATTACATTGATGCTTATGAGTACGCCTATAAGTGAGTTGCGAGATTTGACATTTTCTTTTCACTCGGCTTTGACCTTGCGGCTGCCGGTGAGCAAGCTTTCGGTTTATGCCATGCTCTGCTTGATGTTCATTGGAGTTATGCTAAGCGTATCTTAGATGTTAAGCCGGGGCCAGGTGGAGTCGATCTTGATTTTTGACGACTCGCCGTCGCCCATTGCACCTTTTATGATGCAGTTAGTGAGAGCTGTAGAATGATTATGCCTCCACGCTAGTGCGTATGTTGTCTACTCTGAGCAAAATGCCCATATCTCTGGAGTTGAAGCGACCTACCATCGCTCGCTCCTCCAGTGAGCCGAAA
>CM047806.1:66647083-66816138 GCA_026214975.1 Gentiana macrophylla
AATCTGAAAATAAACAGGCGAGGTTATTGAGTGAATGGTCATCGGTTGAAACGCACTATGTTGGTCGACAAAGAGCGACGGTGGTTTTCCGTACGAAACGACATCACTGAGTCAAAGCTGGCTCCGATTTTTCGGCACTTGATGATTGCACGTCTCTTGTGAATTCTTTGAAGATATTTGTGATTTATGAGTGATACACCTCGAAACATGGAACTAAAAACCTAAAAGAAAAAGAGAAGAACAGCCCAGGAACAAAGTGAATGCGAGAAGTTTCTAACGATATGGCCAATACATTGGCGAACACTTTGTTTTTGTGGGATCATACTATTAACCCGAGGAAATCAAGAATGAGTCCGGAGAGACTGATGGCACGACCGGGTTGAAAATTTTTGGGTTGTCGAGGCAGCGGCGTTAACCAAAAGCGGCATTTACGGGAGCAAGCCGTTAATAATAATAATAATAATAATAATTTGGATAAAGACTGAGTCTTAATGAAATGCAGAATCTGTATGGAAGATTGCACTAAAGCACAACTAAGTCTCATTATGAATGTTTGAATATCATTTAAAAGGGAGCAGTGGAGGTGGTTATGGGTAATGAATCGAAAATCAGTAAAGCAAAGATGAAATTCAAATGCTTCATTTCTTGGACTTAGGTTGTTATAGCGTTTAGACAAAACGCCGAGGATAAGGTATAAAAGACTCACTTCATTTCATTATTTTTGTCTTTGTTCCATGATATTGCCTTGTCCTCATTTTTGTGCCCTATTATCCAGTGAAGTCGTCTTGTTTTCCATGGTGTGCAGGATATTTGCGATAAGCATTGTGAACTTTTAGATAAATCGGTTTACGATTGGATGGTCCACGATCTTCTTGTTTTCATCAAACATTTTGGATCGATTGTGACCACTTCGAGAATTGCCTGCTTCGAATTACAACCAGTAAGTTTTCTTATTACGCACATCACGAGGACATCATGTAACTTAAGTGTGAGGAGGGTTTTATATGTTGTCTTGTTTTTAAGCGTTTATACTATTTATATATATATATATATATATATATATATATATATATATATATATATATATATGATTATATGCATATTTTCAGTTTATAAACTACTATATTCCACTCATTTATTCATGAGAGTCGATGTCAGAATTAAGTAAGTGGGGAGTAGAAGTAAGTTATAAAATTTAGAAAAATATTAAAATTAACGCTATAATTAAAATAAATATATTGATTGCTTAACACTTAGTTTTATTTTCCTAAGTAGAAATAAGATAGTATATAATTAATATAATAAATTTAATATATTTTGATAGAATAAGTTTTAGTAAGTAAAATAGATTAGATGTATTATGATTATATTATATATGTCAATTTTAGATTTTATAAGATTTTAAGTATATGTAACTATACATAAAGTATTATTGAGTATTGTTGATTTGAGGAAATTAGACGAATATCTTTATATTTATAATGAAATGTTAGAATAATTTTCTTTTGAAATAAGTATGAATATGGAATCAGACCAAGGATAGCGATTTTTGGCATAATAAAGTTAGGCGGTGCTAATATATTTGACCTCCTCATGGCCCAGCTTGCAAGATAGTGATCTTGGCAATGAGTTCGGATATGTTAGTATTCTATGAAAAAAAAATTTAATAAATAAATAAAAATAAAAAATAAAATAAAAAAAAAAAAAAAAAAAAAAAAACAAATCACCTCGAGTCCATTTGGATCTTGCCCCAATTGGAGTGTGGTTTAACAGACTTGATATGGGTTTGAGTGATCTCGGAATGGCATTTGCCTCTAAAGTTTGGGGAGAGTGTTATACTTTTGAGGCAGCGGCGATTGAAAAAATAATAAATAATATTGGGTTGTAATTTGATAAAAAAAAAAAAGGGGGTTTTGAGATGAAAGTTAGAAATCACGTCGACTTATCTTCTTATTTTGATAATTCTTTATTTTCCTTTTGATCAAACACCCACATCACGATCGTTATACTAAGTCCTTGATTCCAATTATTTCATACAAGTTAAGATTAGAGAATAATTTTAATTTTTATTATATTTACTAAGTAAATTATGTAAAATTTTATAATCATGATATTTGATAAATAATTTATCTATATTATATACACTTTTATCTTGTTTAATTCTAAGAAAGATATATTTAATATATTTATAATATTGAAATGATATTTTGCTAACTTGAAAGTTAATCTACCAAGTATATCATTTTTATTATAGTTTTATATATTATCGCTTATTTTGCTCGAGGGCGACCAAAAGCTAAGTGGGGAGTAGTTGATGTATGACAAAAATATGATTATATTATAAGACTTTTTATTATTATTTTTATGATATTTTAGTATAATTTCATATAAATGCATTGAAAACTTATAAAAATCATAGTTAGTTATAATTAAATGCATAAGTTATAAAAGCGATATAAATAAGGGTTTTAGTGTCAGATTCGTTTGGTGTTTTGTTGCTCTTATTGAAGGATTATCGTTTATCGAGATCTCAAGAGAGGACATGTTTTGGAGCCTAAATCATATCTTTTTAAGGGATAAAAGATTATGCCATAAGCAAGCGAGATCGAGCGGATCAAGCTGTCATGCCTTAGTATTTCTACCGTAACTCATCTTCAACGGACATTTGACCTAACTTAGAGGCATTTTCAGAGAAAAGTCCTTGATGAAAGTTGTAGATCTTCAAGAGAGCTTTCAAGCGAATATTAAATCATGTCAATCTGAGGTCTACAGCTCGAGATAGGTTTCTCTGAACATCGATATGTTGCATGGCGGCGCGCGCGGAGAAGGCGGATCTTGCGAAATATCTCACGACAGCGGCACGTGGAGTGCGACAACAAGAGAATATATACTATTTAGCGGCACGTGCGGTGGTGCTCCGGCAGCGCCCGGCCTTGTGGTATGGTCTATAAATAGAAGCTCATTGCAAGCTTGGGAGTTGCACCTATCTTTATATCTCTCTTATATAGATCTCTATCGTCTCTTTTGTTGTTTTTAGTTAAATAAATCTTGTAAGCGGCACTCTGCCGGAATAATACGATGTAATGTTGTAATATAAGCACCGTTATGATGTTTGGAAAGATTACGGAGGCTCGTTGTTGTAGAGAGTTGTTATTTCGGGAATCGACTCTAACGCTACAATTGTAATCTAAAGATGAGCTGACTAAGGTCTCGAGGCTAGAACCACCGTTGTGAAGCCACCATCACGGAATAAACAAGGATTTCGTTTTCATTTGTTCTAGTGAGTTTCTTGTTCTTCCTTCATGTTTGAATTGTTTATGTGCAATTTGTATGATCTATACTTATGTTGCATGCTAATCGAATTTAGATCACGATAGTTGATAAATTAAGTAGATTACCGTGAAGGAGAATGATAATATTCTTCCAACATCGTAAGTTGAGGGTGAATGTTATTAGATTAGGATTTATATCCATATCTTTGATCCGTAAATGCTTTAGTTGTACGAGTGGTGAACTAATTAAAAGCGATGAACCGAAAGGAAAATGCCTCTTTTTGAGAATAATAATCCAAGAACTTACGAATGAATATGTGTCTTTCTTGTTATTTTAGGTGGGAGTGGTGGATCAACGGTGTGTTCTAGTTGTTTTAATCTTTCTTTAAACAAATTTTCACGTATCGTCTTTCTTTTCACGTTTGCTACCTTAGTTTGTTAATTGAAAATCCGAGATCATAATCATCAACTTTATAAAAGAAATCGAAGGCAAAAACTCTTTTTACAGTACAAGTCCTGCGGATACGATCGGTTTCACCACTTATAGGCTGCGAGCCTTACATGCTTGGGGTTGACATCGGTTTATTTTATTACTTGTTATCTTTTGCTTTGCATAAAACCGCGCGAACACTAACCGTTACGCCACATCTTTAATACTTAAAACTACAAGCACATGTTTTCTTCTTAAGACATCTGCAACCACATTGGCTTTACCAGGATGGTATTGAATGTCCAAGTCATAATATTTTCACAATTCTAACCATCTCTTTTGTCTCGTATTGATTCTCTGAGTGAAGAAATACTTTAAGCTCTTGTTATCTGTGAAGATCCTAGCCTTAACTCCATATAAGTAGTGCCTCCAAATCTTTAAGGCAAACACTACCACTTCCAACTCTATGTCATGTGTTGGATTATTATTTTCATTTACTTTCAAGCTTGTCAGATGCATAAGTGATTACTTTTCCTCCTTGCTTCAAGTCACATCTAAACCATGTCCCGAAGCATCAATATAGACATTGTAATTATCAAAGACCTCGGAGCGCCAAAACCGGGCTTGTAGTCATCTTCTTCTTCAGCGTCTGGAAAGCATCTTCACACCCAATAATCCATACAAACTTCACATTCTTTTGCATGAGTCGGTGAGATGGGTAGCTATCTTTGAGAAGTCTTGTCTGGACTTCCTATAGTAACCCGACCAAACCAGAAAGCTTCTCACCTCCCGAAGCTGCGATCGGACTAGAACTATTTCTCAGCTGCCCGATCTTTACCGGATCAACTTGAATGCTATCTCTGAGAAATGACATGACCCAAGAAACCGACAGTCAACCAAAAGTCACACTTCCGAGAACTTAGCATACACTGGTTCTCCTAAGTGTGTTCAACACTATCCTTAGGTGTTGTTCATGTTCTTTCTCATCCTTCAAGTAAACTAGGATGTAATCTATGAACACTATCACAAATTCGTCCAAGTATGGCGTGAAACACGATGCATTAAATCCCAAAATGTAGATAGAGCATTAGTGAGTCCAAAGGGACTAGGAACTCATAATGTCCATACCTCATTACTAAAAGCCGTTTTAGGTATATACGCTACATTGATCTTCATTTGGTGATAACCCGACCTAAGATCAATCTAGCAAGAACACTCTCTTACCTTGCAGCGATTAAGCGAATTGCCAATCCTTGGCAAGAGGATACTTATTCTTGATGGTGAGGTTATTCAAAGCTCGGTAGGCTGAATTATGTTTCTTTCAAGCATATCCTTAAGTTGAGCTTTCAACTCTTTTAATTCAACCGGTGCCATTCTATAGGGTGCCTTAGCAGCTGGTGCGCTCAGTACTAACTTGATCTCGAACTCTATTTTCTATCCGGCATATTTCCGGTAACTCTATTGGAAACACTTGAGGTACTCTTTTACTATAGGGTTACCTAGAACTTAAACTTCTCTTTTTCCACATACCTTTGCGTACACCAAGTAGCCTTCACAGCCCTTTGACAAGCTCTTATTTCCTTATGGTGATACTATCAGATTTCACTTCTCTTTGGGATTGTAAACATTACCTTGATAAGTCTTTGATGATTTCCGGGTACCTTAAAGGTCACTCACTTTCTCTACAATCCAAGTGAACATAATTCTTGGATAGCTAATCTATTCAGGATTACATCGAAATCGAAAAGTCAAGCGTGAAGTCACTTATACATCTAGAAAATTTCTCATTGCTTGATCTTCACGGTCAACTTGAATGCCATCTCAGGAAATAACATAACCCATGTAAGCGACTTGATCCATCCAAAGTCACGCTTGAGAACTTAGCATACAATTGGTTCTCCCTTAGTGTGTTCAACGCTATCCTTAGGTGTTCTTAATGTTCTTTCTCATCCTTGAGTAAACTAGGATTTCATCTATGAAAACTTTCACAAATTTGTCCAAGTATGACATGAAAACACATTGCATTAAGTCCATAAATGCGGATGGAGAATTAGTGAGTCAAAGGGCATAACTAGGAACTCGGTAAATCTTACCTTTATCTTCAGCTGGTGATAACCCAACCTAAGATCAATCTTAGAGAACACTCTCTTCGTTGGCCTGTGATTAAACAAGTCGTCAATCCTTGGCAAAGGATACTTTTTCTTGATGGTAAGGTTATTCAAAGCTCGATGGTTTATACTCGTTCTCATGCTACCTTCTTTTTCTTGACATACAAAGCAGGGGCTCCCCATGGCGAGGTACTAAAGCTGAATTAGGTTTTATCAAGCATATCTTTAAGTTGAGCTTTGAACTCTTTCAATTCAGCCTATGCCCATTCTATAGGGTGCCTTAGCAACGGTGCCACTCAGGTAGTAACTTGATCTCGAACTCTATTTCTCTTGTCCGGCATATTTCGGTAACTCTTCTCGAAACATTTCGGGTACTCTTTTACTATAGGAGTTTCCTCTAACATAGGCTTCACTTGTTCCACATCCCTTTGCACCTGCGGGTATCCTTCACAACCACTTTTGACAAGCTCTTATCGCCTTAGCTAACGATATTATCGGATGTATGTTTTACTAGGCTTGTAAACATTACCATGATAGGTCTTAGATGATTTCTGGGTACCTTAAAGTTCTCTCACTTTCTCTACTATCCAAGTGAACATAATTCTTAGATAGCCAATCTATTCCAAGGATTGCATCGAAATCCGAAAAATCCAAAGCGTGAAGTCACTTTTACATCGATATGATCCTACTCGAACATCCACTTGAGGTATCATCCTAGTTACCTTAGTTACCATTCTAATGGTGTAGTTATATACGAGGTGTTTCTTATGGTCTCGAAGGTAGATTCGACTTCTTAGCTATCTTAGATGACACGAGCGTATTAGGCGGCTCTGTATAGATCAAGGCCATAACAGCTAAGTTGTCTAATATTATTGTACCTAAGATGTGAATTATTTTATTTAATACAAATACAACATGATTTAATGTGCAATAAAAGTAGTTTAATAAATAAGAATAAACAAATAAAGGTGCACGAAATAAAATTATCATCGATTACGCATACTCTGCATCCACAGAGAAAACTCAAGCAGGAAAACTCGGGTCATCATTCCCTTCCTTGATTTTGAGTTCCACTTAGCACTAATAATGGTGAAGGCTTGTACTTGAAGGTCTCTAAACTAAGACCTTGTTCAACATTTCATCCATCTTCCTTGGTGTACTTCCTAACCTTCCCGCTTGGATCTCATAGGACAAACAATTCATGAACAACTAAAATTCACTATTCAACCCACTACTCGGTGCATTCCTCACACGAAAAGGTACTTCACTTATGTTTACAATCCATGTAGACAAAATTTCTTAGATAACCGACCTATCACTAAAATTACACCATGATTAGTAGGATTCAAATTATAAGATCCTTTTCTTTCTTCTAGTTTTCAGCGGTAAGCTCCAACACGATCATCAACATATTCTAGATGAACTACAACTACTAGACCCCATCTTGAACCAAACCACTCGCTTCTTCTTTGGGCCATAGAACTTCGATTCAAAACTTATCGACATGAGTATCTCGAGAGGTCACTTAACATTACAAATGATCATGAAGGATCGAGAATGTTACTATGTGGTATAAAAGATCTTATCTTAAGGAAGAAAGGAAGCCTAATAGGCGCTTAGCTTTGATACATTTATGCGCCGGTTCGGACCCGACTCCTTATCGAGGAAAAATAACGTTAAACGCGTATAAAATAAAATAAATTCTACAATATCGTTGATAAGCGGATTTTCTAGGTCGGTCGATCAAGTAAAACTTCGATACCTTAGCAAAATCTACTTTCTAACGATGGACGGGTCGATTGTAGGATAGTGCTTGAGAGTCGAGTGAACCCACAGATTGGTTTTGAGTACCACTGAGTTGACTTAACACTCGATTCGAGTCAAGCAGATAGATATGAAGTTATACTATTGCATAAAGAAAGATTACACTACTCGAATTCTATACGGTTAAAAGGGTATGGCGAACTACGTTTGACGGATTACTTTACCCTCGGAAAGATTGCCCGGAGTGTGCCTTACTCTACCTTGCCGTCTAACGATAACTCCTAGGACAAACCCGTATTGGGTGGACTTGATGACTAGGCGTCAATCTAGTACGGGTAGGTGTCGAACTACCTTTCAAGCCCAAAACTTCTACGGTCCGAAACCCGTTCCACTGCGTCGCGCAACATACATTTATAAGCTACGTGTGTGCAACAATGAAAAAGGTTGTCAATCTCATTCAAAGCTATTAAAACAATCAAAACAAGTTTCGTGATGCGGATTATCAATTAGAGCGTTTATTCGCTTTACACTACCTCCGGTTCGTCAATCTAACGGCGTTTCACCCGCCTTCACATAGTTCAACCATCACGAGGAATCTAGCTACTCATAATCGAATCTAAGCAATAAAAGCAGAAGAAAAACATCACAACAACAATAAAATAACAAAAGAACATACTTACTTTACTCAACTTGAAGGAGGTACCAAATGTGCTTACAAAAGATCGAATTTTTGCCATGGATCGAAGCTAAAGTTAGTAGATCAAAGAAGATTGAATGAGCATTCTAATGATGTAAAATACTTAGTCTAACTATAAAAGGCGAAGAAAATCGCCCAAAATCTCAAAAAAGCTAAAAGGGAAACTTGCTATCTATTTCTTCAACTCTGTCTCCGTGCGTGTGTGAAATGAGCAACTTTATATAGAAGGTCTTACGTCCGTGCGGATATCCTCCATGTCCGTCGGTTTGTTCTTGATTTTCAGGTGTCGGGCGGATGCATAGATATCCGTCCGGATGCAATACTCTTATCCGTCCGGATCACTGGATACATCCGTCGGACGAATTCTTCATCAAAGTTTTCCCAATTTCCGAGAGAGTTAGCCGTCGGATGGAGGTTTTGTCCGTCGGACAGCCAGCTTGAGCATGTCCAAGATGTCAGGCGGGCGTCCGGACCCATGTGACCCAAAATCTTCACTTTTTCACCTTCAACCTCCGTGTTTAGCCTTGGAGCGCGTCTAAACTTCATACTTCTCGCCTTTCGGGCTCTCGAGACACCCTAGTCACGCATCCATATGAAAACAACAAGCAAGCGCATAACCCCACAAACTACGGGTGCTCGGAAAAAGCAGTATAAAAGGCTAAAATAAGGTCGAGTTCACGGAAAACCGTGATCACTCGCCCGTGCAATAAAACCTCATTTAATACTCAAAATAGGGTCTAAACTCTCCCGAAACATGAAATGAAATGATAATCGTTTGAGGCTGGTGCATGCAATGTCTTTGTAAAGTTGGTTCTATCATAAATCGGCCTCTACTACATCGTGTCGAGTTAATCAAAACATAATCAAAAGACTCGGGTATATTTTTTGAATAACCAAGAATAGAAACTCAAAATCTAAAGATAGAAATGTTACATTTATTACATTGGAAAAGCGATGCGACCAAATTATACCCGTAAAAGTCATCAACATTGTCCTTAAATCGGGATTAATAATATATATTTTATGATAAATCACTGTTTATATTTATTATTTAATGTTATGTGATTAATAAAATATAATTTGGTATTTATCCGTTTTCATTGTATTTATCCATTTATATTATATATTTTGGTATTTATCCATTTTTGGGATAAATACTTATTTTATAGATAAAGATAATTTTGGAGGATAAATATAAATGGAAGAATTAAATTACAAGATAAATCAAGATGCATTGAAGATAAAGATCGGATAATCACGAAAAGTGGAGTAAAGCATGACAAAAGCGGCAAACCAATCAAAGTGGCGCCGACTTTGCTTTGCATAAGAGGCGCATTTTTGATTACGAGATCGGCGGGAGTTATCTCTTATTTATTTTGATATTTTGAAGTATATCTCTTAATTAGCTTGAACTCCTATAAATAAAGGTGCATTTACGCCATTTATACGAGAGAAGCACCTTAGAAATACATTATTCCAATACTTTTATATAGTTCTTTGCTTTTTATTTATGTTCTTTCATTCTGAGTCATTAGAATCTCTGGTTAGAGATCGTATCGAGGAGTGGGAATCACGCTCATCTTCGAGGGTAATGTCTACTCTATTATGCAATCTTTATTCGTAGATCTAATTTATTTCGTTATGGAGTAGTCATTTTGTGTATTGATTTAAGTGATGTAGTTAATTTATGAACCCTTGTTTATGTAGATCGAGGCGTAAAGGCGTTTCACGAGCAAATCTGGTTCACATCTCGAGCTTGTTGGCGGTGAGCTTATGTCTCGTTGGTAGCAAGATGCGTGATGTTCTTGATTTGTACGTGAGCGGCCGACTACGTCGAGTTCTCTTCTTTGTTAAGCGAGTAATTAAACTTGATCAACTTAATTATTTGTCATCGTAATTTAACATGAGACCCAAAAGTGATTGTTATTTAGGACAAAGATTGAATCGGTGACTAAAATGCGCGCTAGTCATAGGAATGTTGCTTATATGAGGTTCTGATTTATACCGGCAACCCTAGTTTTAGTAATTGTGTCGGAAGTTATATGAGATGGAGACTAAAAATGTGAAGTCACGTAATGGAGAAACTATGATCTAGATGGCCTAACCGGAGCTAGATCTATTTTAGGGGATGACACCCGTAGTCAGAATAATTAATCTTAAATGTCTTGTTTTGTCTCGTCGTCAATCTACATAGCATGTGGGAGTAATTACTACTAGCGTTATGAATACCGTTTGTTAATCATTTATAAAACCTATAAAAATAAGTGTTTTAGTGTCGTTGTGTCTTTTGTTGGTTTTGTGTTTCTCTTGTATCGGTTTTTATTTCTCGCTATACATTGGTCGTAGACCGCTTTTAATTACTTTTGAGTGCATTAAGTTATATTTCGTTTAAATTTGAGTCTCTGTGGGATCGAGCCTCGACTCTATCTAACTATACTACGATTGAACATAGTTCTCTTGCTAGTGTGTTATTTAGGTATCAGTATTTTTATTACTTGGACCGTGCATAAAAAACCAAGCGAATCATATAACGTCGAAAACCTCCAAAAGAAACTAAAATGAAATTACGTAGTAACTAAGATTTGAATGAATTTGGATTTTAGAGATGTTTCTCTCACGGCGCTAATGGCATTTGCTACTTCCGGCCGGCAAATCCTTCCACTTCTTCCTCTTTATACCTTTCGTTTTGTGTTCTTCTTACGGGCAAGAAAAATCGGAGGAGCCCAAGGCGTTTGTCGTTCTAGGGTCTCGATGATGATATTTTATCCATTCTGTTTCCAATTTTGATTTTGCATCATCTCCATTAGGAATTTTGATTCTTCTCCATTTGAACTCGGTGCTTCATTGGTAGGGATTATTGCTAATCCTCACCCGGTCTTGAAGGTCTCTGTTTACTGCTGCTATTGGATTCGATTGATTGCTCGTTTGGGTCTTTTACGGTGGAGCTTGGCTGCTCCTGTTGACTTGTCTTGATAGTTTCGACTTACGATTTACTAGGAAATGAAATTGCTTTGCTTTGGTGCGTCTTTGTTTAGCCTATGACTCTTAAGTCGGAGTAAGCGTTTGGGATTACTAACTCTGTAGCTCCCATTGTTGCTTCTACTCCTGCTCCCATTGTTGTTTCTACTACTGTAGCTGCTGAGGTCCATGCCTTGGACAGTATTGTTGTTGTTCCCCTAGCCCAGGCTTTGAATTCCCTTACGATTTTGTTTCTCCTTTACATTGAGATTGGTATTGCTCTGGGTCTTTGCCTTTTCTATTGTTATTCGGTGAATGGTAGTGATTTGGAATTGGATGTTAGTTTGGTGATAACAAGGTTCTTTGAATTCATCAACGATTCCCGAGGTTGGCGGTGAGTTGTTCTGTTGTTTACTGCTCCATTAGTCTTGATGGTGTGGCGAGGAGCTCAATGGTGGAGGTTTTTGGATTTAATTCTTTGCTTGTGATGCTAGGCCTCTTTGCCTTCTTGATGATGTCTGGTTTTGCACCAACCTGTTTTGAGTGCTCTGTTTCCTCTGTTGCCTCTCCTGCTGCTTTGTGGATGCTACTTACTCTAGTGGTGTTGCTCCTTTGTTACGTGGTTGTTAGTCCATTTGTTGCTCTTATGGTGGTTTCACATGATTTAGTTAATCTGCCCACGATGTGGATATTGGATTGGTTGATGTTATTGTCAATGACAAACAAAGCTGCGCCTCTAGTGTTGTTAATGCCTCTTTGTGGAGAAGTCTTGAAATTTGGTTTGTTTAAAAACAATAGGATTCGAATAGTGATGTTATTAAGTTCTCCTTCATTGATAGTAACACTATGGACCTTTGTTGATCTTAGAGATTTGGATATTGAACACTGAGAATTTGGAGCTCCTTAGTTTGGTTGGCACTTTCTCTGTCGGGTTTCTGGTGAGTAGTATGATACTAAGTTGGTTAACTCTTGGAAAGTGAAATCACGATTCTATTATCATGCCTCTGGTTGGATTATTTTTAATTTTGACTATCACGGTGGATATGATATCATCTTGAATGGTGGCCCCTATTTTACCTTTGGCCATCCATACATTAAAGAAAATGCTGATTATTTTGATTTGATTATGGATCTTTGTGACTCTTGTTGTTTGTGTGGATTGATTGCCTTGCTTGCCTCTTGCTCTTTGGAATGAGAAGCCACTAAGTAAGTTTTGTTCTTTTGTTGGTAAGCCTTTGTTCTTTGACTTGTTATTTGCAAAAAAATAGAATGTTAGTTTTTCTAGATGTTTAGTGGAAGTCAATTTGGAAGACACCTTGCCTAATAAGATTCTATCTCTTTGCACTGGTGGAAAGACTACAGCTCAGGCCAGCCTCTTTGAAGACATTCCCATCTTACATCTTGTGTGTAAGAAATTTTGGCATGTTCTTTGACTCTTGTGATGGATCTCTGGGCTGAACCACGACTTTATGTGAGTAGACCTTGGAAGCAAAGGAAAGCCCCATACTTCTGTTTTCTAAATTGTCTTCTCATACTTTGGCCTCGATTCTCTTCTTGATTTGGCTTTAGTTCAGTGACATGTCACTGATGCTCCTGCTACCTCTGGTTTGGATTTTGGTCTTTGGTTTATCTACTAAGACTTTTGATTACGCTTGAGTTCGGTGATTGTACTGCTATTATTGTTGAGAATTTCCTGCATTTCTTTGTTGGCCTGCTCTTGTGAGTAAACTTGCTTTGCAACTAACATTATTCTTGTGGGTGCTTTGCAAGTGTTCTTTGCTACAACTCCTATGGCCATTGTTGTCAACAATGTTCCAACTATTTTGTGCTCTCTCTAAAACTCTTTGTTTCAAAGGGTACTACAAGCTTGAATGAATGCTCTGTTAGTGAGTAAAGTTTTAAGAAAGGAAAGATTATTGATTTATGATGAAAATTTTATTGAATGTTTTACGGTATTTTGGCCCCATGATGTTTGGGCTATGCTTTTGTGTCTTTGCTTGTTGGTGGATATATGAGGTCATTTTTTGCTTCATGTGCCTGGGGTGGCATAGACAATTACAGTGGATTATGACCACCTTAGGGTGTTTTCAGTGCTTATACCTCTTCTTTAGTGGTATATGCACTTGAGGCTCAAATTTCCAGAGTCTGTATCTTGCCTCCTTAGAGTTGTCTTGTTACACTCTTTGGGAGAAATTTGGCTCACTCTGGCAATGTTGTGTCATTGTCTGGGACAAGCTCTGTGAGGATTCTCATATGACCACAGATCTTTTCCTTTGTTTAGGATGTAAGTGTCTTGTACTCTTGCGTACCTTGGTTTAATACATTTTTTGCATTCAACCAAAAAAAAAAATGAAATTACATAGTTCCCAAAGAAACAACACGTCTAGTATATAAATAAAGAACATAAATAAATAAACGCTTCAACGTCGGCGTCCTCAAACTTCGTCATCAAAGTTTTCCTCAAACTCCGGATCTACCTGATCATCTTCTCTTCCCCAAACATATAAAAAATGCACTTGAGGTAAGTGCAAAGTACTCAGAATGAGGTAGAAGCTACTAATTAACTAAGGTTTATAATCAAGTTTTATACTTAATAAATTATCTTTGTGAGACCAACTCAATATTGGGTTCACTTCATGTCCACCAACATGTCATGACTATACATTTGTAGCTTAACTTATCTTGGTTACGTCGGCACTCAAGGGCCTTCTGAGTGTATCCACCATGATAGGGTGCCAACAAGCGTTAAGCTTGCACTATTAGTCCCGGGTTTCCCTGTATGCATACATGCCGGGAAGTTACCTTGTCATTTGGCCTCTGAGAAGGTAATAGAATTATCCACACATCAGAGCGAGTAACATAGTTGATGTTCACATGTGCCTAACCATAAGTGACACGACGTTTAATCTTATTACTATGCAAGTATGCAATTATTATCTATTGTTAGCTAGCCACCTAAGTGTTTTGAATGATAAATCTCACCTTAACGACTCTGCTCCCTCACTTAGACACTAGACACCACATCCAATCAAGTACCACGGACATTGATCAACTCTAGTTCATCAAAGCACTGAGACACCACATCCCGAACTTCAACTCCTTTGAAGAGTTCATTCGGTGCGGAACTAAACACATCAGAAGCTCAATCGAGGCTTGTTCATCTTTAATTAATGTTATTATATCAAGAAACAACATTTAAAATGAGATTCGAGGCTTAAAACAGAACTTTTCCCAAAAACAGGGTCAATGCATGCGCATTCATGGGAATACGTGCGCCTTGACCATCCATAAACATTCCGGATGCTTCTGTCTGAGCAATGCCTGCGCATTACCCCTTGGTCCACGCACACCGACCAGCGCTGTACCAATTTTCTTAATTTCTAACCATAATTCGTGCGAATTCTAGCCTGTGCATGCGCATTGAGCATCCTTTAACAAAAACCGACTTTGTGCCTCATCAATGCATGCGTATTGATGTGTCTTGCATATCGCATTGCACTGTGAAAAACCCTAGACATGATTCTTTCTACTCTTTATCATCTCTACTCAATCCCAAACATGTTCTACACAATTTTATCAGGAAAAACATAAGTTTTATCATCCAAAGAAAACCTTAAACCTTACACAACCTATAGGCACAAACTTTGATACAAAAATGCTTCAAAAACACGATCTATCCTCTCAAACCATAATTAATTCGTAGGAATAGCCTCTTACCTTTTAAGCAAGCTAATCTAACACAAAAGCTATGAAAAACTATAGCAACTTGATCCTCTCTACAGGAAACTATGTGATCAATCAAAAATCATATTAGATTCGATCACACACAAACATATAAAACTATGAATTCATGAGTTTGAATCAATCAAACTCGATCATGAACACAACTAGGGCTCAAAAGCATACCTTGTCAAATTCGAACTTTCCGGTGTTCAAATGGCACCTCTTTACGATGATTCCATTTGTTCTACTCTACGATCTAAAAACCGTTAAGATTTGGCTTAGAAAGCGGAAGAAAACTCTCATCCCATTTTTCTATTGCACGACACACCTCTCAAGAGCGTAGGAGGAGAAAATTCTGATTATTGGTAGGTTATAAGCTTTATGCGGTGATTTTTTCCTTAAATAATCATTCCCAAAAATAATAACCTATTATTTCTTTTCATTAATTATTCCTTAATAATTAAAATCAAATTTTTCTTTTCCCAGTACATACATACATATATATATATATATATACATGTATATATATATATATATATATATGTACCCAAAATACTTAACTCAATAAAAGTATTGAAGAATAATAATATTTCGTTTTATAAAATGACACATGCCTTTACCGAAAATCGAGAATATTACATTCCTCCCCCTTAAGAGAAGTTTAGTCCTCAAAGCGAGAACATACTTAGTAAGTCCACAACCTCGGAAACTCGGCGATCATGTCGGCTTCAACTTCCCAAGTGGCTTCATTCGGTGAATGATTGCTCCGTTGCACGAAGCAAAGGTATCATCCGTAACTTGATGATCTTTTTCCGAGTCTAGAAACTTGATCGGTTTCCCGCCGTATGCAAGGTTATCTGAAGAACTTCCGGGTCAGCTGTAGCTTCAACATCGATCTTTTTCAAACAATTCTTCAATATTGACATGTGGAAAGCGTTATGGACTCACGATATTGATTCGGTAACCAGGCTTATAAGCCAAAGGTCCAACTCTTTCGAGAATCTCAAGCGGTCCAACATACCTTTGACATAGCTTTCCATACTGTCCAAAATGTTTCACTCATTTCATTGATGAAGCTCGTAGATAAATTCTCTCACCAACATCGAAGTCAGAGGCGTTCTTTAACATCGATCAACTTTTCTATCTATCTTGTCTTTGCATTCAAATTCTTCATTACCATTGAACCTTTTCTTTAGCTTGATCAACCAATTCCGGGGTGACTTGTCTTTCCCGACTTCATCCCAAAACATCGGCATTGGACATCTTCTTTCATACAAAGCTTCAAGCGGTGGCATGCCTATGCTTGCATGATAACTATTGTTGCAGGCAAACTCGGCCATAGGTAAGTAATCATCCCATGATCTTCCTACTTCCGAAACACAAGCTAGTAGCATATCTTCAAGTGTTTGGATTGTGCTCTCCAACTGTCCGTCTGTTTGAGGATAGAAGACCGTACTCAAATCTAACTTTGTACCTAAATCCCTTTACAAACTTCTTCAAAATTGACAGACAAACTTGTTGGAAATGTGACCTAAACCCAATCGGGTTGGACCGGATCCAACCGGGTTGGGTCATTTGCAGTCTATTTAGTTCATGTAATAACTTTATTATGATTAATAAAAGCACTTATGTTATTATATATTGTTTATCTTCATGTTATTTGTTGTATATATATAATGCGTCCACTAGTGTCAATCATGCTGTGTGGAGAAATCATGATAGTGGTTATGGTTGATGAGATCTCTGAGTCACTTTATAACAAGATTGGTACTTAAATGTCTACAGTCTTACATATTATCAAATGGGACATTGATAGTATAATCAGACTAGCACGTATTGGATGTCTTATCTTTTGGAAGATAGGGATAAATCTTGTCTATCGAAGTGTAGGGACACTTGGGTTTATGCGTGGGCGTGTATTAGAGAATTAAATGCGTTAGGTGACCCACTTACATTAAGTGTCACAATATGTGGCGGTTATGTAATTATCCTTTTGACCGGTGTCTTCGTGGCATCACGGTGTGGATTGTCATGCTTTGACACTATTGAGATATCTCACAACCGCAGGCGATCATGCATTAGTGATTGGGTATGATATAGAAGAATCACGAGTATACATGATTGGTCGGCCGGAATCGCGTATCTTATGATTGGGAGCGAATATCGAAATGGCCTTCTTATAGCGAGTGTCTAGCTCTGAGAATCTTTGCAAAGTCGCGAGTAAATGTGTTATCCGAGAGGCATGATATCAGTTATAAGATATGATCGTTAATGTATTGACACTTTTCGAGATACGATCGTATGGATATTATTATAGCGATAGGATTGTAAGTTACGATGGCGCTTCACATGAAATGTAGTAGTCATTGCTTTTGACTCTTCCGATGATTGGTAGTCACGGTGTTTTGCTAGGCGCTATCCCGTGATCGTTAGGTATGAAGGGCATTTTAGTAAATTGCACTTTGTGTCTACAGCCAACATATTCGGAAGCCTATCGGGTCACGCACATATGAACATCAGTCGATTAAAATGCGGTTATAGTTGATAACCAAATAAGAAAAGTTTATCTACAGACTATAAAGGTTATAGTGGTAAATTAATATGGTGGTATTTATTTATTATGAATAAATAATATACAAGATATTAATTATATATAAATTATATTAATTAAAGAATATTCTAGAAGTCAATTAATTGGTGATGGGGATATCACCTTTAAGTGTATGAGATACATTTGAATTGTGCACATTAATTAAAAATTACCATAATATTAATATAAGATATTAATTGATTTTGGAAAAATAGATTTATGGTAATAAGATAATTATATTCAATATAAGATATTGGCAAAATTAATTATCATTAAAGAGATAAATCAATGTAGAAGATTTTCTTTATTTTTTGGAAAAAGTTTTCTTCTCTACACACATATAGGCGCCACTTTTGACTATAAATAAGTGGTGGGTGTCAAGCTCTTTCGTACATCACAATTGCAAGAGCTCATAGTTCTAGTGTAAAATAGAGAGCAATCCATAGTGAGTTTGTGAGGAGGAAAAGAGCCGGTCTAGCAACCGGAGTTTTTGATAGCAATCCAAGGAGGATTCCGGCAAGGGTTACGTGTGGATTAGCGATAGAGGCAGGACAGCGTGGGCGGCTTGCGCCTGTGAACTACTCTTTGTTGACGGTCAAGCGGCGATCTTATAGATCATCAAGGTATAACCGTCAAACTACTTTTGTGTTTATTGCATGAAGCGAAAAACGATCTAGAAAAGGAAATCAAATTTTAAATTCATTTGCGTTAAACTAGTGATTTCTAACGGTGGTATCGAGAGGCAGACTTGAGCTTAAGCAATAAGCATAATTTAATTGCGTAGTATTTAATCAATAGATGCAAGATATAAATCACGAGGCGTTAAAACGAAATATATATATATGTAGGGTTTATGGGGGCCTCGGCCATTGGCGGCCCCTCCTCCTGCTGGCGGCGGTGGCCTTATGGCTGCCATCCTTCGGCTGTCCTCTTCCAATGGGAGATCGACCCGTTTCGTTTTGTGATATTTATTGTGCATAGATATCTCGTTTGTTTAGTTGTGTCATATGGCCAACCAATGGTTCAAATAGTTTGGACCATTGGGAAACCATATGGTATATTAGCTTTTCAAATTTTGATTTGGAATAGGCACAAGCCCTTTTCAAATATTTGATTTGTAAAAGGCTAGGCCTAAACCACTACAAAATTTTGATTTTGGAAAGTGGCAGGCCTAAACAAAAACTATTTGGCCATTCCAAATATTGATTTGGAATAGGCCAGGCCACTTTCAAAATTTGATTTGTAAAGGCCTAGGCACACAGCCACTTTCAAAATTTTATTTTGGAAAGTGGCCAGGCCTAAACCAAAATTATTTGGTCTTTCCAAATATTTGATTTGGAATAGGCACAGGCCCTTTTCAAATATTTGATTTTTAAAGGCTGGCTAAGCCACTTCCAAAATTTTGATTTTGGAAAGTGGTGAGCCTAAGCCAAGTTTAGTTCGGAAAGAAAACAAATAGGAGACTTTATAATTTTAATTTTATTTTGAAATGTTCAAATTTAATTGAAATTAAAATCGATTTAAAATTAAATGTTAATTTTATTTTTATTAAGTCATATAATTAATTAAATGTTATTTAATTATTTGATGTGATAAAATAAAAGGCATAAGTAGTTGAAAATTAGAATTTTGTCTTTTCATAAGATAAAATTGTATGGATTAGATGTGTAGATATAATGTGATTATATGGACCCGATTGATCATGGACTCGACCAAAATGATAGATGGGAATGTTTTCTTTATGTTGGTTTTTAAAAATTGTCCTAGGCCGTTATGAAGAAGCGTGACCTAGTTTACTTTTGCATTTATCTCATTCCGTTAGCTCCCGCCCGTGGCGGCGGGTGTAATTATTAGATAGATAATAATGTAACAAGAATGGAGCAAGAAGTTGAAGCCCAAGGAGAGATAAAGAACCCATTGGAATACAACAATAAAGATTCTATTGGCGGTTTGAGATACCCTTAGTTTGTGACTGCGGTTTAAATCGATTTGTATTGAAACCCACTTTTAGGAAAAGTCCATGATCATATCGGTTATTTTGTGCGGCGGAATGTTGTGTATGTTTTACTTTATATGATATGGTAGTAATATGCACATAGTATATGAGACCATAATTGAACCAAATTAATTAAGTGAATTAATTAATTTAAAATTATTCCACGCCAAAAATCGAGTCAAAATTGTCTCCCAATATTATAATGACGGTGAAGAGCCCTTGTTCGGATCCAACTGATCGGCCCACGTCGGGAGTTGACCTACCACGGGTATATCGTCATTATCGAGATATGATCGTTATGAGATCTCATGAATATTTGGGTTACGACTCGACTAAGAATATTGCGGTAATTGGCCCACGTCAGGACCGTCTGATTTTAGAGACAAAGGTGGCTATCACATTGAGATGTGAACTGTCAAAGAGTTGACTAGTCAACCAATGGAAATCGAATAAGATTCGATCGGTAATTAGTACCCACCTTGAACTTGACCCGGTCGATCATTGCGTCGAGGATCGAGTCAACTAGATAGGATTCCATCCACTAAAGAATTATTTAAATTCTTGAATACCAATTGGGAATAGTTGGCTAGGGAGTAAAACCTTATAAATTTTAAGTGCAAATTTAGGGTTTTTTACACAAATGAGTAAAGTCCCTTATGCTTCGGCAATTGGGTCTATCATGTATGCCATGTTATGCATAATAACAGATGTCTCATACCCTCTTAGTATGACTAGTAGGTACCAGTCCAATCCAGGTGATGGTCACTTTGGATTCTTTGTCAGAAATATCTAAAAGTACATGAGGCGTACTAGGGATATGTTCCTGGTTTTCGGGAGCGATGATTTAGTATTACGAGGTTACACGGATGCGGTTTCCAAGCGACAAGGATGACTTTAAGTCACGATGCTGGATTTGTTTTCACGCTTACGCGGCGGGCGGTGGTGGAAGAGTTCAAGCAGGAGACTACTGCGAGACTACAGCGGAAGCCGAATACATAGCGGCCTCGGAGGCGGCGAAGAAGCGATTTGGATGAAGAAGTTCATTACTGAACTTGGTGTGGTTCCCTCCATTGAAGGTCCAGTACCTCTGTACTATGGTAATAATGGAGCGATATCTCAGTCAAAGGAACCAAGGTCTCATCAGAAGTCCAAACATGTGCTACGGCGCTATCACTTGATTAGAGAGATAGTAGATAGATAAGATGTAAAGATAGAGAAAGTCCACACGGATGATAACATAGCTGATCCGTTAACCAAGGCATTGTCTCAAGCAAAACATGAGAATCATGTTCACTTTCACGGGCTTAGGCATATGAGTGATTGGCTTTATGCCGAGTAGGATATTGTTGGAAAGGTGTCCTAAACCCAATCGGGTTGGACCGAATCCGACAGGTCGGGTCATTTGGTGATCTATTTAGTTAATGTAATAACTTTATTATGATTAATAAAAGCACTTATGTTATTATATATTGTTTATCTTCATGTTATTTGTTGTATATATATAGTAACGTCCCTAGTGTCAATCATTATAGAGAAATCATGATAGTGATTATGGTTCTTTGAGATCTCTAGTCACTATAACAAGATTGGTACTTAAATGTCTCTAGTCTTACATATTATCAAATGGGACATTGATAGTATAACCTTGACTAGCACGTATTGGATGTCTTCTATCTTTTTAGAAGATAGGGATAGATCTCATCTCTATCGAAGTGTGGGGACACTTGGGGTATGCGTGGGCGTGTATTAGAGAAGGCATACATTTGGTGACCCACTTACATTAAGTGTCACAATATGTGGCGGTTGTGTAATTATCTTTTTGACCGGAGTCTTCATGGCATCACGGTGTGGATTGTCATGCTTTGACACTATTGAGATTTCTCTAATCACGGGGCGATCATGCGGTAGTGATTGGGTATGATATTGAAGCATACGGAGTATACATGATTGGTAAATGCAGGAATCGCGTATCCTATGATTGGGAGCGAATATCGAAATGGCCTTCTTATAAGGAGTGTCTAGCTCTCGAGAATCTTTGCAAAGTGGGAGTAAATGTGTTATCGAGAGAGCATGATATCAGATTATAAGATCGATCGTTAATGTATTGACACTCGAGAGATCGATCGTTTGGACATTATTACAGCTGATAGGTTTGTAAGTTATCTGATAAGCTGCTTCACATTAAAGGTAGTAGTCATTGCTTTTGACTCTTCCGATGATTTGGGGTCACGGTGTGTTGCTAGGCGCTATCCCGTGATTGTTAAGTATGAAGGGCATTTTAGTAAATTGCATTTTGTGTCTACGGCCAACATATTCGGAAGCCTATCGGGTCACATACATATGAACATCAAGTCGGATTAAAATGCGGTTATAGTTGATAACAAAATATGGAAAGTTTATCTACAGACTATAAAGGTTATAATGGTAAATTAATATGGTGGTATTTATTTATTATGAATAAATAATATACAAGATATTAATTATATATAAATTATATTAATTAAAGAATATTCCGGAAGTCAATTAATTGATTGATGGGGTACCACCTTTAAGTGTATGAGATACACTTGGATTGTGCACTTTAATTAATAAGATTACCATAATATTAATATAAGATATTAATTGATTTTGGAAAAATTGATTTGTGGTAATAAGATAATTATGTTCAATATAAGATATTGGAAAAATTAATTATCATTAAAGAGATAAATCAATCTAGAAGATTTTCTTGATTTTTTTGGGAAAAGGTTTTCTTCTCCTACACACATATGGGGCGTCACTTTGACTATAAATAAGAGGTGGGTGTCAAGGTCTTTTGTACATCACAATTGTAAGAGCTCATAGTTCTTGTGTAAAATAGAGAGCAATCCATAGTGAGTTTGTGAGGAGGAAAAGGGCGGTCTAGCGGCGGAGTTTTTCCGATAGCAATCAGGAGGATTCCGGCAAGGGGTTCGTGTTGATTAGCGATAGAGGCGGACGCGTGGATGGCTTGAGCCTTTGAACTACTCTCCGTTGACGGTCAAAGCGACGATCTTATAGATCATAAAGGTATAACCGTCAAACTATTTATGTGTTTATTGCATTAAACGAAGAACGATCTAGAAAAGGGAAATAAAATTTTAAATTCCGCTGGATTAAACTAGTGATTTCCTAACAAAATCAACTATCAGGATCCGAAACAATCGAGAAAGGTACTCTGTGAAACTTCACTATATTGTCCAAGTATAATGTTGTCATCTTCTTCAAAGACATATCACCTTTGATTGGTAGGAAATGAGCTTATTTTATCAATCTATCCACAATCACCCAAATCGCATCATGTCCACTCTTCGTCTTCTGTAAACCGGTGATAAAATCCATCGTGATCTTATCCCATTTCCATTCAAGGATATCCAATGGCTTAGGCATTCCTCACGATCTTTTATCTTGGCTTTAAATTTACGGCAAGTATCACATTACGCTACATACTTAGCTATTCCAACTTTCATCGAGGCCACCAAAAACTTTTCTTCAAGTCTCTGTACATTTTACTAGCTTTTGAATGAACATAAAAGAAATCATATGTGCCTCTTCCATAACTCTTTATCATAAATCACCGACATTAGGCACACACAAATGATCCACTATAGGCTTTCTCTTGCAACCCGCTTGAGACCAACCAAAAGCGGATCTTCATCTTGCTTTTCCCGAATATCATTCATCGGCTCGGACACTGGCTAACAATGGTGCCATAAGCGCCGATCTTCAATATGATCAAACCCAGATTTTCATCCCATCTAACCGTTCTGCCACATATTTAATACTTAAAACTGCAAGCACAGGTTTTCTTCTTAAGACATCAGCAACCACATTGGCTTTACCCGGATGGTATTGAATGTCCAAGTCATAATATTTTACAAATTCTAACCATCTCTTTTGTCACATATTGATTCTCTGAGTGAAGAAATACTTTAAGCTCTTGTAGTGCTGTGAAGATCCTAGCCTTAACTCCATATAAGTAGTGCCTCCAAATCTTTAAGGCAAACACTACCACTGCCAACTCTATGTCATGTGTTGGATTATTATTTTCATTTACTTTCAAATGTCTAGATGCATAAGTGATTACTTTTCCTCCTTGCTTCAAGTCACATCCCTAACCATGTCCCGAAGCATCAATGTAGACATTGTAATTATCAAAGATCTCGGAGCGCCAAAACCGGGCTTGTAGTCAACTTCTTCTTCAGCGTCTGGAAAGCATCTTCACACCCAATAGTCCATACAAACTTCACATTATTTTGCATGAGTCGGGTGAGATGGGTAGCTATCTTTGAGAAGTCTTGTCTGGACTTCTATAGTAGTGACCAAACCGAGAAAGCTTCTCACCTCTCTGAAGCTATGGTCGGACTAGACCATTTCTCAAGCTGCTTGATCTTTACCGGATCAACTTGAATGCTATCTCCGAAATGACATGACCCAAGAAACCGACTTGATCCAACAAAAAGTCACACTTCGAGAACTTAGCATACACCTAGTTCTCCCTAAGTGTGTTCAACACTATCCTTAGGTGTTCTTCATGTTCTTTCTCATCCTTCAATTAAACTAGGATGTAATCTATGAACATTATCACAAATTCGTCCAAGTATGGCGTGAAACACGATGCATTAAATCCCAAAATGTAGATGGAGCATTAGTGAGTCCAAAGGGCATAACTAGGAACTCATAATGTCCATACCTCGTACTAAAAGCCGTTTTCGGTATATCTGCTACCTTGATCTTCAACTGGTGATAACCCGACCTAAGATCAATCTAAGAGAACACTCTCTTACCTTGCAACTGATTAAACAGGTTGCCAATCCTTGGCAAGGGATACTTATTCTTGATGGTGAGGTTATTCAAAGCTCGGTAGTCTAAACACATTCACATGCTACCATCTTTCATCTTGCCAAACAAAGCAGGGGATCCTCAAGGTGAGGTACTAGGCTGAATTATGTTTCTTTCAAGCATATCCTTAAGTTGAGCTTTCAACTCTTTTAATTCAGCCGGTGCCATTCTATAGGGTGCCTTAGCAAGCTAGTGCCGCTCTCGAGTACTAACTTGATCTCGAACTCTATTTTCTATCCGGCATATTTCCGGTAACTCTGTGGAAACACTTGAGGTACTCTTTTACTATAGGGGTTTCCTAGAACTTAGGCTTCTCTTTTTCCACACACACTGCGTACAACAAGTAGCCTTCACAACCCTTTTGACAAGCTCTTATTTCCTTAACAGCTGATACTATCAGATTTCACTTCTACTGGGCTTGTAAACATTACCTTGATAAGTCTTTGATGATTTCCCGGGTACCTTAAAGGTCACTCACTTTTCTCTACAATCCAAGTGAACATAATTCTTGGATAGACAATCTATTCAAGGATTACATCGAAATCGAAAAGTCAAGCGTGAAGTCACTTATACATCGATATGATCCTACTCGAACATCCACTTGAGGTATCTGTTTGGAAATCTATGCGGGAACACTACGAATTCAAAATTTTGATTTCTTTTTACCCAAGATCGACTTCATTTAAGCAACGAGCATAAAAGAAGTAGACAAAAGAATACCTTGGTTGATCCAATTGGATCGACGCTTTGTCTACGGTTGTAGTTTCTGCACGAAGCCGCCTAAGTGTTCGGCCTCTACCGGTGAACCACACGAGCACCTCACCGGAATCCCAACATGGATTGCTACCAGAAAAACTCGGCTGCTAGACCGACTTTTTATCTCTCTAAAATCTCTCTCTATGAAGCTCTCCATTTTTCGTAAGAACTATTAGCTCTTCGAATTATGATGTGCAAAAGAGCTAGCCAACCCCTTTCTTATATAGGTGTTGGGGCGCCACTTTCAATTCCCAATCTGATTGGGATTAGCTTCCTAGTAGATTAGGGAGAAAGAAAACATTTTCCTAATAAAATAAGGAAAATATATTTGATTGATTTATCTCATTAATATTCAATATCTTATATTAAATATTTCCAATATATTGTCAATATCTTATATTGACTATATTTATCTTATTACCATAAATCAATTTACACATGTGTATATATCACATATATATCACAAATATATATATATATATATATATATATACATATATATATATATATATACATATATATATATGTATATATAACCAATGAAATTGTGCACTGTACAACCAATGTACAACATACGCATGTTGATATTATATATATATATATATATATATATATATATATATATATATATATATACTAGTCATAAACCCGTGCATTGCACGGACAGTTTTACACATCTACGATACGATCATAAAATAAATATGTATTCCATTGCAAACAATAAGCGATCATAAGAGAAAATCCAAAGTTTTGCCGTGTACATAAATAGCAGAGAGTTCGTTATACGTCTATGCAATAAATATAAATAAATAAATAATAACTATGTCACGAAAATGAAATAATTGAGGTGTTTTATCTTGTTTGTATTTGTCAAAGGCGCTCAAATTTAAATAGCACCTATGTAGTTAGACTTGTTAGTAGTCAAAAGATATAATGTGATGAACCAAATAAATAAATAAAAAAAAATGGTTAAACCATAACCGAAAAGGCCCACACTCCTGTCACGGAATGACGGAGATGTTAATCAAGTAACCTAGTGGCTCAGAGTCAAGGGCTGCCAATATATAAAACATTCTTGAGCTTGTTATATATGACTGCAAATTATATTAAAAAAGGTCCATCGTCAGTAGCATTATGCACATGTACCATGCTAGTAACATATGACATGGAAGTAAGAAAATATATAAATAAATAAATAAAAACCCTTATTTAAGACTTCACATAAAGAAGTGCCTATCATGCGGGAAAATTTATAGCATGGCAAATAAATATTACTCCCTCCGTCCCAATTTAATTGGGACTTATTCCTTTTTTGGTTGTCCCAAAATCCGTCCCATAACTCTAAATAGAGTTCAAGTTTTTGTTTTAATTGCCTAAATTGCCCCATCTCATTAATTGATATCTCCTTCAATATTGTGAAAATAATGCTACATATAAAAGGATAAATGGTAAATTAGTCAACTTTTAAATGACCAGACAACTCATTAATTGATGTCTCCTTAAATATTGTGTGTTACAAAATGTCCTAAACAAATTTAGATGGAAGGAGTACAATAAAAACACATGAAACTTGTTTCCGGGGTGAAAATAACGTTTTAGACAATAGTAAGAAAACCGAAAAAAAATTCAACTAAAAAAATGCAAATCAATTAATCATACAATAAATTAACTATTCGCAAAAATATGGCTACACTTATATAGTAGCCTAGTCCCATTATGTATAAATTTATCAAACAGTAAATAAATCATTTAGAAAAATGACTGCATATTTGGTTCAATCTTTATCAACCTTGCATCTTCATCCCGAGTCAAAAACCCGTGCATGATGCACGGGTCCATAGAAACATCATAAAGAATTGCAAAGATAACATATATGTGTGACAACCATTACTATTCATTGCAACACATAGTCATACAATGAACACTTAACAAACTTTCTTTTTCACTATATAACACATCAAAAATAGAATACAACGTACCAAATCTGCTAAAATTCCAAATTGCTAAAAGAAGTAGTTGTTCTTGTGTCTAAGCTATCATATGAATATCATATAAGGCTCCAGTGCCTTATTTTGAAAGAATTTTTTTCCGTATCAATAGAAAAAGAAGAAAAGTACAAAAGATTGTAAAACCAGCTGCCGTAATAAAGTTTAGGAACACTTAGAACCTAACTCTGCCTCGTCATAGCAGTGAAACCCAAAAGAAAAAATCTACTATGAAAAAGGAGTACAACTATATAGTGCTAAGCCAAATTAAAAAAATAAAAAACAAATAAAAAACCTCCCATCGAAAGACCCTAAGCTAAATTCTCTAAGTACATGAACTTGTTTTTTTTTTTTGACCCACATGGGAAAGCTAAATTCTCCAAGCGAACTTGTTAATTTTTTTGTTCCTAACTATGTGAATCCCTTTCTTTTGATCTCTGGATCATTACGTGAAACGTGGGACTCATCTATGTATTTAAAGTATTAAGTTGTCTTTGTAAGTGGTCAAGAATGAAGTCATCGACATATGAGTCTTCAATATTTCTCCACACCTACCGATATCAACCGTGTCATTGACCTCAACAAAAACATTATTTGGGGCATCGCCTCGTCAAGATTGAGGAGAACTTTTTCTGAACAATCCATCGATGAAAATCCACAAACAAATTGAATACAACACAATTCGTAAGTTAAAAATACCATGCTTATATTGCGACAAAAAATAGGCAAAAAAAGGCACTGTATATGTCAAAGCACCGTATCTGAGTATGGAATGATATTTACAATTTGGTGAATTCATATGTATTCTAATCCACAATCATTAAATTTGAACCTACTATAAATATTTTATCTTCCATCCTCATTCATCATTGTCACATAAGCCGTTCCACCATCCGACCCTATTGCACCTGGATATCTGTAAAATATAAGCACAAATCCTAGAGAATTTTCAAGAATTCCGTAGTGTTTATTCACAAAAGCACATGCTGCAAATTGATGATCTAGTCATATGTTTGGTCCAGGTAATTAATTTTCACCCAATATATCATATATGGACTCATATATATCGTATAAAAGATAAGGAAAATAACATTGCTAAGAGTTGACATACAAATGACATGTGAAATGTGAACTATATATATTGTGATATCATTATGAAATAAAAACACTACCAAAAATAAGTGTTAGCAAAGATGGATGAAAAAGGACAAAGCGGAGTTTCACACTACGTTTCGAATGGCGAGGACGAAATCTTGTTCAAGAGCATCAATTATGAATATTAAAAATTAAAGGTAGCATCTCCAACAAAAACAAAACAAAACAAAAAACATCACCCAAGCTAGACGTTCAATGATTAAATAAATGATTTTTAAAATTTTAGCCTTATAGAAGGATGTCGCGTACCCTTATATTAATGTTTTAGGAAAAACAAATGTATTATTAGGCGCAATCATTATCACAATCAAGTCTGATGGAGGAACAACTCCCCATTCTACCAAACAACCAACAGGAATAAAAGAATCATGTCTAGTAAGAAGATCGGCAAGAGCATACCTTGTACGCATAACACAATTAAAGCTATCAGAAGAAAAAATAGAAGAGATATCTTTCATCCTCGCAATGACTTGTCCAACATCGATAATTCTTCCTCGTGACTTGGAGTTTTGAATAATAAGAAGAGGATCAGCCTCCACGTTGATAACCATAAGAAATCACATAAGATGGTCCGTGGAAAAATGCCAACAGCTTCCGAACCTAGTATTGAAATATGGTGTGGATTGTTGCTTGGATGCTAATCTTACTGATATGAATTTCTCTGGTGAATTCTTTACTTGGAGTTCTTCTAGTGTTCTTTCTAGAATTGATAGGTGTCTTTAGTTAATGCTTATTGGTATGGTGGTGTGTGAATGCTTTAGCTTTTTTGACCTATTTGGTTTGCATTCGATCATTCCCTTGTAGGATTTCTCTAACTCTGATTACGTGATCGAATGAAACCATTTAAATTTTTCAATATGTGGACGCAGACATCACGCTTATATGGAGATTCTTACACAGAGCTGGAGTCAATAGGTTTATGGTACTGCTATGTACCAACTTTGTAGAAAGCTTAGAAGATTGAAGAAGCCTTTGAAGGAAATGAATAAGCTTCATTTTGCTCATATATCTGTTAAGTCTGAAAATGCTCAGAAGGTGCTTGGGGAATTGCAAACTTTATACAACCTGGGACCTACTGAGGCTTTGTTATCTCAAATTGGGGATCGAGAAAGGATACATTTCTACTTTTGAAAGGGCAGAATCCAGTTTTCTTTCTCAGAAAGCTAAGGGGAAGTATGTGAAGCTAAGTGATAGGGGGTCCAAGTTCTTTCACTCTTTGGTGAAGATGAATAATGTTAGGAATCATATCTCATCCATACAACTTGCTGAAAGTTCTTTCACTACTTCTTATGATCAGATTGGTGATTCTTTTGTTAGTTTTACATCGACTTATTGGGTGCGAGGCTTTGGCGGCTCTATTGATGAAGATGTTGTTAGTCTTTGGCCCTACTATTTCTAGGGTTCGATTGGATAATTTGATGGTGGATGTCAACGCCTTGGAGGTAAAGAAAGCTCTCTTTTCTTTCTCGACAATAAAGCACTGGTCCTGATGGGTATTCTCTTTGGCTTCTTTAAGAAATCTTGGGATATTGTTGGGTGATTTCACTAATCTTTGTCTTGGAATTCTTTAATAATGATGCTATTTTGAATCAAGTTAATCATGCTATCATTGCTTTGATTCCTAAGTCTACTAATGTCGCTTCATTTGGTGACTATAGGCCTATTTTCTGTTGCAATACTACTTACAAAGTTATATCTAAGATTTTGGCTACTAGATCGTCTTCTTGTCTCATGCTGATCTTATTGATGAATGCCAAACTGGTTTTGTTGATGGTAGGGCCATGTCGACAACATTTTCTTGTGCCAAGAGTTGATCAGGAAGTATGGGGTTGCCAGGGGTCCCCCTAGATGTATGATAAATGTGGATATTAAAAAGGCCTTTGATTCAGTGCATTGGTCCTTCTTGGAGGCTGTTTTGAAAGGATTTGGTTTTCCTGACAGGTTTGTGAAGTGGATCATGCTTTGTGTTACAACTACTGTTAGATGTAATATCCTCGGATCAATCAAAGATCGACCCGATTACGCAGCGGAAGGCATCAGATCTAGATCTAAACGAAACAAAAAACATAAATTTAAGATCTAAACCTACAAGGGGTTTAGGAGCCTACCTTTTATGGTGCTTAACTCCAAGAACAAAAGGCTCCTTGAACACGTGATTGGCAGACCACCGTCTTCCAGCGTGTGTCTCCCAAAGCAACACCAAGTGGATGGTGTTTCCCTTCGCCGGACCTCCTTGATATGCTACCGGAATAATCCGAAGATTATTCCAACTCGAAACCCGAAGAAAGATGGCGAAAATTCTAAGCCTCTTTCTTTGATAATGGCGTGTTATGTTCTTCAAAAGGCAGGAGAACTCTCTTTATATAGAGAGTAAAACTTAACCTCCAATGATTAAATAATTAAAAGATAATTATTATAATAATCCTTTTCCAAATAAAAGATAAATATAATATTTATCCCAAACAAATTAGGATAAATAAATATATTATCCAATATTCCATGATTTATCATTTAACAAATAAAAGATAAATCACATATTAAATAACTATCTAAGAAAACAAATTCCTTAATAATTAAATAATATAAAATATATACAAAAAAAGAACATGCGCACCTTTTCTTGAAAAATAAGGTCCATGCATATTTTTCCTATATTTGACCAAAAAAGGGTCAACACACCAATTCGGACCGAGTCCACGAAAAATATCTTTTCCGTGTATTTAATTATTTAGTCCAACCAAACAATTAATCCACATATCAAATTAAATAGTCCAATCCAACTATTTAATTATAATTGAGGTGCAACGACGAGAAACCTATATGCTATATTAGGAGCCACGTCGGGGACCATGGACCCATATTCAGTAGCTACAATAAATCGAATAAAATTATTCATCAGACAGAATAATTATATCCAACCTATTAATTCCGGGATTACACCACCATAAACCCGAAACTGAACTCTATCGAATATAGATAACTTACACTCAATTTATGAGTCGAAAGCGTCCACTGATATAATCATTACATACGGATAAATCCTCCATAGATCGTTTCACTTCGATTAGGGATATTTCCGTAAACCCTTCTCGAAACATATTATCCTTATTTACCATTAACCCGCTAGTGATCAATTAGTTCATATTCAATATAATATGAACTCGGCCGATCGATCGTTTCTAGGGTCAACAAATAAGAAGCTGTCTCTCTACTTTGAGGAAGGAATGGATTCCATATCGTGATAGCACGGACCACTCACTCATTCGAGAATAGAGCCAACGAGAAGTGTTGGACCACATACTTCAAGTGATCCTTACTAACACATCAAACTCTACCCTAGTCTAAGCGGTTAAATGCATGATCACCTCAGATTAAGATTAATCCATATATGATCATCTTGTGATTCGATAAAACTTCTCGATTACGGAATTATATCGAGAACTCAAATCAAATCGGTCAGCCCTATATGATTATCATCATATATAAATGCCCCACTAGGTACCTATTACCGGCTGATCCGGATAAGAAGTGTCACACCTAAAGTGTTCAGGCGCATTAATAGCAAATTAATCATGAGACCCGCACTCAGATTAATAAGCGCTACGGACTAAGTTAATTTTAAGTACATCTCACTAACTCAATCCTCTTGTGTATAGCCATATACCTTTGAGTTATGTGATTACATAAGCGAGGTACTTAGGGTTTTTGTTAGTGTCTTAATTATAAACATACATGCATATAATAAGATGAATTATTAATTACGTCCTAAAACAATTATATAATTGTCTTTCGGGCACTACACCTAACAATCTCCTACTTGCACGAAAGGCAAGTGGATTAATTGTTTTAGAGCACACCCTTATTTATCTATATCTACAACATTCTCCCACTTGCTCAAAACAAGTGAGACGAATCCTCAAAGCTGCACCCTCCAAGCGCATCTTAGTAATTCATCCTTCCAAGCACGACTGAGTGTGCCGCCGCAGGGTAGGTCAGTGACCCGGCGCATACTCAGAATCCGAATACCATGTGACCTGGTACACTGATCAGGTAGGATGTTGGCTTGAGTCAATCTTTGGGATCGAAACATCGCCTTTCCGTCTAATCCGGTGGTACGATTTCAATATGCCTTTGATTCAACACTGAGGACTGAAATCGACTTAACGATCATCCTTCATCGACCTAAATCGAATCGGTGTTATCACTTATATTCTAGTTTGCACCGAATATACTAGCATATTATTCCTCATTCTCCGAAGATACTTGAGGATTTACTAAACATCCCATTTCAGTATTCATCCATTTGGTTTAGATAATCATTCACGAGAGGTAGGGTAGACTACATCGTTGAATGTTGCATAAATGCAAGAATATCTTAACCAGGTGAATGGATGGGATTGCCAATGACCGATTCTTGCGGATTTGAGCGAATCAAATCCTTTAGAATGAATCCCGATGGCATGTCGGACTCGACTTGGATAACACACCCATGTTGTTTCCAATTGTTTGATGTTACCGTTCACAAACACTAATCTACATACTACTTTACTAATATTGATGCCAAGTCTACAAAAGACTTATCAACATTACGGTCAAGTCCACATATTAAAATATATGACTTTGAAATGACCTAGAGGTTTGCTTTAATCCCGAAGGATATAAGCTATGGCGGGCATCCCGCCAAAGGTTCTTCCGAATAAATTAAGATACCGTTAGTCTACTTAAAAAGTCTTAGGGAATCACCCCTATTTTATGCGCTTTAACGAATCCATTATTTGTTCTTAGCTAAAACCCTTCTATTCGAATGAATTTGATTCCGTTGTTCGGCAAGGAAGTCTTAAGGAATCACCCTATTTCTCGCTTTACGACGAAATCAAGCAAGACTGAGTGATAAGAGAGATCACAGTGCAGTTAACTCTCTCTACCTTTTAGGGAATCACCCCTAAATTACTCACTTTGCGTTGAAAGTTAAACTTTCCTATTCATTCGACTCTTCTCCGTGTAGTTTCAATTACTCCCACTGGGCCTGAGATACTCAGGTGGTTCTACAAGAGTTTCAACAGAATTGGAGTATCATACTCCATTCACAAGGTTATGGCTTTTAAACCAACCTCTATGATCAGGATCCTATACAGTCCACGAAGGACTATAGGTCATCAATCTACCATATAGACCATAAGGTCCTGCAATGGGTAATGGACAAACCATACTCCCACCTGCGTTCGGGGTGGAGTGATATCTTGATCTAGTTTAGCGCTTTTATTAGTGTTTTCACCAAGCGCCGGTGTTGGATGTGGGTGAACAAATCGATTAGTAACATCTTGAGTACAAATACTTCAAGATCCAAGGTTGTTATTTATAGACTCTATCAGACCGAGTTTGACAGTATAACCGTCATTCTCTGATTTTACGAGTTTTATAACCAACCTTTACTCAATGCATTAAGATATTTCACGTCCTGAACGTGTACGCAAAATTTCCAGTCCTACCTTCAAGCACTCGGTGCTAAATGCCTCTATTTACGGAAGTGGGGTGAACCGAATTCACTCCTTATCCACAAATGCGTAGGCATCTTTTAGGTAGACTTCTCGGTTTTTCAATACAACCGTTATTTTGCAACCAATATCTTAAATGAGTTCAGCAGCGTATCGTAGCACATCAATAACTATGTAAGGCAAATTTGTGGTGTATCCCTTAGTGAAAACATTTCACTGGGAGGTAGGCCGAGCATCAGTCCCGAAGACTACGCAATAACCTATTTCTGAGTATGGAATACTCTATCTCTGGTGAAATCAGAGATTTCCTCCAAATATTTTTGATAAACTTACCGGAGTCTCGAATAGTAGTCAAACAAGATGTCACTACTTCAAAAGCTCCCACTAGCTTGTACCTTTCATATGACCCCGAAGATTGTTATGAACAAGCTATGTTACTTCTTTAAATCTATTACCCTTTCTTGATTGAAAGGAAACATAGTCATTGTTCCTTTGAGACAGTGTTCCTTTGACTGGGAGATAGGAATCACCCTAAGCCAGTCTTCAGATCTTGTCTTTAGGGAATATGCACTAATTAATAGAATAGAAAGAAGCGTTTATCAAAATACGGAAACCATTTGCGTTTATATGTTTTAAGATGTGTTACTAATACCTTTTCAACAATGATTAGTGGTTACGACTTTATCAAACAAAAGTCCGAGTCTTGGATTCGTGCTACATCGTTACATTCATCGTCAATAAGACAAACAAATTATCCTATTGAAAATGAATACGTTCGTTCCAACGAATCCAAAGCAGAAAATGAATTTTACGTGATGCTCAAGAATTGAATCCGAGATTCATTTCCTTATATGACTCCCACTAGTCAATCTGAAAAAAGCGCCCGTTGTCTATTTTATTTATCGTTTAATGCAAAGCTACCTAGTTCTTCCAAAGAACTTTAGCTTTCAAGAAAATTGCTAGATACATTGGACGGTGATCCGAAATCACTTTCATTATCCTCTAATTTCCAATTTATTAATTTTTCGGTTTAGCCTTAAAACTACTTAGTCTAGATGACTAACACGTATAAACATTCTTTCCCATTCTCGACTTTCCTTAGATGAAACAAAGTCTTGAACTAGCGATTCGTGTGAGTAGACACTACTCTTGAAGCGTGGGACGTTGATGTTACTTGCTTGGACTATCGATTTTTCTAATCGTTAAATCATAAGACCAAAGCTCCGACTAGTTTATCGGTTCCAAATACCGTCTAACTAGCAACACTTTGTATTTATGATTTTTCAAAGATCAGAAAATTCCCAGAACTAAGCTCCCACTAGTTTATCAGTTCCAAATACTGTCTAACTAGAAATGCTTTGTTCATGATGTTTCAACGATTATAAAATCTCCAGAACTAAGCTCCTACTAGTTTATCAGTTCCAAATACTGTCTAACTAGTAACGCTTTATTCTTGTTTTTCCAGTAAATGGAGAAACTTCTGTGCAGTCTATTACACATTTCTAATAATTCGGAAAAACAACAAATCATAAGGCTAAGGCTCCCACTAGTTTATCGGTTCCAAATACCGTCTAACTAGCAACGCCTTATGTATATGATTTTCCAATTTTTCAATTTAGAAATTTGTTGTGTAATTACACTTTTAAAATTCACTAAATGAATTTTATCTGATAGTCCTATGTCATATTTTGTAAACTAAGTATGGTCGTCTCTCGTTCAACACGAGTGACACCCGTGACACACATGTACTATGTCACTTAAGTTTTTAAAGGCTCAAGAGAAAAATTTCTTCCGAAAAGTTAACTGCATTTATTGATAATTACAACGTACTTGTTACTCTCCACTTTTTTTAAATGAAGTTCTATTACTAACAGTTTAGTAACCTAGAGATTTAGTTGTAAACAAAATGACGTAAACTTAAATTCAAAAATAAATTTTCACTACTATATTTTTATTTTAGGAATTATAAACTTGTTAAAAGTCTATCCTACCATTCCAAGGATTTAATCTCACACCTCGGTGCCGCAAGCAGGTCGGTCAAAGAGGCGATGATTAAAGCGAGACAATCTCTCTCAATGATTAATCTTGAGAATCAAACATCTCACGGGAATCGAGACATCCACGGACCTTAATCACTTATTACCTTCCTTTTCTAGCCTAGATATTTGAAAATATCCATAAAGAGTGTGACCTACTATATCGAGATCTCAAAGTACGCCCGAGTATGCCCGCGCGAGGTCGGTCGATGACTCAACGAGTACCGAAATCCTATCCTTTCGGAAACCAAGCCTTGAATTTTGATAGGGGTGAACACCACCCATGAGGGGCGGAATCAAAGCGGCTCGAGGCGTCACCCTTCTCTCACGTGCTTGCATCTATAGTAGAGGCCGTGGGGTTGGCTGTCGCCTTCCCCGCTCCCACTCAATATTTTGAAAAAGTGGTGGGTTTACTAATTACGGTTGCGGTCTTGACAATAAGAAACAATAAATCGAAGTACTCCGAATAGGGTCGGTTATGTAGGCAAGCCTACGCCGTCTTATTCGTTGGAACATATGTGACAGTTCAGGCCAATCCGGCAAGAGAAGCCCCGTTTAGCCCGAAGGCTTATCGGCTATGCTAAGTCTGTCGAGCGAATCGTAACGTACATCACACGTGGAGGAGTCGATTGAGCGAAGCTCGGTTGAACTCGCCCAACCATGGTTAGACCATTTCGAACCCATGTACTAAGATTCTCCGATTTCTAAATCGTCACCCAACGCGTAATCTCGTTTTCTTTTAAGGTGGGTTCACCGAGAAGTCATCACCGAAAAACTCAACGATTTTTCCAAGTGGGATTCACGAGAATCCATCACTAAAATCGTAAGCGATTGACAAAAACCGGTTCCTCGGTTTTTATAATTAGCTACTTATTATTTAACTACCACATATTAAATTAATAAGCATTAATACTAATTATTCGAGTTATACATGCCTAATTTATTCGAAATAAACTAGCTACATGTATGCATTGGAGTGGAATCATGATATGATGCATGTCATGGTAATTTTCCGGTTATATCATACAATTTTCGATCATACACGAAAAAATAACGGAAAAAATAAACACCGAGATGGATCGTTGGTACCCCCGTATCTAACCTATTAAAAAAAAACACAAACCCTAACTAGGGTTTACTATTTTCTAATCTGCTGCTGCGTATTATCGATGATCGGAAATCCAAACGACCCTTGATCGTCATGAAACTTTATGGATCTGTTCTTCACTCCGCCTACTTCAATCTGAACGGTTGGATCTTCGTTTCAATGGTCCAATTTTCTCCAGCAATCCGCCGATCTAACTGATGCATCTGTTAATAACTGCGGCGCAACAGTGTCTTCCTGGGGACGATCGGGCATCGAGACAAATCCCGATCGACCTTACATTTTTAGGGCTTGATCATAACTCCATGTTAGTCGATATGAACGGTCGGATCTTCGTTTCAACGGTCCAATCTCGTCCAGAAATTCGACGAACTCACAGCTAGGGTTTTAATGCCTGCTGTGCTTTTCTGTTACAGCAGCTACTTTATAGCAGAGATCAGACATCGAGATCGACTCCGATCGTCACTAAATTTTGAGGGCATGTTCTTCAACTTTTATTCTTCATTCTGACCGGAGGGATTGTCGTTTCAACGGCTCAAACTCCGGGAAAAAATAAAAAACGGAACAGCAACAAAACAGATCTACTTCTAGGAAATTAAAATTACAAAATTTCCTATACTCATATAAACGAATTTATATGAGTTTACAATAGATCTAACGAGTAAACAATACCAACCCCAATCCATCTCTTCAACCACAACAATCAGAAGCATACAATCATGATTAAATTGAATTTTACAAAAAAACGAAATAAAACATCTAAAACATGCTTTTCCACTCCAAGATCTAAAATTCATATACTTTGATCGTTAGATCAAAGGCTCTGATACCACTTGTTAGATGTAATATCCTCGGATCAATCAAAGATCGACCCGATTACGCAGCGGAAGGCATCAGATCTAGATCAAAACGAAACAAAAAACATAAATTTAAGATCTAAACCTACAAGGGGGTTTAGGAGCCTACCTTTTTATGGTGCTTAACTCCAAGAACAAAAGGCTCCTTGAACACGTGATTGAGCAGCCACCGTCTTCCAACGTGTGTCTCCCAGCAACACCAAGTGGATGGTGTTTCCCGCCGCCGGACCTCCTTGATATGCTACCGGAATAATCCCGAAGATTATTCCAACTCGAAACCCGAAGAAAGATGGCCGAAAATTCTAAGCCTCTTTCTTTGATAATGGCGTGTTATGTTCTTCAAAAAGGCTTGGGAGAACTCTCTTTATATAGGAGAGTAAAACTTAACCTCCAAGGATTAAATAATTAAAAGATAATTATTATAATAATCCTTTTCCAAATAAAAGATAAATATAATATTTATCCCAAACAAATTAGGATAAATAAATATATTATCCAATATTCCATGATTTATCATTTAACAAATAAAAGATAAATCACATATTAAATAACTATCTAAGAAAACAAATTCCTTAATAATTAAATAATATAAAATATATACAAAAAAAACATGCGCACCTTTTCTTGAAAAATAAGGTCCATGCATATTTTTCTTATATTTGACCAAAAAGGGTCAACACACCAATTGGATGAAGTCACGAAAAATATCTTTTAGTGTATTTAATTATTTAGTCCCACCAAACAATTAATCACATATCAAATTAAATAGTCAATCCAACTATTTAATTATAATTGAGTGCAACGACGAGAAACCTATATGCTATATTAGGAGATACGTCGGGGACCATGGACCCATATTCAAGTAGCTACAATAAATCGAATAAAATTATTCATCGATGTGAATAATTATATCCAACCTATTAATTCCGGGATTACACCACCATAAACCCGAAACTGAACTCTATCGAATATAGATAACTTACACTCAATTTATGAGTCGAAAGCGTCCACTGATATAATCATTACATACGGATAAATCCTCCATAGACTGTTCACTTCGATTCGGGATATTTCCGTAAACCCTTCTCGAAACATATTATCCTTATTTACCATTAACCCGCTAGTGATCAATTAGTTCATATTCAATATAATATGAACTCGGCCGATCGATCAGTTTCTAGGGTCAACAAATAAGGGAACTGTCTCTCTACTTCGCGAGGGAAGGAATGGATTCCATATCTGTGATAACACAGACCACTCACTCATTCCAGAATAGAGCCAACGAGAAGTGTTGGACCACATACTTCGAAGTGATCCTTACTAACACATCAAACTCTACCCTAGTCTAAGCAAATGCGTGCGTGATCACCTCGAGATTAAGATTAATCCATATATGATCATCTTGTGATTCGATAAAACTTCTCGATTACGGAATTATATCGAGAACTCAAATCAAATCGGTCAAATTTATATGATTATCATCATATATAAATGCCCCACTAGGTACTCCTATTACCGACAGTCCGGATAAGACTGTCACACCTAAAGTGCAGGCGCATTAATAGCAAATTAATCATGAGACCCGTACTCGATTAATAAACGCTACGGACTAAGTTAATTTTAAGTACATCTCACTAACTCAATCCTCTTGTGTATAGCCATACCTTTGAGTTATGTGATTACATAAACGAGGTACTTAGGGTTTTCATGAGTGTCTTAATTATAAACATACATGCATATAATAAGATGAATTATTAATTCTGTCCTAAAACAATTATATAATTGTCTTTCGGGCACTACACCTAACAACTACATCATTCTCCTTGTCTATCAATGGTGAGCTCAAGGGGTTTTTCCCTAGGAAGAGGGGCCTGAGGCAAGGGGATCCTCTCTGTCCTTTCCTCTTTATTCTTGGTATGGAATACTTCTCAAGAATGCTTAGAATTCTAGGGGAGGACTCAGAGTTTAACATTCTCAATGGATGCCAGAATTTGAAGATTAATCATCTTGCCTTTGCAGATGACTTGATGCTCTTCACTAGAGGAGATCCTATATCTGCTCTCCTTAATGATGAAACTGTCTTACTGATTTTGGTATGTGTTCGGCTGGTTGTTAATTTGCATAAGTCTCAAATTTTTAATGTTTTGACTGGATGAGTATAACAAGCGTGTTTTATTAGACATCTCTGGTTTGAAAGAAGGTGTGATGCCTGTTAGGTATCTTGGCATTCCCTTGTGTGCTGTTAGGTTAAATGTGGTGCATTATGATCCCTTATTCACTACTTTGAGGAATTACTTTTGTAATTGGAAGGGTGCCACCTTGTCTTATGCTGGTAGGTTACAGCTGGTGAAATCTGTCATTCAAGGTGTGTACTGTTTTTGGCTAGGTATTTACCCTATCATTGGAAGTGTAAAGATTAAAATGGATCAATTATGTAGGAGGTTTTTGTGGGGGGGATCCTGTGACTCTAACAGGAAATCAATTGTTGCCTGGAAGAAAGTTTGTTTGCCAAAATCTGAGGGTGGTTTAGGAATTTTTCAGTTGGAAGCTTGGAATCTAGCTCTTTTGTGTAGGATCTTGTGGAACTTCCAATGTAAGAAAGACTGCCTTTGGGTGAAATGGATCAATGCTGAGTACTTAAAGAATGCAGATCTGTGGTCTTATTCTTAAAAGTCTACTGATTCTGCTTTAATCAAAGCGTCTTGAGAATTAGGGATAGGATCTTGAATTATCTTTGGTTTCACTGGTGTTGCTATTCTTTGTGTTGAAATCTGGTCCATTGGTATCAAATTATCCCCTACTAAAGCTTATGATTTCTTTAGGCACCAAAGTCCCAAGGTTTGGTGGTACAGACTTGTCTGGAACCCAGAGCCACCCCAAAAAACTTGCTTTTTGTTGTGGATGGCCATGAAACATGCTATGCTTACTCTTGATAAGCTTCATTTTGATGACAAACTCGCTCCTTGTGTGGATTGGTGAATGAATCTGCCTCTCATCTGTATTTTCAGTGTCCAATCTCCTGTATGATTTGGGGCAAGGTTAGGTTGTGGCTAGGTATCAATAGAAGACTGGAAACTATAACTGCTGCTCTCAGATGGATGAAGAGGAAATGCAGGGGAACTTCTCATGCAAATGTGGCTAGATGTGCCTCTGTTTCTGTGGTTGTTTACTGGATTTGGTACATGAGAAACCGAAAGAGGTTTGATGGAGTACCTGTGAAGATTGATGATGTGTTGTTTTGCATTAAAACACATATGTTTTACATAATGCAGGCTGCATTCCCCTTGTACACTTTTACACCTTAATGTTTAGGTTTTGTATATCTTTTGTGATTTCTAGTAGGTTTTGTTGGTGGATGTATGAGATTATTTTGTTTCTCTACACACCTTGGGATATGCTCTGTGAGTTATGCTCTCACATGACCCCTTTTGACAGTTTTGGGTGTTGTTATGTGTTTAGTGGCTGTTGTTTCTTGTTGCATATAACCTCAGGGGTCGTATGCAGCTTGGAATCAACAAATCTAACCTCTTCTCAACACTAGTGTAGTGTTAGTTTAATTCTAAATTATGATTAGGATGTAATCTCTTGTACTTTGCATACCTTGGTTATATAAAATTTTTACCTTTAACCAAAAACAAAAAAGAAATATGCATACACACATGAAAGGTGAAAGAATTTAGAATTTCCTGAATATGCCGCCAGCAGCAAGAGAATTTCCTTTAAGGCAAGTATCCACATTACATTTTATAAATTAAAAAAAAAGATTGCGGGGACGGTATTACGTTTTCTAAACTCATTAAAAGCCCCAGACTTCAAATTATACAACAAAAGAGATCGAAGTAAAACATAAATCAAATTCACAAACAAAAATGGATAATGAAACTACCTACCGGTATTACTCCATTTGCTCAACCTAATCGGTATTACTGTAATTACATCATCAACAACTTGATTAATAACATAATACAATATAATACCATATTTCTTTGACCCAATCAGAGAAGGAAGGTACTAAACTGGTCATAATACAATTATCAGCATCTGAGAATTTATCAATTATTTCCAATAGGCAACTCAAGCAGGAAGAGCTGATGCACCATCTCGCAAGTACTTCGGGGATGATTTCAAAAAGTCATCACCGGGACAATGTTTTCTCATGCTTCATTGATAATACCACTTATTCACATCTCAATTAGTATTCTTATCCATGGCATTGTATTAGCAACAATATTATACACTATTATATAATATTTCTAATGGTGTCGGTAAAGAACAATTACAGAATCAAGTGTTCCCTACAGTAGAATTTGACAATGTATCCCTCCACCGTTAGATTCATCATTGAAAAACTATTAAGGATCAAACACTTGAAAGTTGAGAAATATTAATACCCGAAAAGAAAAAAGAAAAAAAATCAGAGAAAGCTGTATAATATTGGAAGAGTGAAAGAGGTCTTACAAAGGGGAAGACTTGATAGATTAGAACCATCATTGTTTCAAAATCATCATTGTTCCATCCACCATATCCCTATATACAACACCTTCACCTCGTCCATCACAATCTCTAACACTTAGTCATTATCCCCTGGATATGGCCTAGTGGTGAGGAGCTGGGGTGTTGTAATGACAGTCTGGACCCTAAGCTGGAGGTCAAAGGTTTGATTCTCGTAAAAGGGGTTGATTTCCGATGGCTAAAACTTCAGTGATGGGGAACTAAGACAGCCCTTGACTCTAAGCTTTAGGCTCCTGATTAACCTCTCCTCGCATTCCTATAGGATCGGGGGCGAGGGGGCCCTCATGGTTAGGGTTTAACCATTTTTCTAACACTTAGTCATTCATCAACTGCAAAACTCGGATTGCAAGTTGAAACCTACTTCACAAAAACAAAACAAAAAACATTAAAAATATGGAGAAAAAAAATAAATAAAGCAATTTTACCCGGAAATTATGTCATTGTTCCCCGTAGGTGCTTTTCAGAAAAAATAGCACCAACTTAATCACACCGTCTTCGGCTTCCCCATCCGTATCGACTCACTTCACCTTCCGTAAAGCGGTCCTCGCATCACAAATACAACCGACACAGTTTTGGTGCCGACAATTTTAATTGCAACATGTTGTTTTTTCATCTGCAGGACTCATTTTCTCTCTACAAATAACATTGTTCATTTTTCTTAATTCACCAACATTGACATCAAAGTCATAATACCGAACAAATATATGTGCATAATTCCTTAAGGAAAAAAAAGATATGTACTTCACACAAACCTTTTCAAGAATAATACCATGCTGTTTACTACAAAATCGTTCAATCTATTCAATACATCCGTAAGAGAAACAAAAATAAAAAATACTGATTCGGTGAATATTACTCAGATTGCTTGATTTCTACAATTGCTGTGACGATTACTCAAAAACTCTTACTCTTACGCACTCTTACGGATGCGGTGAATGTGTTATCGTTGTCATTTGAATTCTCGCTAGCTATCGCGTGGATCTTTTTTCGTTTGGTTTAGAGGCATATTGAAGCAGATATCGGAGAAAATCCACTCTCAATCTCGATCTTCCTGCAATCACTGCATCAATAATTCATAATTAAAAGAAAAAGAAAAAAAACCTGAAAGAACGGCTCCAAAATCCCTAAGAATGAATATAAAAGAGTCTGAGTTGAGGCCAAATGTATGATTGAAAAAAAAAGTTTAAATTCCAATACAATGAACCGATTGAAAGATTTCGGACAGGATTTTCAGAAAATTTTCATTGAGGTTTGAAACACGTGAGTTATTTTTTCGCACATGTGAGTTATACAATATACATTTTTGGTAACAAATATCTCAATCTTGATCTTCCTGCAATGCATCAATAATTCATAAAGAACCTAAACGGACGGCTCCAAAATCCCTAAGAATGAAATATAAAAGAGTCTTTAGGCCAAATGTATAATTGAAAAAAAAAAGTTGAAATTGCAATACAATGACACTGATTGAAAGATTTGGGACAGGATTTTGGGAAAATTTTCATTGAGGTTTGAAACACGTGAGTTATTTTTTAGCACATGTGAGTTATACAATATACATGCGTGGTTTTTTTTTTTTTTTTTGAGTGGTTTTTTTAGCACATGTGAGTTATTTAATTTTCCTTTCATAGGTTTTTTTTAAGATGATGGAGCGGGTCAATCGGGTATTTGGGTTTAATCACTTCCTGCACATGTGAGTTATACAATATACATGCGTGGTTTTTTTTTGAGTGGTTTTTTTAGCACATGTGAGTAATTTAATTTTCCTTTCATAGGTTTTTTTTAAGATGATGGAGCGGGTCAATCGGGTATTTGGGTTAAATCTCTTCCTCTATATATTATATATAGATATATATATCCACAAAATACTTAACTCCATAAAGGAAGTAAAGAATAATAATATTTCGTTTTCGCAAAATAACACGTCTGCCATTTCTCGGAAATCTGAATAATACATATATAGAATCAGAATATTATTTGACAGTTCTTTTTTTAATCTAATTTTTTTTAACTTGGGAGGGAAATAAAGCGGAAGGCCTATGGAAACAATAAGAACAGTTTTTTTGTGTTTGAATTTCGGACATACATTCCTGAAAAATTTAAGTATAAACACTTAAATCAGACGAAGGTGCGTCCTCCTATATCATTATTATTATTATTATTATTGTTATTGTTAATTTATTGTTATTGTTATTATTTGCATAATTTTTGTTTTTTTTGAATTGGATTGTTTAATGACACTACTCAAAATTAAATATGGTATCACAATTTTTTTCCATAAAACACACGCATCCAATCTTTCAAAATGGTATTATACTACCTCCGTCCCAAAATATAAGTCACTCTATCTCGTTTTGATTCTCCTAAATTATAAGTCATTCTACATTACCAATGAAGCATTTATTACTATTTTTACTATCTTACCCATAATTTATTAACAATTCAACTACTTTTAAACACTTTATAATCATTTCATTAATGATAGTCAAAGATATTTTAGTCCTTTCTCCTTAAAATTTATGTCATTCAACCATTTTCTTAATTTGTGTGAAAACACTCAAAATGACTTATATTTTGGAACGGAGGTAGTAGTTTAGATTTGACTTGTGTATGATGTATTGTTATAATCAACTATTTCAAGCATAATTTGATTCGGAAATGAACGTGAAACAATAGGTACCCCATTCATACCAAAAACGAAAGGTTATGAGCGCTAAACAATAAATTATGCTAATAATAGCGTATTCCAATGGCGTCTTCGAACTTCGTCGCCAATTTTATCGAATCATCTATAGGGAATCATCATATGGCACAAGGAGCACCATCCTTATTCAATCAACAACAAAGACAATTAGATATATTTGAACCACTATATCTAATTATAATAAATTTTTCCTTTTCTTTTTAATTTTTAGGAGAATTTCTCATTTTTTTAGTTAATTGTAAGTGCATTTGTGCATTTGTCAGACCGGTTATAATTTGTTTGTTTGTTATACTACCCGACATAAAGTTTTGTTTTATTTCTTGACTTTTTTTTTCTTCCAATTAGTTATCAATTGCATCACATCTTTCATGTGTCACTACACAACGTTTGAACTTTACTCCCGAAGATAGGTCGGAAATCGAAGATTGGAACGCCAAAGAAGATGAAGTTGAGACCGGGGGTAGCAAGGAATATGGTAGAGAACAAACGAGGTTGTTAAGTCAACATTAAACCCTAAGGCAAAAGAATGGCTTTCCCCTTCATCATCTGTTGAGGATAGTAAATAAAACCAGAATGTGTACGGAAACATAATGTCTCTGAACTGCTTTTTTTATTGAATTGATCAAATATTACACAGCCTTCTCCTTTATATAGGAGATAAATGTGATTGCAATCAAATTCAAAATAACTAAACTTAAGGATAAATATTTATTTAAATAAAAAAATTAAGATAAATACTATTCATTTATTCCAACTAAATCCATTCTAATTTTCTATTGATGTAATATCCCGATTTTTCAAAAAGGGCATCCTTGTCTTTTCACGAAAAATCTGAATATTTGGTTTGTTTTTAAAGGATTAAAAGAAAAAGGGAAAAGAAAAGGAAAATGATTAATTGGATTTAATTAATAAGGATTAATTAGATTTAATTGGGATTATAAAAGGAAAACTAATCCTAAATTAACCTAGTTGTTGTTCTACGTAAAATAATTTGAAGAGAGGTGCAAGTTTGGAGAAAAAAGAAGAGGAGAGACTTTTGAAATTCGAGGCTAATCCATTGATCAAAATCGCAGACATTTCAAGAGAGAAAGGGTCACCGCAAGAAGAGGATCGTTTTGATATCAACAATCCCTAAATCCGTTAACGTAAGTTTTCCCCTCATCGTTCTTGATACTAGGGTTTATTCATCATCGTTGTTAAGCTGTGTTTTCTGAGTTTAAACATCGTAGTGATCATCTTTGGATTGATCGTTTATAGGTTTGGAGTTAAAGGTTAAACTTTTCACGGGTTGAAGCTTTGGATCGTTGTACCACGCAAATTAAGGTAACATGGTGTTCTTATCGTATGATTAAGGTGTCAAAAAGTTAAAGAGCAATTTGTATGTTTATATTCGTGGTTTTGAATCTGTTTTGGTTGGATTTTGGGTTGGATTGTGTTTGGAAATCGCGATTGTTAGATTGCAGATTTTTAGGAAAATCCCAGGCAAACGAGCGTCTGCACAAGGGCGGACGGGCGTTTGCGATGGCGGCAGCTCAAACGGGCGTTTGGGTGTTTGGACGGGCGTTTGAGGGTCTGATTTCACTACAGGATGTGGCTGAATTTCTCGGACGGGCGTTTTAGTCCGTGGACGCCTTCGTTCAAAGCGTACGGGCGTTCTCGGGGTCAAACGGGCGTTTGACCTATTTATTCCGTTTTTCACTGTTTTTCGTGTCAGCTTGGTTTCAGGCTTTATAATCATGTTTTACTACATAACCTTATGTGACAAAGCCCTGAATTAGCTTTTGATGCGTTTAGTTTCGGCACCATATGGATTCCCTAAAAAGATGAAGTGTGGGACCGTCGAAAGCTTGGGATTTGCCTTGTGCTTCGATAAGCTAGGGTTTATCAATATCGTGTATGTGCTAGGTTTTGTTTAGAGTCTAGTGGTCTTAAGAAGAGGAGTAGGCGATAGGTGAGCCTTTTATGTGAATCAACTTAGGTGGCTAGTTAAACATCTAATCAAACATATGTGCTAGATTAATAATCTTAAACATCATGCAATGCTTGGTAAGGCATAGTAAAATACCGTGATGTGTTCTCTGACCAAACAAAATAGAATGTACCCACGCCGGTCAATCGATTGGCTAGATAAAGCGTCTGCTGCACTCTGCCGGTCATCACACTTCCCGGGGCTACTAGAGTGTGTCTCTAAGTAGGTTGCACCCAGTTCTCCTAGTACATCCTATTACTAGGCGTAGTGCCCTTGTTATTCATGATGTAACAAACTTGAGCTAAGCTAGACAACTTTGGAACCTCATCTTTTGCTATGAACATAATATGATAGTTAGCTAGGGTTAATAACGGACTGAATTAATAAAAGACGGCATTGCTTTTATTTCGTTATGAGACCGACATTGTACGATCTTCTACGCGTTACTATGTACCTGTGTACTTACCCCGTTACTTTGTGTTTGTCTTTCTCTTTCCCCAAAGAAGATGAACATGTTGCTAGTGTAGATGAGTTCTTTGATGAGGACGTGTGAGATGGAGCTCTTGAAGACTTAGTTCTTTTAGTTTTGATTCTTTCAATAATGTTGTTGATTTAGTTTCAAACAATGTTATCTTTCTATTGGATTTAACGTTGGATGTTTAGTATTCTTTATTGGATTTAGTTTTACAGCATTGAAAACCGTGTGTTCGATCTTTTGTTTTTCCCGAGTCGGTTTATCTTCCACGTCGTTTTCGTTCTGATGTATGACGTAGGGCTTACATATATTATTGAATTTTTATTTGATTATATTTGTGCCGAGCGCTCTTTCCGGATAAGGACTCGGTGTCCGGGAACGGGGCGTTACAGTTGGTATCAGAGAGAAAGGTTTTCCTTGTTGTGTAGGACTTGATTTCTTCTTTAAGATAAGTTTTAGAGCTTTTGTAACCCCTCTCTTTTCTTGGTTACGGTTTGGTATCCCACACCCCATCCACCTCAGCAGCCAATTATGGGTTATCATGCGGGTCCGACGGCTCAGAATGCCCCACCAGTTCAGCAGCCGATACAACATTATCAGTTTGGAGGTTACGACAGGCAAGTGGATTTGTATGATAAGATGAAGAAGCACAGGGTGCCAGAATTCTTTGGAAATGTTCAGCCAGCAGCAGCAGATTTATGGATTCGTGGGTTTGAAAGGACGTGCAGAAATGTGAAAGCTCCAGAATCTGAATGGGCTCATTTAGCAATATCCTTGTTGGCAGGAAATGCAGAAAGCTGGATGGAAGCTTATGAGCAAGTTAATCCGAGGTTCACGGATTGGGCAGTGTTTAAGGATCTGTTCTACAAAGAATACTATCCTAGAACGGCACAGAATGCAAAGGCTAATGAATTTCTTTGTTTGAAATAAGGGAGATACACTACAGTGACTCAGTACTCCCAGAAGTTTCATGAGTTAGGCAGATTCTACCCTGAAATCATGAGAAGCGAGGAGAAAAAGATTGACAAGTTCATGGAAGGATTGTCACATGAAGTGACAAAGGGCATGCTAGGAGATAGACCCACTAGCATGGAAAGCATCATGGATTGAGCTTTTATTGTAGAAAGATTTGCCAGTAGACAGACGGTTGTAGTTGGGGATAAGAGGTCTTTCTCGAATTATCAAGGAAGTAACAGAGGAGCACCGCAGCAGAATGTTTAGAGGACAGGAAATCCAGCCATGAAGAGTTCAACAAGTGGAACGCCATCGGCTTGTGCTAAGTGTAACAAGACGCATACATGAGAGTGCATGGCAGGTAGTTTGAGTTGTTTCCACTTTGTAGAAGTGGGACATTACTCGAGAGCGTGTCCTAAGAAGCTCTCTCAAGGTAATCAGGCAGAGGACGAGGTAACCACAGGTAATCGTGCTATGGGCGTGAACCGATTCGTGTCTTTACAAATGGATGCGAGAACCGAAACGATTAGATGACCTTGTGGTGACAGGTACTTTTCAGTGTTTGTGTTTATTATAAATATTTAATATGATATAGCGCGCATATGATAGTACATATTTGTACTTAAATTGATTCACTTGTTAGGTACCATAATCATAGATAATCTAACAGTTTCAGCTCTATTTGATACTGGAGCTTCGGGGACGTTTGTTTCCTCTAAGATAGCTAAGAAGTTGAACCTACCTCTTAAGGAATTGGAGAGACCTTTGAGTATAACCACACCCCCTTGGGCAGAGTTACCAGATATGCTCAAGTCACACCTCAAGTTGATATTAGAGTTGGGACTTACAAGTGCCAGCATGCCTTGACAGTGTTGGATTTCTCAGACTTTGATGTTATCCTGGGTATGGACTGGTTGTCCAAGAATTACGTCTACTTGGATTGTAGAGGTAAGAGGGTGATCTTTAAGGCCCCAGGAAAATCAGCTAAGACGTTTCATGGTAACGTATACAGGCCTAGCAAGGGTCGTTATCAGATTATCTCAGCAGTTAAGGCCCTTAGAGCTTTGAAGAAGTGTTGACAGGGTTTCATTGTTTATGCATTAGATAAGGAAAAGAATAGGACCGAGTTAGGGGAGACTCATGTAGTTAAGGACTTTCCTGAAGTTTTCCGGAAGAATTGCCAGGACATATGCCTGATAGGGCCATAGAGTTTGAGATCGAATTGATTGCAGGAGCATCACCAGTGGCTAAAGCACCTTATAGGATGGCACCAGCGGAGTTGAAAGAGTTGGAAACTCAGCTTAAGGAGATGCTAGAGAAAAACATCATCCAGCCAAGTACATCACCGTGGGGAGCACCGGTCTTGTTTGAGAAGAAGAAAGATGGGAGTATGCGTTTGTGCATTGACTATAGAGAGTTGAATAAACAGACGATCAAGAATAAGCATCCCTTACCAAGGATTGATGATCTGTTCAGTCAGTTGCAAGGTAAGAAGGTGTTCTCTAAGATTGATCTTAGGTCCGGTTATCATTATTTGAAGATCAAGGTGTCAGATATACCTAAGACAGCCTTCAGTACGAGATATAGACATTATGAGTTTTTGGTCATGCCGTTTGGACTCACTAATGCACCATCGAAGTTCATGGACTTGATGCAAAGAGTTTTAATGCCTTATCTCGATAAGTTTGTGATAGTTTTCATAGACGATATCTTGGCATACTCTAAGGATGTTAAAGAGCATGAAGAACACCTAAGGATAGTTCTACAGACCTTAAATGAGAACAAATTGTATGCCAAGATTTCTAAGTGCGAGTTTCGGTTGGACCAGGTTCGTTTTCTTGGGCATATAATTTCTGGAGAAGGCATTAAGGTGGATCTAGCGAAGATAGAAGCCGTTTCTAAGTGGCCTAGACCGACATCAGCAACAGAGATAAGAAGTTTCTTGGGTTTAGCTGGGTACTATCGGATGTTTGTGCAGGATTTCTCTAAGATAGCTACACCTCTCACGAGGCTCACTCAAAAGAACGTTAAGTATGAGTGGACCAATGAATGTGAGGAAGCTTTTTAGACTTTGAAAGAAAAGTTGACCACAGCACCTGTGTTAGCATTACCAGAAGTTTTTGATAACTATGATGTATATACAGATGCATCAGGTCAAGGTTTGGGTTGTGTTTTGATGCAATGAGGAAAGGTAATTGCTTATGCATCTAGGCAGTTAAAGGTGCATGAGAAGAATTACCCTACACACGACTTGGAGTTAGCAGCAGTGGTGTTTGCTATGAAGCTTTGGAGACACTATTTGTATGGTGTCAAGGCGAGGATCTTCACGGATCATAAGAGTTTAAGTTTTTCTTTACTCAGGAGAATCTGAACATGAGACAAAGAAGATGGTTGGAGTTCGTGAAAGATTACGACTTAGACATTCAACACCATCCGGGTAAAGCGAATGTTGTAGCTGATGCACTTAGCCGGAGAGCGGTTAATGCTATCACTACCTTGGAAGAAGTTGTGGATCAGTTGGATAGGATGCAGATTCAAGTAATTGAAAGGAAGGGTGAAGCTCAGAATTTGGCACCATGGATGGCATGGTCAGATTTGCTAGATGAGATTCGGGCTAAGCAAGATAAAGACCCTGTGTTGATTGATTTGAAGCGAGTAGCTCGAGAGAAACCTACAGTGGGATATCAGTTAGACAAGAGCGGTCATCTTTGGTACGGATACCGTTTGTGTGTGCCCGATGTGGATGGCCTAAGGAGAAGGTTATGGATGAAGCTCATAAGATTGCTTTTGCGGTACATCCAGAAGCCACTAAGATGTATAGAGATCTCAAGGAAAGATATTGGTGGCCTGGCATAAAGTTAGGGATAGCAGAGTTTGTGGCAAGATGTGATACATGCCAGAGAGTGAAAGCAGAACACAGAAGGCCAGGAGGTTTGTTGAAACCTTTGGAGGTACCAGAATGGAAATGGGAGAATATCACGATGGATTTCATCACCGGTATGCCTAAGACTACGGGCGGTCATGACATGATCTGGGTGATTGTGGATAGACTTACAAAATCAGCCCATTTCTTACCATGTAAAGTGGTCATGCCTATAAAGAAGTTTGCTACTATGTATATCAACAATATAGTGAAGCTTCATGGTGTGCCTTTATCTATTGTATCCGACAGAGATAGCAGATTTATCAGTCGCTTCTGGAAGGGTTTGCAGAAAGCTTTTGGGACAAAGACTGACTTGAGTACAGCGTTTCATCCGCAGACGGATGGGCAGTCAGAAAGGACAATTTAGACTCTCGAGGATATGCTTAGAGCTTGTGTTTTGGATGCCGGAGGATCATGGATAGATTACCTCAATTTGGCTGAGTTTGCTTACAACAATAGTTATCATGCAAGTTTGGGAATGCCACCTTTTGAGGCCTTGTACGGTAGGAAGTGTAGAACTCCACTTTATTGGGATGAAGTGGGAGAGAAGCACATTACAGTGCCAAAGATGGTTCAGCAAGCCAAGGAGAAGATCGAGGTGATAAGGAAGAATCTGAAAGCCGCTCAAGATCGTCAGAAGAGTTGGGCCGTTGTTAGAAGAAGAGCACTAGAGTTTGAGGTCGGGGATAGAGTTTACCTCCGAGCATCTCCAATGAAGGGTGTCAAGCGGTTCGGACAGAAAAGAAAGCTAAGTCCAAGGTATGTAGGACCTTTTGATGTCGTCGAAAGAGTTGGGAAGTTGGCTTATAGACTTCGGTTACCAGAGTTGATGTCTAGAGTCCATAATGTTTTCCATGTATCAATGCTTAGGAAGTGTCTATCTAAAGTGGACGTGGAAACTGAGATTGATCCGGAAGTGTTGCAAGATAATCTTTCATACGTGGAGAAGCCGATAAAGATTCTGGATAGAAAAGAGAAGATGATAAAGAGGCAAGTGATCCCGCTAGTATTAGTGCAATGGAGCAATCATGCACCGACTGAAGCCACTTGGGAAGTGGAAGCGGACATGTTCAACGAGTTCCCAGAGTTCCCTCATCTACCAGGTACGATATAGTTTCGAGGATGAAACTCCTCTTAAGGGGGAGGAATGAAATATCCCGATTTTTCAAAAAGGGCATCCTTGCCTTTTCACGAAAAATCTGAATATTTGGTTTGTTTTTAAAGGATTAAAAGAAAAAGGGAAAATAAAAGGAAAAGGATTAATTGGATTTAATTAATAAGGAATAATTAGATTTAATTGGGATTATAAAAGGAAAACTAATCCTAAATTAACCTAGTTGTTGTTTTACGTAAAATAATCTGAAGAGAGGCGCAAGTTTGGAGAAAAATGAAGAGGAGAGACTTTTGAAATTCGAGGCTAATCCGTTGATCAAAATTGCAGACATCTCAAGGGAGAAAGTATCACCGCGAGAAGAGGATCGTTTTGATATCAACAATCCCTAAATCCGTTAACGTAAGTTTTCCCCTCATCGTTCTTGATACTAGGGTTTATTCATCATCGTTGTTAAACTGCGTTTTCTAAGTTTAAACATCGTAGTGATTGTCTTTGGATTGATCGTTTATAGGTTTGGAGTTAAAGGTTAAACTTTTGACGGGTTGAAGCTTTGGATCATTGTACCACGCAAATTAAGGTAACGTGGTGTTCTTATCGTATGATTAAGGTGTCATAAAGTTGTAGAGCAATTTGTATGTTTATTTTCATGGTTTAGAATATGTTTTGGTTGGAGTTTGGGTTGGATCGCGATTACGTTAGATTGCAGATTTTTAGGTAAATCCAGGCAAAACCGTCTGCCTGAAGCGAGGCAGGCGTTTGCGATGGCGGCGGCAACCAAACGGGGGGTTTGGGTGTTTGGATGGGCGTCTGAGGGTCTGATTTTGATACAGGATGTGGTTGAATTTCTCGGACTGGCGTTTGGAGGTCTGTGGACGCTCGTTCAAGGCAGACGGGCGTTTACTGGGGGTCAAACGGGCGTTTGACCTGTTTATTCCGTTTTTCACTGTTTTTCGTGTCAGCTTGGTTTTAGGCTTTATAATCATGTTTTACTACTGAACCTTATGTGACAAAGCCCTGAATTATCTTTTGATGCGTTTAGTTTCGGCACCATATGGATTCCCTAAAAAGATGAAGTGTGGGACCGTCGAAAGCTTTGGATTTGCCTTGTGCTTCGATAAGCTAGGGTTTATCGATGTTTGTGTATGTGCTAGGTTTTGTTAGAGTCTAGTGGTCTTAAGAAGAGGGAGTAGACTGATAGGTGAGCCTTTTATGCGAATCAACTTAGGTGGCTAGTTAAACATCTAATCAAACGTATGTGCTAGCCTAATAATCTTAAACATCATGCAATGCTTGGTAAGGCATAGTAAAATACCGCGATGTGTTCTCTGACCAAACAAAATAGATTGTACCCACGCCGGTCAATCGATTGGCTAGATAATGCGTCTGCTGCACTCTGCCGGTCATCACACTATCGGGACTCAGATATTCATTGGGCTACTAGTGCGTGTCTCTAAGTAGGTTGCACCCAGTTCTCCTAGTACATCCTATTACTAGGCGTAGTGCCCTTGTTATTCATGATGTAACAAACTTGAGCTAAGCTAGACAACTTTGGAACCTCATGTTATGCTATGAACATAATATGATAGTTAGCTAGGGTTAATAACGGACTGAATTAATAAAAGACGGCGTTTCAACCATAAAACTGAAAAAAAAAATAAAAAAAAAATTGTGCACAATGAATGACGCAATGCAGGGAATACTTAATTGAATTGAATTTTTTTACTAAAAGACTCATTTTGGGGAGAACTGGGTGGTTGTCATGAGCCGTGGAACTAGAATGGCTACAGAAAAGGGTTTTTTTGGTAGCGCGGAAAAAATGGAAAGGGTGAGGAAGGGCGATGGTTCACAAATTTTAAGGCTTACGAACCCTCACCCCGGCTCTGATACTATAATAGAGAAATATAAAAGAGATTGTAGTGGATTTTATTGATAATAATAATAAAATTATTACAATATTAGTAGACTCATATATGATAAATAGATCTCTATATATACCAAAGAATATATCTTAACATAATTCAAATTCAAATATAACTATCTAAATAACTCAATCTTGTCATTATCTCTAACACGCCCCCGCAATCCCATTGTAATGCAATGAACATGGTGATTGGCCCGATATGAATGAATCTGGTATTCTTCACATTGTGTCTGCCACAAACTTCTCCATATCAATCGGCATCAACTTCGTCACAACTTGATATTGCTTGAATCTGTAATGGATGACTCAAAAAGTTCGGAAGAGTCATAGAAGAAATTATAGAGAGGAAGAAAGATTTGAAGGGAATATCATACCCTAAAAAAGATAAAGAAGAAGGAAGAATTTATAAATTGAGATAAAAGCAAATCAAGGGAGTGAAAGGATTGGTGCCGATGAAATGAGTCAATTGAGAGACATAATGTATTTTGATGACTAGAAAGAAATAAGAAATTAGAGGTAGAGTGCTTGAAAGCTGGAGAAAAGAGTTCATACTAGAAGAAATGGAGGGAGAAAGAAATATCAGAAAGAGTGAATCAAGGTTTACTGGAGGTTGATAAATGATAATGATAGAAAGATTTATTATATACTAATAATAACAATAATAATAAGACCAAAAGAGAGAGAAAAAAAAGAAAAAAGAATCATAATATGGTATCGGACCAGGAGATCCCGAGTACAAGCCCCGGTTCAAGCATAATTAAAAAAACAAAAAACAAAAAAAAACCAAGTGTTGGACCCACTCACTTCTTATAGGCCCACACTTCCAAAAAAAATATGTCAAGGTGTTGGGCCTCTCTCCTTTCTTATAGGCCCACACTTGAGGGGGCGTGATATAAGGAAATATAGTAGCACATTTACTAATTCCAATTGGTTTTAGTACAATGGTAAGCGCTTCATCCAAATAGATAGGACTTTTTCATGAGGTTTTCTCTTGGTTTTCTCCTAGCAAGTTGTATTTCCAACTCCTCATTGTATTCAATTCCCAGCTATTCATTTAAATCGTCGATCATTGATCATCGTGAGACTTGTCACCTCAAAGCAGCTGATCTGCTATTTCCTCAGTAGATCCTTGACCAATTGCTTCAACATATGTTTCCTTGGCCACTCCACTGGACTCCCCAGGGAACATAGGATGATCATCATCTGAGTCAGATGACGATGAATCATCACTATCTGGTGTAAACTTAGGGTCCTTAAACATAATGTACTTCTTTTACTTGCCATCTTCTATAATTGCCATCAGCTTCATCTCCAACAGAGAAGTGTGAATCAGTCCAAGCAAACTTTATACTCCTAACTGTTGATGACGGTCAAATTATACCCGTAAAAGTCATCAACGTTGACCTTAAATCGAGACTAATAATATATATTTTGTGATAAATCACATGTTTATATGTATTATTTAATGTTATGTGATTTATATTATATAATTTGGTATTTATCCATTTATAAGATATAATTTGGTGTTTATCCGTATTTATTATATAAATCGGTATTAACCGTTTTTATTATATTTATCCGTTTTATTTAAATATGATTTATTTGGGGATAAATATCTATTTTGCAGATTTGGATAATTTTGGAGGATAAATACAAATGAAAGAATTAAATCTCAAGATAAATCAAAGGAAATTCAAGATAAATATCGGATAAGCACGAAAATAGGAGTAAGCCAATCCACGTTGGCGCCAATGGACACGCATGAAAGAAGGGGTGGCGCATCTTGATTTTGAGATCGGCCAAGAGTTATCTCTTATTTGTCTTGACATTTTGAAGTATATCTCTTAATTATCTTGAACCCCTATAAGTAAAGGCATGTTATACACGCCATATACACTCTACACGACCATATACACTTCTCAATTTATAATAAAATTCTCAGTTTTTCTTAGTGTAGTTTTTATGCAAGTTCTGCAATAATGTAAGTTCTTGTATTTATTTGTCTTAGTTCTTTGTAATTAAGCCCCCAATTATTGTTTATTGTTTGAGGTAGTTCGTTCTTCACCGAACGATGTAGATCTAAGGATACGATATGAGGCAGTGGGGATTCCTTGTCTATAAGGATCCACACGCCCAGATCTGTTATCCGGTGACCTATAGATGACTTTGGTATGATCGACAACCGTGTTTTTAGTAGATCTATATAATTTCTTTATGAGTCTCTATTTTATCCGTTACGTATGTAGAAACGCTAAGATTTAGGTTTTCACCGCGTCAATCTAGCCACGTCTTTAAGGTGTGATTGTCCACCTAGAAATTCTTATCTTAGTAGGTATGGCTACGGCTACGTTGCTCGTCTGTTTTAATTAGCGTATGATTAGGAAATACCAATATAGGGCTCCTAGGTCGGCTCATGAATTGATCTTCCGGGACTTTCAGCGAGATCTAGATCTGTTCTGTATTCGGGAATTGTCGACACCTAGTTATACGTAAATCGTAGATTAACATGATACCTAAAAAGTTAGTGTTAATGGGACGTAGATCGATGCGATCGCTTAGAATACGCTGAACAAAGGAATGTTGCCTAGGTGAGGAATACGGTTAATATCGGCATCCCTAGTTTTGTAAGCGTGCTGAGTCATATGAGATGGAGGCCTAAAAGCGAAGTCACGTGATGTAGCATAGTGATCGGATGGCCTACCCGAGCTAGATCTAGTTTATGGGATGACTCCCATAGCCAAAATAAAAGAAATACGAATCGGGTTAATAGTTGTCGAGTCTAGCTTAATTATATAGAATCTCTAGATCCAAACAATAGCATGATAATTGGGGAGGTTAATTACGTTGTTTATGTGTTGTGTCGAGTCGTGTCCTTTACTTTTCTTGTCTTTTGTTGGTCGTAGGACGCCTTTATGTGCTCGGCATGAATGATTAATTGTTTATATATAAATGATCCACAATTGGTTCCCTGTGGGATCGACCTTGATTTGCTATAGCTATACTACGATGGACCTAGTCCTCTTGCTATTATTGGTTTATGGTGGTCAAGTATTTTATTATCATTTGATCTACATCATCAAGTTTTTGGCACCGTTGCCGAGGAACCAACGGTCAATTTTATATATAAATAATTTTTTTATTCATGTCGAGTTGTCTGTTTTAGAGTCTGTTTTTTTATACATTTTTGAGTCCCTCTCGTTTATCGCTCTGTGTAAAATTCCAGATTCAAAAAAAGCGCTTCGCTCCCAAAGAAGATCGCTCTCTCACCGCCAAATGAGCCTGGTCCAGTTTTCTAGAATTTCACGTGTTTGCTTATCTCCGTATGTTTAATCCGTAGGTCTGATAGCAGCATGGGAAACCATGTTAAAATCAGTCTACGGTCCGTTTTGTTTTTCTTCTGTTTGCAGAAACCAGGAAAGCAATAATCTGAGTCAGTAATTTTTCACGGGCGCTGAGAAAATAACCCAGCGACATGTGAAGCTACGAATCTGCGATGGGAAAAGCGATGGAAGCAAAACCTTTAAAGCCCTAAGATGGCTCCGAGAAAATAAACATTAAAAGGTTCGAATTATTTGTGGTACAATGTTGAAGGCAAGGTACTACCTTTTTTTTCTTATGTTTTACTATCTTTTGGTTTTTTGAACATAAGTTCGCCTATACATGAACCTGAGTATGAATCTTAGCCCAGAGTTGGTTTGTAAGATTAATTCTATTAGTGTTGAAGGTTCTGCCCCAAATCTGTCTCATCTAGAGGGTGTAAGGAAACATGTAGTAGTTGAAGGAAGCAGTGAATAAAGAGTTCCTCGTAGTTCTGTCAAATCTCATTTTCCTATGCATGAGATTGCTTCTACTGGCCATAGGAGCAACACTTTGTGTAGTTTTAAGAATTCTCAATCTAAAGAAGACGTTGAGTTTTGAGAGAGAGCATAATGCAGCAACATTATTGAGGACATGATTAAAATGGGTCCCTAGGACTAAATCTTCTTAGAATTCACTAGTTCCTAAAACGAGAGCAGAGGTAAGAGCTTTGTATAAATGGTATGGATATATGTCGTTTCCAAGGTCTCACAACCAAGGGAAGGATGTTAATCCGCAAATGCAACGAGCCCACCTTATATAGTGCTCAAGGGGTCAACATCTGGCGATCCAAGAAGGATAACTGACAAGGATACTTTTTGGAAAGTCGAGCTGAGGACTTTAAACTCAGAATTATGTCTTTAAAACCCTTAGGATTTCTTTTTAGGATTTTAGGTTTTCCTTTCGTTGAGTCAAATAAGAGTAACGTGACATATGTTGAGGTTTTTTATTATGCCGTGTTCCGATGGCCATTAGGCTAAGGATGTGCAAAACTTTTTTACTCAATATAGGCCATGTGAAATAGAGTTTCTTAGGAGAGTCGAGAAATTGCTAAAGAAAAGGAAATTTAGCAATCAGCCTTAAGATGGAAGCATTAAGAGAGCTTGAGAATTACTGAAAATGTAACAGAGAATGATTGGTGCGAACAAAAATGATTTTGGTCAACTCCCAAAACTTTTTAGAATGGCGATCCGAGTGAAAATCCAAAATTGTGTGCAATTCGTTCTGCAACTACCCTAATCCTTTCCTTTGTACCTTTTCACCCTTCAACCTTTCTATTCTCTCACCAATCTACCTCACAGTTCACATTTCTAACCATTCCTTCATCCCCTCTCTTTCTTTCCATCTATTTTACTCTCCTACCCTAACCCAATCCCTTACCCAGTACCCATCCAACAATGTCTTACCCCCCCTTTATCTTTTCTTACCATCATTCACTATATTTTTCTAAACCCATCATACTCTCAACCTCCATTTTGTTTACAAATTACCCTTGTGTTGCGGGGTTAGATATATTGCTAAGTTTAAATGATTATCTTTTATCATTTTGGTTTTCATGATCCTAGCTGGGGTAAGTGTAGCTATGACCCTAGCTCGATTTTAAAAGTTTTTGGTTCGATCAAAATACAACTTATCTTTCTACCGGAAGTTTTACATTTCACACTATTACGCCTATTCCGGTCAAGATGATGAGTTCTGTTCTAAAATATCACACCGAACCGACCTTGTTGATGACGGTTATGACTTTTACGTGATACGTTGGGTCATTAGTAATTTCAAGGAGAAGCTACATCTCCCTAAGTTGTTGATATCCAATCCAAGTGTGAAGAGTCTGCGCCGAGTTTCTGATCCTATCTTTTAGCCTATAGGTCACATTCAATCTGTTTTACCTTACCAAGTTTCTCTCTTACGCTGGATTAAATACCTTATCAATCTGGTAAACCTCGTGTTCTCCCACACGGGGTAATGCTTTTTGATCTTTGTCTTCTCCACCGGTTTTAAGAATATTTAAGCGGTGGAGGATATCGATGAATCGTTTTAACTCCTTGGTTTTCCTTGTCATTGGTTGTATGGAATAAAGTGGCTTATTTTGTTTTTGGATATTTTATATCTAATTACTGCCACCTTATTTTATAACTTACATTGACATGTTATTAACGGTTTCGTGGAGTTTCTTTTTGGTTTGCTTAAACAGGTTTTCACTTGCTTCTCCACGACGTGCTTAGATTACTCGATGTTTCGTGCATCTACTTGAGAGCCGTTTCAGAGCTAAGTCTTTTTCTAAAATTCTCATTTTTATTTGTCATTGGGGACAATGACATGTTTAAGTGGGGGGTAGGAGACTTAGCTATGATATTTTATAATTGAAAATTGAATGAAACGGTGAAAAAATTGGAAAAAAGTGAATAAATGCCATATTATTTATCTCGTACCCTTAGAATTGTGAGTTCCTAGCTAAGAATTGATAGAAAAGGAACCAAGTTGCATGAGTACGTGATTATTTTATACTTATGTGAATGTAAATTTAAGAATATTCATGCCGATTATTGCAAGTAGTTATTTATTATTCGATTACCCAATCTTTGAATCGAGTTTATCACGCAAATTATAATAACTGAAGAATTATGTGTACATTGCATAGATGATTGGTTATGTAGACTTAGTTTCGATATTTATCTGCTGATGTATTCCTATCTTCTGGCCATCAAAGCGGAGTAATAAGCTTGAGAATTATCTGTGTTTTGACAAAATGTTAAACACTGTGCTTGTAGTAACATTACCAAAGTAGCCTCGCGCTTGTGGTAATATTCATGTTATTGACCAATCCGTGAAAGGGGATTCTTGCAATGCATAATTTACTTTTAAAGCATGTTTCTTTCTTGAGATGTGTTAATGCTTGAAAATATGAAAATGTGAAAAAAATTCAACTTTTTAAGAGGCTTCGAGTATTTTTCTCGGTCTCAAAGTCCAAAAACCTTCTAGATGACGCTCTTGCTTATTGCACCATGTCTTTACCGATTGCGAGGCTTAAGAAGTGGGAATGCTGATGTTGGTAGGTTGAGACTGCGAAGTTAGCATAAACTTTAATCTAGCCACGAATAGATAAAATCAAATGCACATTCACACATCACTTCGATTCATAGCGAGTAGTGAATAATGGATATCTTATGAGCATGAATGGTATGGGTTGACTCGAGTTTCTTGCGTAAGTATGATTTGACCACGGGAAATGTTGTCTTGGGGAATGACTTATTGATGCTTTATTCGGGACGATCAAAGTCTAAGTGGGGGGTAGTTGATGACGGTCAAATTATTCCCGTAAAAGTCATCAACGTTGACCTTAAATCGAGACTAAAAATATATATTTTGTGATAAATCGCATGGATATATGTATTATTTAATGTTATGTGATTTATATTATATAATTTTGTATTTATCCATTTATAAGATATAATTTGGTGTATATCCGTTTTTATTATATAAATCGGTATTTATCCGTTTTTATTATATTTATCCGTTTTATTTAAATATGATTTATTTTGGGATAAATATCTATTTTGCAGATTTGGATAATTTTGGAGGATAAATACAAATGGAAGAATTAAATCTCCAGATAAATCAAAGGAAATTCAAGATAAAGATCGGATAAGCACGAAAAGAGGAGTAAGCCAATCCAAGTTGGCGCCAATGGACACACATGAAAGAAGAAGGGGCGCATCTTGATTTTGAGATCGGCAGAGAGTTATCTCTTATTTGTTTTGACATTTTGAAGTAAATCTCTTAATTAGCTTGAACCCCTATAAATAAAGGCATGTTATACACGCCATATACACTCTACACGACCATATACACTTCTCAATTTATAATAAAATTCTCAGTTTTTCTTAGAGCAGTTTTTATGCAAGTTCTGCAATAATGTAAGTTCTTGTATTTATTTGTTCTTAGTTCTTTGTAATTAAGCCCCCAATTATTGTTTTTTGTTTGAGGTTGTTCGTTCTTCACCGAACGATGTAGATCTAAGGATACGATATGAGGCAGTGAGGATTCCTTGTCTATAAGGATCCACATGCCCAGATCTCATTTATCCGGATGACCTATAGATGACTTTGGTATGATCGACAAATTGTGTTTTTAGTAGATCTATATAATTGCTTTATGAGTCTCTATTTTATCCGATCCGTATGTAGAAACGCTAAGATTTAGGTTTTCGCCGCGTCAATCTAGCCACGTCTTTATGGTGTGATTGTCCACCTAGAATTTCTTATCTTAGTAGGTATAGCTACGGCTACGTTGCTCGTTTGTTTTAATTAGCGTATGATTAGGAAATACCAATATAGGGCTCCTAGGTCGGCTCATGAATTGATCTTCCGGGACATTCAGCGAGATCTAGATCTGTTCTGTATTCGGGAATTGTCGACACCTAGTTATACATAAATCGTAGATTAACATGATACCTAAAAAGTTAGTGTTAATGGGACAGAGACTGATGCGATCGCTTAGGAAGTACGCCTGAACAAAGGAATGTTGCCTAGGTGAGGAATACGGTTAATATCGGCATCCCTAGTTTTGTAAGCGTGTGAGTCATATGAAATGGAAGACTAAAAAGCGAAGTCACGTGATGTAGCATAGTGATCTGGATGGCCTACCCGGAGCTAGATCTAGTTTAGGGGATGACTCCCATAGCCAATATAAAAGAAATACGAATCGGGTTAATAGTTGTCGAGTCTAGCTTAATTATATAGAATCTATAGATCCAAACAATAACATGATAATTTGGGAGGTTAATTACGTTGTTTTTGTGTTGTGTCGAGTCGTGTCCTTTATCTTTCTTGTCTTTTGTTGGTCGTAGGCCGCCTTTATGTGCTCGGTATGAATGATTAATTGTTTATATATAAATGATCCACAATTGGTTCCCTGTGGGATCGACCTTGATTCGCTATAGCTATACTACGATGGACCTAGTCCTCTTGCTAGTATTGGTTTATGGTGGTCAAGTATTTTATTATCACTTGATCTACGTCATCAACTGTTCAAATGCCCATTCTTCAAAACCACTCATTGGATCAGCAGCTGGCGTTTGTCTCTTATAAAACCAAACTTCCATTCAAAGTACTTTTGAACCCTTTGGAAGTCAGGATCCACCCTTTCTTTCTTTGACTTCTTTTCTTTTCTTTCATAGGGCATAGTAGGCTTCCATGGAGCAGGCTGCTTAACATGTTGTCCTTCAAAGGCTTCAACAAGATGAGTCAATGTATCTATAGCAGATACAAACAGTTCAGTAGGTTCATCAGGTTGTATATTTGTCCCTAGTACCTCCAACTGTTCCACACTAGGTTCTCCCTGACTTATATGCATATCAGCAGGGTCTATTGTAGTGTGTTCTTCCCCCTGTGTTGTAGCATCCACAACAGCGTCTTGAACAGGTTCAACAAATTCCACAGTAGGCTCAGGTACATCAGTGTGCTGTGGTTCTTCAATCTGTTGCTCAACAACCACATGAGCATCATCAGTTGGCTCAACAGCCTTTTCTTCTTCTTCTCTTTGGCCCTCCAGGACCCTTAATTCCTTGCCTTTACCATATACCTTCTTTTTCACAACATGTTTCCTTCTTTTTACAGGTTGTTCCTCAATCTCAGCAGATTTCATCCTAATAACCTCAGTGGGCTAAATAAATTCAACTTCAACTGGACCCTCAGTGGACTCAGCAGTGTCTACTGGTTGCTGCCTTGTCTTCTTAGGCTTTAAAAGCTTAGTGATATTTCTTGTATCACTAGCCTTTCTTTTCTCAGCAGCCTTCTTAGATGTAGCTGGTTGTGTAACTTGCTTAACCTGCTCACCACCAGCATCATCATCTCCATCATTGTCACTCTCTGTCCTTTCAGCATCTAAATCTTCTTCATCATCCAAACAAGAGATGAGATAACTGAATTCTTGTTTGTATCTTGAATTGTTGATTTTTACAGGTGCAACATCAGCAATCTTCAAATAAGTCAGTATGGCCTATATCATCAAGCCCAAAGGCAGTGTTTTCGAATTCCTTGTCCCATCTCTGTCTTCTGTTATCACCTTCTTCATGTATTGGACAAAGAATCCGGCCCAATCAAACTTCATACTCTTGCATATGATTATCAGCAGGTCAATCTTGGGTCCAGACAATGTGTCAAGGCTTCCACTGAATCCAAGAATGTTTTTTTGCAATAATCTTGCTCAGCAGATTATACTCCATTATGATATGCTTCACATTGATACTCAGTGATGATTTTATGGATTTGTTTGCATCAACAAACTCTAATCTAGACTGCTCCATTGATTCAGGATTAGTAGGAGCACCATTTCTAGGTCGAAATCCGAATACTTCCCTCAGCACGTTTGAGGAGATTTCAATCTCCTGGGCATTAACAGTGGTAGTAAATGCCTCTCTATCATCTCTATTCACTACATTTCTCCAGAAATTTGTAACAATTGTATAAGAGATGCTTTCCAATCTCAGATTCAGAACATCCTCTAATCCTTCATATCTTCTGATTCTTCTACGAATATTGATAGCCAGCTCAATCTTGTTAGCATCAACAATGAACACTCTAACACTTTGGCTCGTTCTAATGTGAACATCACATTTATCCGCCATTAGAAATTTGAGAAAAATGAAGAGAAAGCTTTGTAAATCTATGTTCGCACATTGTATTCTTAGAGAAAATCGATCTAAAAATGTAAGCATCACCTCTGTATATATGTCTGTATATATAAGGAAAGAAAGTGGGTAGTAACTGTCAAGAAAGTACTGTACACGTATTGTAGCATTTAACCACGATTAAAGTTGGAATAAATGTGATGTTGCCACGTGTCCCACTAATTGATCCCATAAAGAGTTGTAACCATTGGATAATGTAACCGCAGTTATAAAGGATAAGAATAATATCAAATTACTGTTGAATTTCATTTAAGTTTGACTGTCTTGTAACATATACTCCAGCAGTCTTGATCTTCAGTAGACTTGGATTAGCGACCCATCGAAGCAGATGGCTCAAGCTGACCCTCTCGACAGGGGTTACTCTGCTTTGATCTTCTTACTCACTTGTTTTGTCCAACTAATTATATAAGATGAAATTTAACACGGTGGATCGATCATCAACCGAGCTCACCCAACAGGACAAAGACCAATCCCTTGGCAACTTCATTTGCTCAATTGTCCAAACTTATTTAAGTACATAGAATTGTTGATACCAATGACTAGTGCGCTAAGTGAGCTCACCCAACATAGCAAAGACTAATCCCCTTGGTGAATTCCAGTACACTGCTGATGGTTAGAGAATCAGTCAACTTTTATGATGCCAAGTTCAGTTCTTAACTTAGCAAATCTTTTACTATCCAATGGTTTTGTAAATATATCAGCAAATTGATGTTCAGTAGGGATGTAAAGAACCACCATATCTTTCTTCTCAACATGATCTCTTATAAAATGATGTCTCACATCAATGTGCTTGGTTCTTGAGTGCAAAACAGGATTATTGCAATTGCACTAGTGTTGTCACACATTATAGGAATTTCTTTTTCTTCAATTCCATAATCCCTTAACTGTTGTCTTAACTATAGTATTTGTGCACAACAACTTCCAAAGACAATATATTCGGCCAAACAATGGAAGTTGATATTGAATTATGTTTAAATCTTGAACCAGAAACCAGTCTATTTCCCATCAACTGACTGGTTCCTGTGGTGCTTTTTCTATCAATCTTGCATCCAGCATAATCAGAATCTGAGTAGGATATAAATTTGAAGCTTTCATCTTTTGAATACCATATCCCTTCTCCCAAAGTATCTTTTAAATACATAAGAATCCTTTTGACTGCAGCTAAGTGACTTTCCTTCGGTTTTGATTGAAATCTTACACAAACACCTATAACAAAGGATATATCAGGTCTGATGGCAGTGAGGTACAACAGACTTCCTATCATCCTTATGTATAAACTCTGATCAACATCTTTGCCTTCTTTATCTTCATCTAGTCTGATGCTACTCATAGGAGTTGATACCTCGGTGCTATTTTCCATGCCAAATTTCTTCAGCAACTCCTTGGTATATTTAGTTTGATGAATGAAGATTCCATCTTTCATTTGTTTGACTTGTAATCCCAAGAAGTAGTTCATCTCTTCCATCATACTCATTTGGAACTTTATTTTCATGAGATTAGCAAACTTTTCATGCAGTAATTCATTTTCAGAACCAAAAATTATGTCATCAACATAAATCTGAACCAGCAGGGTTTTGTCCCCTTCATTGATTCTGAAAAAAGTCTTGTCAATGGTACCTTTGGTAAAACCATTGTCCACCAAGAATTGTGATAGGGTTTCAAACCATGCCTTTGGTGCTTGTTTCAAGCCATAAAGTGCCTTGTTAAGTCTGTACACTTTATCTTCTTGATTTTTAACTTCAAAACCAGGAGGTTGCTGTACATAAACTTCCTCCTCTAGAATGCCATTCAAAAATGCAATTTTGCCATCCATCTAGTATACTTTGAAGTTTTTATAAGCAGCATATGCCAAGAATAATCTTATAGCTTCCAATCTTGCAACTGGGGCATATGTCTCATCAAAATCTATTCATTTAGCTTGAGAATAGCCTTTTGCTACTAGTCTGGCCTTATTCCTTACATTGGTACCAGATTCATCCAATTTGTTTCTTTATACCCATTTTGTTCCAATTATATTTGCATGAGTAGTCATTTCCACTAGTGTCCAACCTGGTTTCTTTCAAATTCATTCAATTCTTCTTACATAGCAATTACCCAATCTGGATCAAATATTTCTTCTTCAACAGCTTTAGGCTCCATTTGAGATAGAAAACAAGTAAACATTGCTTCGAATTGTCTTCTTGTCCTTACACCTTGCTGTATATTGCCAATATTTTGTTGAGTAGGGTGATCCCTTAACCATTGTGGATTTTGGTTAGTTTGGTTCTCAAGATCCTCATCATCTGCATTCGGTCTCTTTGTTGCTTTTAGTAGGGGTTCAATGAGATCCTTGAACTGCCAGCTTGTTGCATCGAGTAGTGTTACCAGCGAGGTTCTTCAAGAGAAATTTGAGTCGAAACTTTTAAGTCATTTATCCTTTCCAAAACATCAACACATTCGGATCGGTGACTTGGAGATTTTCATTGAGGTTTCAAATTTCATCTTCCATTCCAGCAAACTTAGGTTCATCAAATACAACATGTATTGATTCTTCATGTTTTAATGTCCTTTTATTCAGTACCCTGAATGCCTTGTTGACTGAAGAATATCCCAAGAAGAATCCTTCATCTGACTTTGGTTGGATAGTCTTCAATTGCTCCTTATGATTTAAAATAAAACACTTGCTTCCAAATGGATGGAAATATGATATATTTAGTTTTCTTCCATTCCATATCTCATAAGGTATCTTCTGCAGGTTCTTGTTTACTGGGGTCCTATTTTGTGTATAGCATACTGTATTGATTGCTTCAGCCCAATATCTTTCAGTTAATAATGCTTAACATATCATAGTCCTTCCTGCTTCTTTCAAAGTCATGTTTCTTCTCTTAGCAACCCCATTTTGCTGAGGTGTACCAGCAGCTGCTAATTGATGCAACAAACCATTTCGCTCACAATATTCTCTTATGACTTTATTGAGAAACTCAGTACCCTTGTCTGATATGATCTTCACTACTGTCAAACTTTTCTCATTTTGCAATCTCTTCAAAAGTTCAGGCATCATTTGAAGTGTTTCACTTTTCTTGTCCATGAATACTACCCAAGTGTATCTTGAATAATCATCCACAACTACCATAGTGTACTTCTTTCCTGTTATACTTGTTGTTGTTACTGGTCCAAATAAATCCATGTGCATTAGCTATAAGACTCTTTTTGTTGATTGTTTAGTCTTTGACTTGAAATTTGACTTTGTTTGTTTACCTTGCTGACAAGGATCACACATAGTTATCAGACCAGGCCTGGTCATCGACCCGGAAAACTTACTGGGTCACCGGGTCTCCGGTTCAACCGGTGGGTCACAACATAAGGTTAAAAATAATATTTTCATACAATAAAAAAATAAAAAAATTGATAATAATAATCAATTCCAAAATATTTCAAGTTTTCAACATCCAAATCATAATAAATACAAATGAAAAGCGTTTTTGATACTTAAACACATGACGATACAAGTGAAAAACCATCAAAATTTATTACAAAAGAGCTGGTCCATGCATTGTAACATTATTAATTCAAATAAAAACTAGTCCTCGTTCCCAACAAGTTTGTTTATAAACAATGTTAATTTATTACTTGCCAATTTTGGAAGTTGTATTGAATTTCGACTTTAGTTTGTGGTGTTTAATTTGACGAATATAGAAATGTAAGAACTCATTTCTGCCAAAAGATAGAGTACGAAATAAGAAATGATGGTTAGGATATTCGACTCCTACCTGAGGGACCAAGGTTCAAGTCACAGCAATGATGTTTTTTTATAATAAAAAATCCTGTGGCAATTTTAAATTTAAAAAAAAAAAAAAAACCAGACCGGGTTGATTCATACCGGGCCGGGTCGCGGTTCACCAGTCCAACCACCGGGTTTTCCGGGTCTGGGCGGGTCAACTCCTTGAACGGTCAGACTCTTGAATCGGCCCGGTTTTGGTCCCGGGCCGGGCCAACCACCGGTTCGACCGCCGGGCCGGGCCGGGTCTGATAACTATGGGATCACATATAGCTTCCTATTTGAATGTGATCTCAGGCAAACCAACCACCAACTTCTTTTTCACCAACTGATTGATATCATCAAAGTTAAGATGATTCAACTTCTTATGCCACAACCAATTCAGTTCTGACTTAGTATACACAATCAGGCATGTCTCTGGAACAACAGTAGTCCAATCCACAACATACATGTTTTGTTGTCTTCTACCAGCCAACACAACTTGTTCACCTCTTTCACTAATGACAACACAGTAGCCTTTGTCAAAAGTGACCTTGTAACCCATGTCACAGAACTGTCTAGTGCTCAGTTGATTGTAGTCCAGTCCTTCCACAAATGCAACATTCCTGATAGTTAATCCATTTCTCACCGGTGTACCATATCCTCTTGTGTATCCTGGTGTGTTCTTGTTTCCAAAATTGACTCTTGGACCATCCTTTGCCACATAATTTGTCAGACAATGCTTATTCTTTGTCATATGTCTGGAACATCCACTGTCAAAGTACCAGACACCTTACAAAACAAAGTTAATGTGTTTTAGGTACTAAAAAATGTTTGGGTCCATAGTGGTCAGTGGTAAGCATGACCCTTGGTAAATTTCCATAAGGTCTTCTTTGAAAAGCATTGCACTTTTGTTCATATTTGTATCCTACATTTCCATAAAATCTAACATTTGGTTGTGTAGGATTCACATATGTTTTCTGGCCATTTGGTATGTAATGCTGTTTAAAGTGATTTCTGTTGTTATAAACACTAACAAAACCATAGGTTTGCTGTCTATTAGGAACAACCATGTAATATGGATTCTGCTGAGGTCCCTGTTAAGGTCTTGAATAAGTCCTCAACTGAGTCCTCTGCTGAGGTTTTACCCTAGAATTATGGTTATATCTATTGTATCTAACAGTAGGGGCATGAATATTCCAATCTTCATCTGCAGGGAACAATATACCTTTCCCCCTGAGATAAGTATCCCTAGAATGATTAACATTTTTAGGTTTAGGATTCTTATCCTTGGAATTTTTTGGATTTTTGCCCTTTTATGGTCCAACAGACTTAGCAGCAGGTCTGCTATCAGTAGGTCTAGAAGGTCGAACAGTCCTACCTTTGTATTTACACTTTTTGTTAGGTACTGATGTACTTTTTTACTTTTGATTTTGCCTCTTTGAAGTATTCTCAGTAGGCTTCACTGCATCAGCAACCTTTTTGGGAGTTGGATCTTATGCAAGCACAAACTTAGGACCAATTCTGGTACTAGGTTAAATGACCTTACTGGATCCACTCTTAGTAGATTGTTGAGTTCCAAATCCAAGGCATGTTCTATTACCATAAGGTTTTCTAGATTTGAATGCAGTGGAGGAACTAGATTGTTCAATGATTCAAAGACTCTTTGAGCGTCTGATGAGACTTATGGTTATTCTGTCCAAACTCTTTTCCCTTTCCCTTGAGACCTCCTAATTCAGCTTTTAACCTTTCAATTTCTGATTGAAGAGCTTCTTTTTGAACCTTCACAATATCATAACCAGATTGTATTTTCCTCAATTGATTAAGGATGGCATCCAAAGTTTCTTCATTGTCAGAATTTTTACGATTTGAACCACAAGTAGATTCACAATCACTATCAGCAGGAGTATTTATAGATACAGAGTTGTATACCTCCTCAGTTTCTTCCATATTTTCCATTAAAGCATAATCATCCATATCAGCAACAAGTGCAGTATCATCAGATTCATTTCCTTTTTCTGATTCAACTTCATAGCCTGATTCATCTTCAGCAACCATTGCTTTCTTGGCAGATCTCCTTTGCTGACTTTTGCTCTTCAGTAGATCTGGACAATCAAGTCTGAAATGCCCAAGTTTCTTGCAGTAGAAGCATAGATAATCAGGTTCATTTTTCTATTTTAGATCAGGATAGTCAGGTTTGAAGTGTCCTGGTTTCTTGCAATGAAAACACAAATAATCATTATCTTTCTTGGATTCATCCATCTTCTTTTCACTTGATTTCTTGGTGAAGTTTCTTGGAGAACCCCTTCCAGTTTTCATCATTCTGATTTTCTTGCTCAGCCGGGCAATTTGCTCTTGCATCTCATCCAGTAGATCATCTTGAGCACCTGATGATTCTTTTTTATGTGTAGAAACCAATGCAGTGGTGTTTGGTTCTTCTTTTTCAATATCAGGATAAATTTTCTTACATAATTCATATGCTTTGAGATCTGAAAACAACTTGAAGGTGTCTTCTTCATGTAGACTCCTTGATTCTTCTATGGCATTAACCTTCATCTCCCAAACCTCTTTTGCTGGTAGGGCTTCCAAGATTCTTGTATTGATATATTCTTTTCTATAGATTACATTTAGCAGGGTGAGTTCATCCATGATAGCATTGAATCTTGACTCCATTTTCTCAATTGTTTCATTTGTTTTCATTTTGAAATCTTGAAACTTCTTTTTGGCCACACTAATTTTATTTTTCTTGATAGCATCAGTACCTTCACAGATTAGTTGTAACTTTTGCCAAAGTTCCTTTGCAGTCTTGCAATCCTTCACTTTCATGTACATATTTCTATCCAAGGTTCTCTAGATGATATCAATAGCAATATTGTTGAGGTTTGCTCTTTTTCTATCTTCAGCACCCCACTCCTTCTTTGGCTTTGGAACAGTCTGAGTATGAACATCCATAGTTATGGACATAGTGATTTCCAGTGGTCCATCAATAAGAACATACATCATCTCATCTGTGTTGCAGCTAGAAAAGCCTGCATACGACGTTTATACTCATCAAAATGATCTAGAGGGCACTTCAACATTGTCATAGAATACTGTTGTTATCCATGATGCAAAGCTTTGAAAATTAGAAACTTGAAAAAGTTTTCAAATTATTTTCACAAGCACAACAAGTAGGATTACTTCAGAACAGAAGCACTACTCCGATACCAATTGTTGGTCCCTTGAAAAGGCTTTGGTTAAGTTTAGAGGGGGGCGGGGGTGAATAAATTTAACACATAAAACTTTTGGAGTTAACAAACTCAACAAGGTCGATGCTTTGTTGATCGCTTGCTCGATGGTCGAGTCGACGACTCAGTATTCTGCGGACTTTTGATATTACTGGATTTGTTTCAGTGGAATATATTTAGTTTAAGCCTTATTACATGTTGTTTTAAATATGATACCAAGTATTAGATACTTAGTAGTGTGAGTGTGTGATTCAGTTGCTAGTATCAGTAGCTTGATGTGATTTGTATACTAAATGCAGAAAGTAATAGGCAGATTTTATAGTGGTTCCAGGTGGTGTAATCCTGTCAGTCCACTCTTCTCTTGTGATGTTGGAGGAAATTCACTAGAGATCTTTGAGGTTGTAGTTACAAAAATCCCTAAGCCGTCTGTCCTTCACCAATAACTATGGCTTCACAAACTGAATATTTGAAACAGGTAGGATTGCTGCTCCAAAGTATTCCACTGGTCCTTGAAGGTTAGGATTGCCTCTTCACTATCTCCACCACAAACAACAGTTCTTGACACCTAATTGCTTCGTCTTCATCAGGTTTCTTGTAAAGAGAGTTTGAACCAAGTATGTGATTCGACTTCAGCGACTTGATCTCGGATGAAATGATCGTGACTTGGAGTCTTCAAGTGTGTGTTCTTGATGTAACTTGATAGCGAGTTACATTTGAAGAATATCTTTGGATCATAGCTTTCATTTTCGTAATGTTAGCAGGGTGTTTTTCTTGATCTTTAAATAGATAGCTTCATATGGATTATTTTTCTTCTAAATTTTCATCGTCTGTATCTAAATCAGGATTTTTCTATTTATATGTGAGAATCCTATGACATATGTTTGAATTTCAAACATAGCCATTTTGAACTTGTCTCCATCTTGACTTGCTTTTCTGTCTCTGTTCATAGTCTTTGAAAGCGATCGTTTGCTTTCTGTCAATTTTCAGTCTGTCCACCCTTTGACCTGTGTCCATTGGTTAATCCTCTGAATCTTTCAAATGTCCCTTTAATCTTGACCATAGATTTTTTGACAAAATCAAGACGTGTAATCTGTCCCTATCCTTGTAATCTTCCAATGTAACCTTTGATTAAATTGAGATTTACATTCAGTAGATACCTGTGTATATTAGTCTGCTGAAATTCATGTCAGTCAGCTGTCTTAAGTTTGTTGTGTTTATAAAACACTTCAGCTGGCTGTCTTTTATCTAACTTTTGATTGTGATGTTAGAGTACACCATTTTGAACATAACCAAGTTCCATTCACCACTTAACATATTGAACTCAGACCTTGTACACAAGGTATATGTAATCAGTTTAGGTCATCACAAACTTCCCTAAATTCTGATTTCATATCCTTGACTTTAAATACTAAGTTTGATCCCCTAGCCTTCAATAACTGAGTTTGAGCCCTCAGCCTTTAGTCTTCAGTAGGTTCCTAACTTGTCTACTGACCTAGTTACCCTACTAACCTAGACAGGTCCGCTGATACAGTCAGCTGACCAAATTAGAATGCTTGTTTGATCCAACCTATACAAAGATCAAACTCTAATATACCTATACATTTGTTCTAAACATCTTTTGGCCTTTGCTCTATAATAGCTAGTCTGGCACTCATCATTAAAACTTAAAATATGTCCAACATTTTCCCCTTTTTAGTGATGATGCCAATACCCTCCTTACAGCAAAGCAAAAAGGTAAAAACAAAGACAAAACAAATTCAGTCATTTCTCATTATAATCATATTTGTTCAACATTATTACAAACTATGATCAGTAGAATAATGTAAATAATGTAAGTGTGCTGATATAATTTCTGTCTTAGTCTCTTTCTCTTTTCTCATAGAACTACTTGATTTCTTTGACTACATCCAGCATCCATTGGTTTTCAATTGGGGAAAAGTCAACCCAATGATTCAATTCTTTCCACCACTTCTAGGCTTCTGGTAGAGTTAATCTTATGTTATGAACACTGAAGCCTTGTCTCATGTAAAAATGTTTTAATTCATCCAGTGACTCCCTTGCTGATTGAACAGTTCCCAGTCTACCTCTTCCACCTCTATAAGAAGCTCTCAGTGCTTTGACCCTTGTTTCCCAATGTTTTAGTCCCAGAAAGGAATTCAGTCCCTCATGAAATCCCATGTGATGATAGGGTTTCTTCATTCCATAATATAGCTTCTTATATTCTTTTAGGAGGTCATCATTCAACTGAATCCTGCCAAGTGCAGGTTTCCTGAACTCATTTGTAACATCCACCCATCTCTTCTTTGCAAAAATCCTTCCAGATTCCTTTGCTTCAGCTGTAAGGCCCTCTTCCCCCTTATTGACATCATCAACAAACCTGGATAGTAGACCATGAACACTCTCTTGTGTGAATACTAAGGTAGCAAGTTGGCCTTCAATAATCTCAGTCCTTGTGTCAACTACAGTGATCCTTCCGTCCATAGTTTGTTCCTGCAGATTGATCTTCTCAGTAACCTTAGGATCCAATACAGTAGGTTGAGGTGTTTCAGCAGGTTGAGCTACAGCAGGCTTGGGTGCCTCAGCAAGCTTGCCAAGCTTTTTGTGTAGTGAGGCAAACTGTTCATTCAAATATTTATCTCTATGTGTATTGCCTTGTTTTTTGCCTCTTACATCTTTGGTTAGGTTAGCAATGGCATATATTGAGTAGAAGTGATGTTGGAAGCAACTGTCTCAGTAGTTCTTCCTCTATTTTCCACCTGGTTGACCAAGTCTTCAAACCTCTGTTCTTGCCTATCCAGTTGAGTTCTTAATTGTGTAATATCAGCTCTTACAGCTTTCAATTCTTCCAAAACATGTCTTTGATCTTGCACCAGCCCTACCTCAAGCCATATGTCCAGCAAAATCATCAGCAGGCTCTTCAACATTATAGTTTGCCCTTTGTTTGCTGATAGTCATGGCTCTTGTCATGTCCCATCCAGCAAGTTTAGGAGCTTCCTCAATAATATCTCCAAAAAGATCCTCCAGAATTGGATCTTCTGCAGGTTGAGGTTCCAAAACATTTGCCTCCTCAAAAATTGGTACCTGTGCCTGTTAAGTTTCATCAGCAGATTGTTCTTCCTCGGGCATTTGGAACTCCTCATCACTGAAATCATAGTCCAACAACTGTTCATCCTCATGAACAACAGTCTGCTGACTATCCTTTCTTTCGATGAGTCTAAACTTCATGCTTTGCACTACAATAATAAGTTTTTCAAAGAACTTTGTTCTACAACAATCTCTTCAACATGTGTAGGGGTTTCTTCCAAACCCATTGTAGGTTCCAACCTTTGTGCAGGTGCTGTCTGATACTCAGCAGCCCGAACCTCCTATTCCAACTTGTATTCAGGGGCTATTTGTTCCTCAACAACCTGAACCACCTCTTCAACAAAGATTTGAGGAAATATAGCTAGATTTTATTCTAATACTCCTCTAGCATCGGCAATATTCGTAATTTATTTCCAACTTGAGATAAAGTATCCCGAGTGTCAAACCACTCGACGATCTTGGTGAACCTCTGAACTTGCATTAGTTTCTTCAAATATAACAACATCATAACCAGTAAATATTCTGGCCTCCTCCATTGATGTTGCTATATCAAGCTGTATTTCCAACTCCTCATTGTATACAATTCCCAGCTCTTCATTTAACGTGTCAGTCTGCTGATTATCAGTAGACTTGTCACCATCGACAAGTCGATCGCTATTTCCTCGGTAGATCCTTGACCGGTTGCTTCAACGGATGTTTCCTGGCCACTCCGCTGGACTCCTCAGGGAACATAGGATGATCATCATCTGAATCAGATGAGGATGAATCATCACTATCTAGTGTAAACTTGGGATCCTTAAACATAATGTTCTTCTTTTTCTTCACATCTTCTATGATTGCCATCAGCTTCATCTCCAACAGAGAAGTGTCAATTAGTCCAGGCAAACTTTCTACTCATAACTATTCAAATGCCCATTCTTCAAAACCACTCATTGGATAAGCAGCTGGTTTTTGTCTCTTATAAAATCCAAACTTCCATTCAATGTACTTTGAACCCTTTTGAAGTCAGGATCCACCCTTTCTTTCTTTGACTTCTTTTCTTTTCTTTCATAGGGCATAATGGGCTTCCTTGGAGTAGGCTGCTCAACTTGTTTTCCTCCAAAGGCTTCAACAAGGTGAGTCAATGTATCTATAGCAGATACAAGCAGTCGAGAGGTTCTTCAGGTTGTATATTTGTCCTTACTACCTCAAACTGTTCCACACAAGGTTCCTCCTGACTTATATGCATATCAGCAGGGTCTGTAGCAGTGTGTTCTTCGCCCTTATTTGTAGCATCCACAGCAGGGTCTTGAACTGGTTCAACAAATTCCACAGCAGGAACAGGTACAGCAGTGTGATGTGGTTCTTCAATCTGTCGCTCAACAACAACATGAGCATCCTCAGTAGGCTCAAAAGCCTATTCTTCTTCTTCTCTTTGGTCCTCCAGGACCTTTAATTCCTTGCCTTTACCATATACCTTCTTTTTCACAACCTGTTTCATTCTTTTTGCATGTTGTTCCTCAATCTCAACAGCTTTCCTTTTTCTTCTATCCTCTTTCTGTTGTTCTTTCAAAATCTCAGCAGCAGATTTCATCCTTTTAACTTCAGTGGGCTAAGTAAGTTCAACTTCAACTAGACCCTTAGTGGACTGAGCAGTGTCTATTGGTTGCTGCATTGTCTTCTTAGGCTTTAAAATCTCAGTGATCTTTCTTGTATCACTAGCCTTTCTTTTCTCAGCAGCCTTCTTAGATGCAGCAGGTTGTGTAACTTGCTTAACCTGCTCACCACCAGCATCATCATCTCTATCATTGTCACTCTATGTCCTTTCAACATCTAAATATTAATCATCATCCAAACCAGGGATGAGATAACTGATTTCTTGTTTGTATCTTGACTTGTTGAATTTTACAGGTGCAACATCAGCAATCTTCAAATGAGTCAGTACGGCCTGTATCATCAAGCCCAAAGGCAGTGTTTTGGACTTTCTTGTCCCATCTATGTCTTCTAATATCACCTTCTTCTTGTATTGGACAAAGAATCCGGCCCAATCAAACTTCATACTCTTGCATATGATTATCAACAGGTCAATCTTGGGTCCAGACAATGTGTCAATACTTCCACTAAATCCAAGAATGTTTTTAGCAATAATCTTGCTCAGCAGATTATGCTCCACTCTGATATGCTTCACATTGATACTCAGTGATGATTTTATGGATTTGTTGGTCTTTATTGCATCAACAAACTCAAATCTAGACAGCTCCATTGATTCAGGATTGGTTGGAGCACCATTTCCAAGTCCAAATCTGAATACTTCCTTCTACAGGTTTGATGATATTTCAATCTCCTGGGCATTAACAGTGGTAGTAAATCCTCTCTATCATCTCTAATCACTATATTTCTCTAGAAATTTGAAACATTTGTATAAGAGATGCTTTCCTATATCAGATTTAGAACATCCTATAATCCTTCATATCTTCTGATTCTTCTACCAATATTGATAGCTAGCTCAGTCTTGTTAGCATCAACAATGAACCCTTTAACACTTTGGCTCATTCCAATATGAACATCACATTTATCCGCCATTAGAAAATTGAGAAAGAAAAAGAGAAAGCTTTGTAAATCTGTGTTCACACTTTGTATTCTCAAAGAAAATCGATCTAAAAATGTAAGCATCACCTCTGTATATATGTCTGTATATATAAGGAAAGAAAATGGGTACTAACTGTCAAGAAAGTACTGTACACGTTCTGTAGCATTTAACCACAATTAAAGTTTGAATAAATGTGATGTTGCCACGTGTTCCACTAATTGATCCTATAAAGAGTTGTAACCGTTGGATAATGTAACCGTTGTTATAAAGGATAAGAATAATATCCAATTACTGTTGACTTTCATTTAAGTTTGACTATCTTGTAACGTATTCTCCAGCAGACTTGATCTTCATTAGACTTGGATTAGCAGCCTGCTGAAAAAGATCGCTCAACAGCCTACTGACAGGGTTACTCTGCTGATCTTCTTACTCACTTGTTTTGTCCAACTGATAATACAAGATGAAGTTTAACATCAATGACTGATCTGTCAAGTGAGCTCACCCAACAGGACAAAGACCAATCCCATTGGCAACTTCATTTGCTCAATTGTCCAAACTTATTTAAGTACATGGAATTGTTGATACCATTGACTAGTCTGCTAAGTGAGCTCACCCAACATAGCAAAGACTAATCCCCTTGGTGAATTCCAGTACACTGCTGCTGGTTAGAGTACCAGTCAGCTTTTATGATTCCAAGTTCAGTTCTTAACTTAGCAAATCTTTCACTATCCAATGGTTTTGTAAATATATCAGCAAGTTGATATTCAGTAGGAAGTAAAGAACCACCACATATTTCTTCTCAACATGATCTCTTATAAAATGATGTCTCACATAAATGTGCTAGGTTCTTGACTGCAAAATATGATTTTCTATGATTGCAATTTCACTTATGTTGTCACACATTATAGGAATTTCTTTTTCTTCAATTCAATAATCCCTTAACTGTTGTCTTAACCATAGTATTTGTGCACAGCAACTTCTAGCAGCAATATATTCAGCTTCAGCAGTGGAAGTTGATATTGAATTCTATTTCTTACTGAACCAGAAACGGTCTATTTCCCATTAAGCGACGAGTTCTGTGGCGCTTTTTCTATCAATCTTGCATCCGGCATAATCAGAATCTGAGTAGGATATAACTTTGAAGCTTCCATCTTTTGAATACCATATCCATACTCCCAATGTCTCTTTTAAATACTTAAGAATCCTTTTGACTGTAGCTAAGTGACTTTTCTTTGGTTTTGATTGAAATCTTGCACAAACACCTACAACAAAGGATATATCAGGTCTGCTGGTAGGGAGGTACATTAGATTTCCAATCATTCTACTGTATATAGTCTGATCAACATCTTTTCCTTCTTTATCTTCATCCAGTCTGATGCTTGTACTCATAGGAGTTGATACTTTGGTGCTATTTTCCATGCCAAAATTCTTCAACAACTCCTTGGTATATTTAGTTTGATGAATGAAGATTCCATCTTTCATTTGTTTGACTTGTAATCCCAAAAAGTAGTTCATATCTACCATCATACTAATTTGGAACTTGATTTTCATGAGATTAGCAAAATTTTCACATAGTAATTCATTTTTAGAACCAAAAAATATGTCATCAACATAAATCTGTACCAGCAGCGTGTTGTCCCCTTCATTGATTCTGAAATAAGTCTTGTCAATGGTACCTTTGGTAAAACCATTGGCCACCAAGAATTGAGATAAGGTTTCATACCATGCTCTTGGTGCTTGTTTCAAGGCATAAAGTGCCTTGTTAAGTCTGTACACTTTATCTTCTTGATTTTTAACTTCAAAACCAGGAGGTTGCTGTACATAAACTTCCTCCTCTAGAATGACATTCAAAAATGCACTTTTGACATCCATCTAGTATACTTTGAAGTTTTTATAAGCAGCATATGCCAAGAATAATCTTATAGCTTCCAATCTTGGAACTGAGGCATATGTCTCATCAAAATCTATTCCTTCCGCTTGAGAATAGCCTTTTGCTACTAGTCTGGCCTTATTCCTTACAATGGTACCAGATTAATACAATTTGTTTATGTATACCCATTTTGCTCCAATTATATTTGCATGAGTAGGCCTTTCCACTATTGTCCAAACTTGGTTTCTTTCAAATTCATTGAATTCTTCTTGGCTAGAAATTATCCAATCTGGATCAGATATTGCTTCTTCAACAACTTTAGGCTTTATTTGAGATAGAAAACAAGTAAACATTGCTTCCAATTGTCTTCTAGTCCTTACACCTTGTTTGTATATTGCCAATAACTTGTTTGATAGGGTGATCCCTTAACAATTGTGAATTTTAGTTAGTTTGGTTCTCATGATCCTCATCTTGATGTAGGGTCTCTTTGTTGCTTGAGAGGGGGTTCAGTGAGATCCTTGAACTCCTTCGATTGTTGCTTGATGAGTGTTACAGTAGGTTCTTCCGCAGGGCGTGGTCGAAACTTTTAAGTCATTTATCCTTTCCAAAACATCAACACATTCTGGATCAGTGACATGGAGATTTTCAGCAGGTACTGAAATTTCATCTTCCATTCCAGTAAACTTAGGTTCATCAAATACAACATGTATTGATTCTTCATGTTTCAATGTCTTTTTATTTAGTACCCTGAATGCCTTGCTGACTGAAGAATATCCTGAGAAGATTCCTTCATCTGACATTGGTTGGAATGTCTTCAAATGCTCCTTATGATTTAAAATGAACCACTTGCTTCCAAATGGATGGAAATATGATATATTTGGTTTTCTTCCATTCCATATCTCATAAGGTGTCTTTAGCAGCTTCTTGTTTGTTAAGGTCCTATTTTGTGTATAGCATGCTGTGTTGATTGCTTCAGCCCAATATCTTTCAGTTAATAATGCTTCACAAATCACAGTCCTTCCTGCTTCTTTCAAAGTCATTTTTCTTCTCTCAGCAACCCTATTTTGCTGAGGTGTACCAGCAGCTGCTAATTGATGCAGCACATAATTATGCTCACAGTAGTCTCTTATAACTTTATTAAGAAACTCAGTACCCTTATCTGATATGATCTTCCTCTGCTGATTCTATTGATGAGGTTTTACCCAAGCATTAATGTTATATCTATTGTATCTAACAGTAGGGGCATGAATATTCCAATCTTAATCAGCAGGGAACTATGAAGCACCGACACTTCAATTAGGTCGCCGTGCGCTGTGTCCGACACATTTTCAGCCCGACACGCGTCCGACACGCTCCCGACACGTGTCGGAAACGTGTCGCTCGATTAAAATAATGTTAAATTCAAATTTTGAATTCCGACACGGCCCGACACGCTGGGGACACGCTGGGGACACGGCCCGACACGCTGGTGACACGGCGGGACACGGCCCGACACGTTGGGGACACGCAAGGGACACGGCGGGACACGTTGGGGACACGGCGGGACACGTTGGGGACACGGCGGGACACGTTGGGGACACGACGGGGACACACAAGGGACACGGCGGGACACGGCGGGGACACGCAAGGGACACGGCGGGACACGTTGGGGACACGTAAGGGACACGCAAGGAATGCAATCAAATCCCGCAAATTGGCATCAACCTACGCCTATATGTTTTTAATAATATATATATATTAATATATATATATATATATATATATATATATATATATATATTAAAACGTGTCGGCGGCGTGTCGTTCCCTCAAATTCTGAAAGTAATCGTGTCGCCGTGTCCGTGTCGTGTCGTGCGCCGTTCCCGTGTCCGTGTCCGTGCTTCATAGGCAGGGAACAATCTACCTTTCCCCCTAAGATAAGTATCCCTAGAATGATTAATATTTTTAGGTTTAGGATTATGATCCTTGGAATTTTTCGGATTTCGCCCTTTTATGGTCCAGCAGACTTAGCAGCAGTGCGCTATCGGTATCAAGAGTAGAAGGTCCATCAGTCCTACCCTTGTATTCACCCTTTTTGTTAGGTACTGATGTCCTTTTTGACTTTTGATTTTGCCTCTTTGAAGTATTCTCAGTAGGATTCCCTGCCACAACAACCTTTTTGGGAGTTGGATCTTGTGAAGGCACAATCTTAGGACCAGTTCTGGTACTAGGTTCAGTGACCTTACAAGATCCACTCTTAGTAGATTGTTGAGTTCCAAATCCAAGGCCTGTTCTATCACCATAAGGCTTTCCAGAATTGAATGTTGTGGAGGAACTAGATTGTTCAGCAGATTCAGCAGCTACTGAATGTACAGTAGACTTATGTTGATTATGTCCAAACTCTTTTTCCTTTCCCTTGAGAGTTCTTAATTCAACTTTTAACCTTTCAATTTCTGCTTGAAGAGCATCTTTTTCAGCCTTCACAATCTCATAACCAGATTGTATTTTCCTAAGTTGATTAAGAATGGCATCCAATGTTTCTTCATTGTAAGAATTTTTAGGATTTGAACCACAAGTAGATTCACAATCACTATCAGTAGGAGTATTTGTAGATACAGAGTTGTATACCTCCTCAGTTTCTTCCATATTTGCCATTAAACCATAATCATCCATATCAGCAACAAGTGCAGTATCATCAGATTCATTTCCTTTTTAGGTTAAAGGTTGTAAAGGACAGGTTTTAATCTAAAATGGTTGAGAAGGACAAACATGTAGTAACACGTGTAGTAACACATGTATAAAAATGTAGTAACACATGTAGTGACTGTCCTTCTCAACCATTTAAGTTTAAAACCTGTCCTTATGGACTCTGACACCTTCCTTTTTCTGATTCAAATTCATAGCCTGATTCATCTTCAGCAACCATTGCTTTCTTGCCAGATCTTCTTTGTTGACTTTTGCTCTTTAGTAGGTCTGGACAATCAGGTCTGAAATGTCCAGGTTTCATGCAGTTGAAGCACACATAATCAGGTTCCTGTTCCTATTTTAAATCAGGACTGTCAGGTTTGAAGCATCCTTGTTTCTTGCAATGAAAACACAAACAATCATTATATTTCTTGGATTCCACCTTCTTCTTTTCACTTGATTTATTGGTGAAGTTTCTTGGAGAACCCCTTCCAGTTTTCATTATTCTGATTTTCTTGCTCAGCAGGGCAATTTGCTCTTGCATCTCATCCAGTAGATCATCGTGGGCACCTGATGATTCTTCTTTATGTGTAGCAGCCAATGCAGTGGTGTTTGGTTCTTCTTTTTCAATATCAAGAATAATTTTCTTACAAAATTCATATGCTTTGACATCTAAAAACAACTTGAAGGTGTCTTCATCATGTAGACTCCTTGATTCTTCTATGGCAGTAACCTTTATCTCCCAAACCTCTTTTGCAGGTTGGGCTTCCAATATTCTTGTATTGATCTCTTCTTTTGTATAGATTACATTCAGCAGGGTGAGTTCATCCATGATAGCATTGAATCTGGACTCCATTTACTCAGTGGTTTCATTTGTTTACATTTTGAAATCTTGAAAATTCTTTTTGGCCACAATGATTTTATTTTTCTTGATAGCATCAATGCCTTAACATATAAGTTGTCACTTTTCCCAAAGTTCCTTTGCAGTCTTGCAATCCTTCACTTTCATGTACATATTGCTATCCAAGGTTCTGTAGATGATAACAATAGCAATATTGTTAAGGTTTGCTCTTTTTCTATCTTCAGCACCCCACTCCTTCTTGGGCTTTGGAACAGTCTAAGTTTTACCATCCATAGTTATGGACATAGTGATTTCCAGTGGTCCATCAATAAGAACATTGATGTAGGTCAACCTGATGATACAATCCAGATGATTTACCCTATTTTCTAATGCAATTAGCGCTATTTTGACATCAACTTGAGCAATTTGAATGATGACTGGAACCATATTTTGTGTACATAGAATTTTCAGAAAAACCATGTTTCTAGCTATATTATATTAGTATTAGCCGATTTTGTTATCAGAATTACGCATGGTATCTTTGTGTCTATTTTTCAGCACAAATATCACGGTTGGGAGCGTGGATTTTGACCTTAGGATGGCTATTGATCTTTTGTGATGATTTTGAATCCATGGCGAAGATTTCAGCCCATGAGGTTATCGAGACACATTGGAAGGGTTAAATCCAAGCCAAGTGGAAGAATGAATTATGATTATATGATTTCAGATACAAATGGCTCAAGCCATGTCACATTGACCTGAGTCAAGAAGTTGCTGAGCAATTAATGCAAATGTCATTCAACCAACTACCACATATTGGACTTGACCTATGCCAAGAAGCTCTGACCTGCGCCAGTAGTGCATTTTGATCTTGATGCACGCCAAGATGGATTGACCTGAGTCAATATGGCAGAGTCAGCAAACAATTTATCCCTTTTAATCTTCCAATCACAGTATCATCAATATACTTTATCTTCTTCAACTTTTCCATCTTGCAGGCACCACCCCACCCCAAGGCTCTTATAGCCAAATTCTAGTAGAAATTAGCACTTGAACTTGATTGTAACAATTAAGGATCCTAGTTTAGCTTTGATTTCTTGTTTGAAGTTTAACACACTAGTGTTAGCTTCATTGAAGCTTTTGAGGTTGGATGAAGAACACCAACTCGAATTTCATCATTTGAATTGGTAATCTTTTATCTTTATTGTCATTCATTTGTTCTTATGTTTATGAATGTTAATCTTGAGATGTTAATGTTTGTATGCATGAGTGGCCAGGTTTATCTAGCCAAATTATATTGTAGTATTAGCTTATCCTCTTGTGATTGATTGGGAATGATCGTTTGTGTTGCTAGCTTTGATTGTTGTGAAGCTTTTCTTACTTGTATTATATAGATTTTTTGCACCAGAGTAATTGCCTAGTGTTAGCATTTACACGTTTAACGGATACCGAACGGAGATGTTAGATGTGGGAAGAGGGTAGGAGAACCGGAAGGTAAAATAGACCTCTTTGAGGCATTCGATTTCTTATCCTGGGATTCTTGGCTTTGCCATTGCATTCACGTGCATAGCATACCGAATCATTAGGTATAGATCGCCTAAACCAAGGAGGAGGTAGAGAGCAATTCCATTCACTCGTATGAGGGGGATTTGCTTGCTTAGGAATGCACCATTTCACATTCTCGAACACGAAGGGTAGGAAGGTAGGAAGTCATTCCCATGACATTATGAGAGGATAGCTTGGCTACACATTATCTTGGTTAGTTTCTTTTATCAGTTTATCATCTTTCTTATTTCAAGATATTATTTATGCAAGTGATTAATCTTTCACCAAATTATGACCTAGATCGAATTAATATGAACTTTTAGTGTATAACCTCACAAGATAGTTCCCCGTGGATTCGACCTTGATTCACAGTACTAGACTACAATCGACCCGGTACTCTGCCGGTTAGATTGGACACCTCGGTTTTGCCCATCAAACATCCATCATCTCATCATGTGTTGCATCTAGAAAAGCATGCATACGACGTTTATACTCATCAAAACGATCTACAGAGCACATCAACATTGTCCTAGCATACTAGTTGGTATCCATGATGCAAAGCTTTGAAAATTAGAAACTTGAAAAAGTTTTCAAAGTATTTTCAGAAGCACAAAAAGTAGGATTACTTCAGAACAGAAGCACTACTCCGATACCAATTGTTGGTCCCTCGAAAAGGCTTTTGTTAAGTTTAGAGGGGGGGTGAATAAACTTAACACTTAAAACATTCGGAGTTAACAAACTCAGCAAGGTCAGTAGTCTGCTGACCACTCAGTAGTCTGGTGACTTTTGATATTACTGGATTTGTTGCAGCAGAATATATTTAGTTGAAGCCTTATTACACTTTGTTTTAAATATGATACCAAGTATTAGATACTCAGTAGTGTGAGTGTGTGATTCTGTTGCTAGTATCAGTAGGTTGATGTGATTTGTATACTAAATGCGGAAAGTAAATGCAGAAAGTAAATAGGCAGATTTTATAGTGGTTCCAGGTGGTGTAATCCTTTCAGTGCACTCTTCTCCTGTGATGTTGGAGGAAATTCACTAGAGATCTTTGAGGTTGCAGATACAAAAATCCCTAAGCTGTCTGTCCTTCACCAATAACTATGGCTTCACAAACTGAATATTTGAAATAGGTAGGATGGCTAAGTATTCCACTGGTCCTTGAAGGTTAGGATTTCCTCGTCACCAGCTCCATCACAAAAAATAGTTTTTGACACCTAAGTGCTTCTATGTCTTCAGAAGGTTTCTTGTAAAAGAGAGTTTGAACCAAGTAAGTGATTCGGCTTTTGACTTGATCAAGATGAAATGATCGGTGACTTGGAGTCTTCAAGTGTGTGTTCTTCATGTAACTTGATAGCAGTTACACTTGAAGAATATACTGGATCAATAGTTTTAAGCTCGGTGATGTCGTGTAGGTGTTTTTCTTGATCATTAAAAGATATATGGATTATTTTGAGTCTCAATTTATAGGTGAAAATCCGTGACTTATGTTTGAATTTCAAACATAGACATTTTCAGACTTGTCTCCATCTTGACTTGCTTTATGTACAATCATTGTCTCGACACACGATCGATTAGCTTTATGTCAGTTTTAAGTCTGTCCACCCTATGACTTGTGTCCATTGATTAATCCTCTGAATCTTTCCAACGTCCCTTTAATCTTGACCATTGATTTGTTGACAAAATCAAGACTTGTAATATGTCCCTATCCTTGTAATCTTCCAATGTAACCTTTGATTAAATCGAGATTTACATTCGGTGAGATACTGTGTATATTAGTCACCAAAATTCATGTCGATCCATTATCTTATGTTTCTTTGTGTTTACAAAACACTTCAGCTGACTGTCTTTTATCTTACTTTTGATTGTGAAGTTAGAGTACATTTTGAACAAAACAATGTTTCAATAACCACTTAACATATGGAACTTAGAACTTGTACACAAGTTATATGTAATCGATAGGTCATCATGAGACTTCCCAAAAATTCGATTCCATATCCTTGACTTTAAATACTAAGTTTGATCCCTTAGCCTTCAATAAGCGAGTTTGAACCCTCAACCTTCGGTTTTGACTTCCTAACTAGTCTCTCTGACCTAGTTACCTCATCGACCTAGACAAGTCTGCTTGTCTGATCGGTGACCAAATTACTTTACTTGTTTGATCAAACCTATACAAAGATCAAACTCTAATAAACCTATACATTTGATGTAGACATCTTTTTGCCTTTTTGCTCTATAATGACAAGTATGGCACTCATCACTAAAATTTAAAATATTTCCAACAAATATGTGGATTAGGACTATACACAACCACTGGAGTTTGTTGTGTCTAATGTGAGTGGCCATCCATGATTCTCCGTCTGGTTCTAATTCTTGCCCTCCGGGGCATGGCGTTACTGGTTTGACTAGCATTTTCCACCGCAACTGCAATTTACCTTATCACAACCCCTCATTGTATTTGATTCTCAACTTGCTACACCTTGCACCGATAAAATGATTTGTCCTCGTCGTCGTGCTCGTCGATAATTAACGGATCCGACAAGCCGGTGCCCTCGGATCGTTTCCGTTTGCAACGGCGGCACCGCTGGTATGATTTAACTTTATGAAAATGGTACTTGATAAAACATTTAATGTAAATACTCATCATTGTGAAGCAAAAACTTGAAGAAATCAACAAGCGAAAGAATTTCACATTGGAGTAGAGATTTGTAAAAGAAATGAATTCAGAATCCGATCTATATCTCATTTACTCTAATTAGTCATCATTGATTAGCAAAATATTGCCTTGTTATAGTCTGTGTTACTCTTTAGCAGCGGTTAAGCACTTAGTTCTTGCGCCGATATTGATGCATATGTTTTGTTCTCCTTATTCATTTTCAATTCAATTCAGCTTTACATTTAGTTAACTTTTTATTACTTTACATGGTATATGGCTGTAATTAAGAGGCATTTTTGGGCAAAATTTCAAGTTTATTTCAAGTTTTACGTTTTTAATTTTGTCCTTTTACTCCGTTCATAAAATTAGTCCAGTAAGTAGACATTCTTTTAATTTTGTCATGTCCTTTTTCACGACATCAAGTAATCACCTAAAATACATAGTGCCTTTTGTTGAGGATACTATAGATAAAGTAGATAAGCCTAAATTAATGCATGTTTGCTAAGATACCAAGCCTATAAGAACATAGCGTATTAATTAGCCGGCCTGGGAACGGACTATGACTCACTTGTCACAATGCTTGGATCCCGGTCTTCCCTTAACATCGATGATGTTTATTCATAGTTGTTTACTGCAGAATCCCACCAACTCCACCAGCTGTTAACAACCTGACAACCTTTACCCGGTTAAACAGTTCGCCTTTAACAATTTATTTGGCCGACACAAGATTAAGAACTAGTTCCAGTTCATTCACACCAACAAACTATTGGGAAATCAACTAGTTTATGCAGCGGAATTAAAAAATAATAATCTCCAGGTCTAGGATCGACTTCGCTTAAACAAGAAACATAAAAGTAGTAAACGTAAAATATACCTTGGATGATCTAAAAGATCGAAGCTTTATTGTCTACGGAAGAGTAGTAGTGCGTAGAGCCACCCAAGTGTTTGACCTCTATCAATAGACACACGAGCACCCCGCCAGAATCCCGCCTTGGATTGCTACTAGAAAAACACGGTTTCTAGACCCACATTTTCTCTCTTTCAAACTCTCATTGATGCTCTCAAGTTTCTTCTAGTAAAACATCTCTCTTGAAATTGTTGTACAAAAGATCTTCACACCCCTTCTCTTAAATAGGTGACGGTAGCGCACCAAGCCCCCTTAATATCCTTGGAAGAGTTTAGAGTAGAGTAGGGAGAAAGAAAACATTTTCCAAATAAAATAAGAAAATTATCTTGGATTGATTTACCTCATTTAATATTCAATATCTTATATTAATTATTTGTATAATATATATTGTCAATATGTAATATTGAATATATCTTTATTTAAATAATTTGTTGATTAAATTTCTCAATCCAAGTATTTAAATAATCAACACAATTAATATCTTGTATTATATTTATTCAGAATAAATAAATAGCATAATATTAATTTATCACTATAACACATTATAGTCGAGATAAAAGTTTCCTTATTCGGATATCACTATAACCGTGTTTTAATTCGGCTAGATGTTCTTATTTGTGTGACACGATAGGCTTCCGAATATGTTGGCCGTAGGCACAAAGCGGCTTTAGTAAAATACTCTTCAAACCAAACGATCATGAATAGCGTCTAGCAGCAACTCGTCATCCCAATCATCGGAAGAGTCAAATGAGTTGAATCCTACTTTTCATGTGAAACGGTTACCGCCTAAATAGAATCCTATTTCTATAATAATATTCATATAGTCGTATCTCGAATGTCATACATTAATGACCGTATCTTATAATCTAGATATCAAGCTCTCTCGAAGTTACTGATTACTCCCACTTTGCAAAGATTCACGAGAGACAAACATTCCTTATAAGAAGGCCTTTTCGGATATGTACTCCTACTAATAGGATACATGATTTCTGGACGAACAACATGAATCCTATAAATGCTTCAATATCAAACCCAAGCACTACCTCATTATCACCCCTTGAATAAGGGAAACCTTAATAGAGTCAGAGCATGACAATCCACACCGTGAGTTCATGAAGACATGATGTGGGCTCATCAGATGTGGAGTTGTTGGATTCCACGTTGATCGCAATTGAATACATGGACAAAAGGGAGCGTTCGAACATATGTTAGTATTTTGGCCATTACTTTCGGCTCTGATGTCACAGCCATTTTGAGGTCAAAATCAGCTGTCTTCCCTTCCATATTGGGTGCCGAATATTTTTAGCACATTTTTTTTTACGTTTTTGTTGCTTTGATTGCATAATAAATAAAGATCAGACTCCAGATCCGCTCGTTAAGGAAGGTCTATGTTATAAGGGTCGTGATTTCTTTGTTGATTTATTTCCGTCAAATAGTCTATAATGTTTTATTTTCGGCAAGTAATGTACTCGGGCAGCTATAAAATCCTGGCTTGTGGGATGATTTGATCAGACCTGAATAATATACCATAGTTTGCCTCTCAGATCATATTCTGAAACCTTGTGTGTTAGTTCATCTTTTTTTTGCTTCCTTATTTGTTTTTCCCAATACGCTCCTACGTCAAGACTCCGGTCTTAGGATAATTACAAAACCACCACATAGTGCGACATTTAATAAAATAAGTGGGTCAGTCTAACATACACATTCTCTAATACACGTCTATGTACAGTCCAAGTGTCCTCACACTTCGGTAGTCGAGATCTCACATATCTTCATAAGATAGAAGACATCCATACGTTCCAGTCTAATCGTACTATCTATGTCCTATTTAATAGTATATTTGACTAGAGACATTTAAGTATCAAACAGCTTATTAAAGTGATTCAAAATCTCATCAACAATAATCACTATCATGGTTTCTCTATCACAACTTAATACTAAGGACATTTTCATATATATATATATATATATATATATATATATATATATATATATATACAATAATAAATTGTAAATATAATATATATTAACAAAAGTGCATTTTTTACTTATTATAATATTATTAATACATGAACTAAATAGACTGTGTATGACCCGACCCGGTCAGACCCGTTTTGTTTAGGACACTAATTCAACACAAACCTCGTTACCCAATCGAATTTAAACAACTCAGTCAATTGTAAATAACGATCTTAGAACCCCTTTTCCCACACCCCTTCGCAACATACATTTATGAAAGTGGTGTGTGTATTCATAAACTAGGTGTACAAGCTAATTCAATCATTAAACCCAAGGTCTAAGACATTAATTCATCAATATAAAAACAATTACGCACTACTCTTTCTCAATTTCATCAACTAAAGGCGAGATTTCATGAATCTTCACATGATTCAGCCATGCAAGAATTAGCTACTCATTATAATGCAAGAACCAAGAATCAAAGATGAAATTAAAGCAATAAAACTAAAGAAAAAAAAAAAGAAAAAATTGATTACCACTGTGGATAAAAATTGTGATTTTTTCAGTCTGCATACAAACCCATAGTCACTTGGGCAAGAACAAGACTCCAAATTGAAAATAATCCCAAAACAAAAATATAATATATGCTAAACTATGTATAATCAAAGAGAATCTAGTGTAAGGAGTGAATCTATGGATAAAAAGTATGAAAATCAGCCAAAAAGTATTTCCATCTAAGAGTATCCCTATGGATGTGTATCTAAAAGCTTTGCGAAAACGGTATTTATATGCACTGAAATTTTTTTTCCAGAAAAACAGCCTTCGGCGCACGCTCGTTCTCCTCTAGCACATGCTTAACAAGCTAAACAATAGTTGGATTCGATTCTTTCAGGCTTTTGGCGTGCCCTGAGCATTCCTTGGCGTGCACTTGACATGATCAGAGACATAAAGAATGGCTATGTTTCTTCCTAGCGCACGCTGACAACACTGGCGCATGCTAAAGATTGTATAAAACTTGATGATCCTTCTGTTGGCCTTTAGTGTGTGCTACTTGACTCTTGGCCTGTGGCGCCAAACCTTTGCAGACACCATTTTTTCACTTTTCTAAATTTCTTCCATTCCTGAGCTTCGTTTTTGCCATTCTAAGGCTTATGCCTTGTCTCCCGGGCTCACGAGTCACCTATTTCCTACATTTCAAATTACAACCAACATACCAGGCATAATTCCACAAGAAAGATATGGCTCGTATAGGGTTAAAGTCATCGTAAAATGCCAAGTTTCCCATCTATGCGACGGTTTACCTCTAGTGAGAGTGCAATGAGATTTTAACCTAATAAAGGTCTAAAACAACAAAAATAAGCCAATAGTTTCGTAATTGGAGGTTGAAACATGCACCGGGGCATAGTAAGGTTGACTCTCATCAGATGTAGCTCTAATCCTATTGGTGTTATTGCCAGTATGTTTTGAGAATTTTGTGCAATATTTTATTGTTGAGAAGGATACATTGTCATTGGAAGATGTTAGGTCATCCCTCCATACTCGAGAGTTACGCCATAAAGAAATAGGTATAGGTACAAACAGTCAGACTGCTAGATTGGTTGCCTGTAGTAGAAGTAGAAGGGATAAAAACCAAGAAACAAGAAGTTCAAGAAGGGTGGATTTAATGGCCCTACGGCAAAGGATTTCTGTAATTACTGTATGGAGATGGGACATTGAAAAAATGAATGTCCAATGAAGAAGTAGCATCGAAAATTAAATCTGGAACTATTTCTTGAACAGAACTAGGCAACAATTTGAAGAAAGACATAAATCTAGTGGATGGATAATCAACACAACATAGTGATGTGTGGATTCTGGATTAAAGAGCATCATACCATATTTGTACATATAGAGAGTGGTTCACAACTTATGAGGAGAATAGTGGATGACATATTTTTATTCCCAACAATAAAGTTGGCATGATGGTTGTAATAGATTCAATTCAGATCAAGACACATGATGCTAAATTCTGCTCACTAAAGGTTGTGAGACATGTTCCACTCATGACAAATAATTTGATATCACTTAGTCTTTTGGACAAAAAGAGTTTCAGATTCATAGGTGAATGTGGAGTTTTGAACGTCTACCAAGGTTCGGATGTGATTATGAAATGTGTCGAACATGGGACTTTGTATTATCAACAAGGTTCTAGTATAAAAGGTTATGTTATTGTTGCATCATCAGATGTATATTAGAAGGATATGACTAAGTTATGGCATATGAAGCTTGATCATATAGGTGAAAAAGGGATGCAATTTCTTTCTATTTTCGATCTTATTTGAGGGACATAGTCATGGAAATTTGGAATTACGTGAGCGAGTGTGTGTTTGGGTAAGTACATAGGAGGAACTTCACAATATAAAAGGGACATTTGATTATGTGAATTCTAACTAATGGGGCTCTTTAAGGTGGAAGTTTTTGGTGGTCATAGATATTTTATGTCACTGATTGATGATTATTCAAGAATGAATTATGTGATCATGATGAAGCATTTAAAAATTTCAAGGAGTAGAAGGCATTGGTTGAGAATCATATAGACAAGAAGATACAAAGACTTAGAACTTATAATGGTCTGGAATTCTATTGGTCTGAAGTTGACGAGTTATGCAAAAAATGAAGGCATTTCCAGACGCCACACAATAAGGCAAACTACACATCAGAATGGTGTGGTCGAACGCATAAATCAGACACTTCTGGAATGGTCAAAGTGCATGATCTCCAATGCTTGTTTGGCAAGAAGGTTCTAGGCAAAGGCAGTGAGTACAACTTTCTACCTAATCAAAAAAGGACCTCGCACAAAGATCAATCTCAAAACACCATATGAGATGTGGTCTGCTAAGCCTGTAGATTATTCAAATCTAAGGGTTTTTGGGTGCATGGTTTAATATCTTCTTAAATGAGGGTAAGTTGGAACCAAGTGCCAAGAAGGGAGTGTTTTTAGGATATGTAGATGGAGTTAAAAGATATAGAATCTTGTCATCAGCTTAAAACAATGTTATACTAGGAAGAAATGTAGTCTTTGATGAGAAATTTTTGTTTAAATGATATATGAAATCCAATGTTGAATTTGAAGATGAGGGTGCTGACAAACATTTGGAGTAGTGAGGAATGCCACGCCAACTAGAATATTATAGAAGAGAAATAATCCCAAGATAATTAATAAATAAGATAGAATATTCTAGAAGAGGAATAATCTAAAGATAATTAATAAATAAGATATAATATTTTAGAGTCGGAGTTGTGTAAACTTGGCAAGTGAAATAGTATAGTTTTTAGGATTATGTAGTAAGAAAATATTCCTAGAATATTCTATATCCAGAATTTGTTGTATGAGGAATATTCCAAGTAATATTCCCAGGTTTATCTTGAATACAAATTATAGCCCTTAGATCAAAATAATCTCTACCATTAGATTACTGAGAGGAGTACTATAAATAGGTGGTAGGTCATTTGGAAACAACAGCAAGAAAAAAAAAAAACTGCTTGGGAGCAAAAGTGTGCATGTTTCTTCGTAGCTATTTCTTTCCAAGCTATTTCATCAATTCAGTATCTTTTCTTCATATCGACCCATCAATCCCTAAACAACCAAGACCTATAAGTATCAATCATTTCAATTATTTTTGATGATAAACAACATAAATGCACTCTGTTTTCAAAAAGAATTGTGGAATGGTTCTCGTAGAAAATTTTAATGCGGCCGGTTGTTTTCAATTAGTTTTTGTTGAAGGGTTCTCGCGACAAATTCCAATAGTGAAAAGATCGTTGATCATGGCATATCAATTCTTACGGATCTCAATTGATAGGTATACTTCTTCTGCTTTATCCTTTTCTATTTTGTGGCGGTAATTATTTCCTCTTAGATTTCTATAGATTTGATTTTGTTTTTTTGTTTTTGTTTCTAGATACAGATCTCTATACAATTGGAAGACTATATTCATAGTAGTTAATCTTTGAATGTTAATTTTTTTTTGGGTAGTGATCATAATGTGTTGTTCATTTATTACATATATTTCAGACAAGTTTAAGAAAACATTTAATTCAAATAAATGATGCTCCTCCTATTTTAATTTTATTTTTTTGGCATATGAAAGGAGGGAAAAAAAAGTTTTGTCCTATGTTGTCCACCAAAATGTAGTTCTAGAAATTGTTTTTTTTTAAATTATTTTTTAAATTATTTTTTTTAAATTTTTTTAAGCAAAGATTGGTGTGGGATAGCTGTACATAGTAGTCTTTGGTTTTTTTTTTTTTTTCTATTTGCTTTCCTTCCTGCTTTACTATCTTGGACAGCTTTCTTGTTTTATGTTGTTGTTGGATTTTCACTTAGCTATCAATAAAATTGGTTCTAGAAATTGTTTCTGTTGACTATGCAAAACAAGTTATTTATATAGGATTATTTTCATTTTTTTATTTTACTTTCTCATACTATACGTATGTAATTTTAAAAAATTTTACACAGATTAAAAATGTTGATGAATTCATACACGTTTAATAGAATTAGAAAAAATTTCATTGCCTATCATTAATTTAATAGTTGTAAAGGAATTAAAATTGTTTGGATTGATAATAGAGTACAAGTAAGATCCATAAAATGGCAACCATTGTTCTGTTTCTATTTTCCCTTTTAGGTAATGATTTCATTTTAATGTCACTTTTTGCAATTATTTCGATTCCCATTTTCAATTTCTATTAATTTATAATCGAACAATAGAATTGACCATGGTACATTAGTTATTCATGAATAGGATCATTTGTTAAATTCCTAATTTTTTTAAAAAAGGAGACCCAAAAATGTTCATTTTTTTCGACGGCCTAGGCCTAGGCCTTTTGGACCTATGCTCAAGGCCAGCCCTTATTCGGGATGTGCCCTTCAACGTTCTTGAGATATTCTCTAGATATCTTTGATCCGGCTAACCGTATGCAATCTGCAGGTGGATAGAGCATTCATGCTCCTGAGAACATGTCACAAGAACCACCACACAATTCATTAACTGTACACTTCAACATCTTCAGATTCATCATATTGACTTACTCTTTGGTTGCATTCCTTTTATGCGTTGATATCATTTCATCATTGACTGAAAATGATTATTGTTGCTGCTGAACATGAACATTGTTTTTCGGGTCAAAATGATTGAATTCAACATCATACTCATTAGGATCATCATCTCCATCAAAAGGTTGAGGCCCTTCATCATCTTTCAACGGCTTTTTCTAAGTGTTGCATCAGTGTAGGCAGCAATGAAGCAAGTGTTGTGTCTTGAAGTTCTTGAAGTCTACGTGGGGTAGGCCCGAAAACACAATATGCACCTACACTACTACGGCCTCATGATGTCATTTACATGATACTTAAAAATGGCTGCAGGGGCGTTCCGATCAAATCTAACTATGTCTTTCCACCACTCTCTTAGATTATCCGATGCCCCACTAACTAGTTTCCCATAATCAAAGACTTGAGCTTTAAATACTTCCATCATATTTAACATGTACTTCAAGACCCCATCTTGTGCCTTTGACATCCTATTTCTCCTCTTCGCAGCATACGACCATTTATTCTGGGTTGTTTCTATACCTCCATTCTTGATCCTTTTTTAAGCCTCTGCAACCTCACTCTATCTTTCCACATTCTAATTGTTGTTGACTTGTTCAGGAGGACTAGGTGTAGGATTATACACATTACCATTAGCATCATATTCCATTGCACCAAACCTGCAGCAATTTATTCATTAATCCTAAAGTAGTGATGATTAGAAAAATCCCGGAGCCACAAAAAAGAATAAATTCAAGACTTCAATTAAAATGTACTACCACAACGAGAAACTTTTTAATTTTGTTACTACAACCCAAAAGAAAGTTGTACTCTGGATCAAAAGAAGTTGGGCGCAGTCTCCCAACCGGTAAAGTACGGATACCAAAAAAAGTTGGCAATGAAGATGATGACAAGTACGGAAAAATCAATATGTCTGATCGTGTACATAACATTTTAACTGTGTAAACAACTAAAGTATACACATTATGTACTCTAACGTTTTATTATATACATATATATATTTTTTATGTTTATGTTTCTCGATTTGTAGTCTTCCTTCTCCCCTGCCCGTTAAAATTTGCTATATAGCTCTGCGTTCTTTAACAAAATTACTATCATTCTTAAATAAAAATAAATCTTTATTCCTCAGCATTCATTGATTTCCCTTTAATTGAGAATCTCAGTGTATTTCACATGGTGCATGATCTGCTTTTAAGCACTGATACTAGCAAGAGAACAAGGTAACAAAGAAATGAAAAAGAGATTGTATTGCATTAATTAATAATAATGAACACAATTACAAAATTTATAGCCTAATAAAAAATAGGTAGAAGTCTATCTAAACCAAATAATATATCTAACATAATTCAAATTCAAAAAATATTATTTAAACAAATCCTACCTCAATCTTGTCAATTATCTCTAACACGCCCCCACAATCCCATGGTAATGCAATGAACATGGAGATTGGACAGCAATGAATGGATCTTGTTTCCGTCGATGGTGCCCGCCAAAAACTTTTCCATATCAATCAGCATCAACTTCTTCCCAACCTGATATTGCTTGAATCATGTGATAGAGAGAAGGAAATATTTTCCGAGGGAATATCATACACTAAAAAAAACACATGATAGACAGGAGAAAATATTTTGGAGGGAATATCATACCCTAAAAATGAAATAGAAGAATGAAGAATTTATAAGTCATGATATAGCAAATGAAGTGATTGAAAGTATAACTGCCGATGAGATGAGTAAATTGAGAGATAATTTGATCACTTGAAATAAATAAGAAAATAGGTGAAGAGTTTTTGAAAGCTAGAGAAAATAATTATATGAGAAGAGTTTATATTTGAAGGAATGGAGAGAAAAAAAAATAACTTTGGGGACTATCATCGTTTAATAATAAACATATAAAAAAAGAAAGAGTGAATCATGTTTTACTGGGGTTGGACAGATAATAATGATGAAAGATTTATTGATCGAGAGAGGGCGGATTTGAGCGGGGCCATTGATGCCGGTGGATGCGGGGGGAGGAAGGCGGTGGGAAAGATGAGGGGATGGGAAATAGAAAATTAGGGTGTAAAGAAAAATAAGAAGATTAATATAAAAATTAGGAGAAAATAAAAATAATAATAATAATAATAATAATAATAATAATAATAATAATAATAATAATAATAATGCAAGAACATAGGGGTGAGGGTTAATTCATTTAGTTAAATGTAAAGAACCCCTACCCGAACGAATTTCTTGCAAAATGCTCAGGATATAAACGGCGTTAGTTGGAGAGCTCTGATACTGTAACAGAGAAATATAAAAGAGATTATATTGTATTGATTAATAATAACGAACACAAGTACAATATTTATAGACTAATAAATTATAGGAAGAAGTTTATCTAAACCAAATAATATATCCTAACATAATTCAAATTCAAACAATATTATTTAAACAAATCCTAACACAATCTTTTCATTATCTTTAACACAAGGTCAATTGTAGTATAGAATGGCGAGTCAAAGTCGATCACACAGAGAGTGATATTTAATAAGAATAATCGAAACTATTGAACTAAGACCAAAGTAACAATTAAAGGGTTACTAAAATAAAATGAAATAAGTAAAATGTTCAAAGGTTTATGATAAATTAAATTGTGGTCAACCAAACACGTGATCCAATTAATCCCAAACAATCTATTACTTAATTAGATATGACAATTCAAGTGTGTAAACCTAATTATAATCAATCAATTGTTACAATCCCTAATTCAAATCTAATTCGTGAATGGACAGAAGAACCATTTGTTGAATTAACAATCCACTATGAATGGGCTTGATCTGATTAATCAACATGCACTTTTTGACTATATGGGATGCCTACACTAGTTCATTATGCACTAGTTAAATTTGTGATCCAATATAGAGAGGAAAGAAATGAAAAATATTATATGGTTTATTATTGCTTATTACACTACAATAAATGAAGAAATATAGAAAACTACTTCTTAAAAACAAAATTTCTTTCTTTTCTTTCTAATAAAACAATATTAGACCAGACTCACACTACCCCCAATATAAGTGCGCATACCAAGACCTATTATTTTCATGATTCAAAGGAATTGAAATCGAGCCCATTCATTCAAATATTTTTAACGTAAAAAATAATAGAGATGCAGTCTATTTAAAAAAAAATTCGTGGTAGGGTTCTCACTGAAAATTTGAATGACGGCCGGCCGTTTATAAATTCTTTGTATAGTGGATCTCACAAAAAAATTGTAATGACAGAATGATCGTTGATCGTGACATATCATTTCTCATAGATTTCAACTGATCGGTATTCTACACTTGTTTTTTTTCATTTTCTATTTTATACTGGTTATTGTTTCCTTTCAGATGTAAATATACTATTTTTTTGTTTTGTTTATGTTTTTTTGTTGAGATCCATATTTTTATTATTGTATACCTCTGTACCGGACACGAGTCCTTATCCGGAAAAAGAACATTCGCACGTATAATATAAAATAAATTCCACATTATACGTTAGCATCTACTACGTCGTATCGCGTTAAGCGAGACGGAAGCAAAAAGACTCGGGTATATTTTTTTGATTAACCAAGAATAGAAACTCAAAATCTAAAGATAGAAATGTAACATTTATTACATGGAAAACCAAACGAATCGTATATCGTATGAAAATATCCAAAAGAAACTAAAAATAAATTACATAGTTCCCAAAGAAACAACACGTCTAGTTTATAAATAAAGAACAAAAATAAATATACGCTTCAATGTCGGTGTCCTCAAACGTCATCATCAAAGTCTTCCTTGAACTCCGGATGTACCTGTTCATCTTCTCCACCAAACACACAGAAAAACAATGCATTTTAAGTAAGTACAAAGTACTCAGTAAGAGATAGAAGCAACAAAGTAACTAAGCTTTATAATGAAGTTTAATACTTAATAAATTATCTTTGGGAGACCGACTCAATCTAGGGTTCATTTCATGTCCATGAACATGTCATGATTATACATTTCTAGCTTAACTTATCTTGGTTACGTCAGCATCAAGGGCACTACGTGAAGTGTATTTACCATTATAGGGTGCCAACCAACAGTGGCTTGCAGTGTTAGTCCCGGATTTCCCTGGTATGCATACACATCTGGTGAAGTTCCTCTGTCATTTTGCATCTAGAAGTTCACACAGTTATCCACTTGTCCGGACGAGTCACATAACCGATGTTCACATGTGTCTAACCAAAAGTGACATGACGTTTAATCTTATTACTCTGCAAGTATGTAATTATTAACTATTGTTAACTAGCCACCTAAGTGTTTTCAAGGATAAAGCTCACCTTAACGACTCTACTTCCTCACTTACATAGCTAGACACCATGTCCTATCAAGTACACAAACATTGATGAACTCTAGTTCATCAAAGCACAAGCCCCATCATGCCCTTCCGACGGTTCCGAACTTCAACTCCCTTGAAGAGTACATTCGGTGCCGGAACTAAACACATCAAAAGCTCATTCGAGGCTTGTTCATCTATAATTAATGTTATTATATCAATAAACAAACTTTAAAACGAGACTCGAGTTATAAAACTAATTTTTTCCTCAAAACAAGGTCATTGCATGTGCATTCCCGGGAATACGTGTGCATTGAGCATCCAGAAACATCCAGGATGCTTCTGTCTAAGAAATACATGCGCATTACCCCTTGGTGTGTGTGCACAACCAACGTTGTATCACTTTTCTTAATTTCTGACCCTCAATGCATTCGCATTCTAGCATGTGCGTGCGGATTGACCATCCTGTAACAAAAACCGACTTTCTACCCCATCAATGCGTGCGCATTGATGCCCAGTGCATGCGCATTGCACGCTAAAAACCCTAAACATGATTCTTTCTACTCATTACGATCTCTACTCGATCTCAAACATGCTCTACACAATTTTTATCAGAAAAAACATAAGTAAAACATAACTTTTATGATCCAAAGCAAACCTTAAACCTTACACAACATATAAGCACAAACTTTGATACAAAAACACATCAAAAACACGATCTATCCTTTCTAAACCATAATTAATGCGTAGTAAGAGCCTCGTACCTTTTAATCAAGATAATCCAACAAAAGCTATGAAAAGCGCAGCAACACATGATCTCTCAGAGGAAACATATGTGATCAATACAAAATCAGATTAGATTCGATCACACGCTTTTAAACATATAAAACTATGAATTCAAGAGTTTGAATCCATCAAACTCAGTCAAGAACACAACTAGGGCTCTAAAATCATACCTTGTCAATGTCCCAACTTTCCGGTGTTGAAACGATTCCCTCTTTCTGACGATTCCACTTCTACTACTCGATCTGAATACCGTTAAGATTTGACTTAGGAACTAGAAGAAAACTCTCAGCCCTTTTTTTTCTATTGCCTCACACGCCTCTCAAGAACATATGAGGAGAATATTCTGATTATTGAAAGGTTATAAGCTTAATGGGATGATTATCTTCCTTAAATAACTATTCCCAAAAATAATAACCTATATTTCTTTTCCATAATTATTCCTTAATAATTAAAACCATATTTTCTTTTCCCAGTATATATATATATATATATATATATATATATATATATATATATATATATATATATATATATATATACTAGTAAGAAACCCGTACGATGCACGGAGAACGTTATAGTAACATAAATCTAAAACGAATACTACACTAACATAAATCTTAAATCAACTCTAAAAACATAAATGAACGTTAGAGTAACATAAATGAACGTTGTAGTATTCGTTTTAGAGTTTCAATACACATCATTTCCATTCCGAGTTTGAATCCCCATGTCTTCCAACTGTTACGGACAACATAAACAGAAAACGATCACAAAAAAGCAAACAAATCGATTGTCATTAATCGTGGGGCGTTGTTGATAGAGACGTGGCCTGGGAAATGGTTTGTCAGAAGTTTTTTTTAGTATATCTCCTCATCCTCCGTTCAGATTACCGTGTTTAGAAGAAGTAGGAAAATATCCACGAATCATGTCTGGACAATAGCACCCATCATCAACCCTCCAGAAGGACCTCAAACGCTAGAAGAAAGAGGTTAACTCAGAATCAACAAAACTATAGACACATTAGATTGAAAATAAGAGTGAAAAGTAAACTGAGTTTCCACACGATCATTAAGAACTTTTCAAGAAAAGAAAAAAACACAAAAAATAAAGCAAACAAACAAGAATACGTCAATCAAGAAGTGAAAGAAACATCGACATCCAAGCAATCGGTAAATAAAGAAACATACGATATCAAAGCAGGCATCCGATTCCGTTTTCCATTTTGGAATGGTGGCATGGATTCGGTGATTACAATTCTGCAAAGATTCAAGAAAATAAGGTGTAGAAAGCGAGTTAAAAATACAAACATCATTAAACTTCATAAGCGATTGTAATACAACAATCCATGGATCAAATGAAATACACCAACCATGCAAATGAGAGGACCTGTCATATTCTAAAACTAACAATTATTCTTGCACCGCTTGTCATCGCTTAAAAAAGCAGTAATTTGTTTTTTTAGCATTCAACATGTGTTCCTATAGGTGAGACCAGTGTGAAGAAATTCACTCATCTGTCAATGACATAACAACCTATCAAATGAAGAAGGTTGATTATCCAACATTTCACCTATTAAATAGGAAATCAAGATCACGTTGAAGACTCGTTGTATAAGAAGACACAGAACTTGACAACATTAACATGGAATCCCTAAATAAAAGCGAGAAATAAGGTTCTAGAGCATACACCTTGAAATAGTAGTTACGAGCGATTGAAAATAGAGGATGGATAAAAAAAAGCGTGTGAATGTATTCCAAATAGTAGGAAATGCACGCACTATTTGACTTGCCTAAATGTATACATTCCGACATAGCAAAAATAATAAACACTATGAATTTAAAAATGAAGATGAACCATTAACCATGAGATGATATGCATTTACCATGTAAATTTACTCTGCCAATTGATTGGCGAAAAAATAAAGAGAGGAAAACCAACCTTGTTTGAGAGCGATGAGATGGAAGGATTTAAAGCACAACTTGAATCATCACTGTATCGGTTGTTGTCTTTGCTGAACTTGTGATCTTTGTTCGTTGATTTCAACGATCATGTCATCGAGGCACCCTACTTTCTTGTATATAAATAGTTGCACCACCGACATGACGAATATAACTAATGTTTGCATCGAATTACCAATGACGGCGTCTCGCAAGCGAAGGAAATCTGCATGTTATTTGTGACTGCAAAAACAAAGTAAGCCACATTTAAGCAGTATACAAAACAAATAAGGACCATGAACCTAATTCCCAAATTAAAGGTCGAGAAAAACAAATTTATTGATAGGAATATGGTGTGAGCAGCAAGATGGAAGTTTGAGAGCGATGAGAATATTATACCTATGTTTGTAGAGCGACGGGAAGTCAATTAAAACCAGAAGTACCAATGACAACGTCTGCAAACGAAAGGGAAATCTGCATGTTCTTTGTGACCTGCAAAAACAAAGTAAGCCAACTTTAAGCAGTATAGCAAACCAATCAAGACCATGAACCCGATTCCCAAATTAAAGGTCAAGAAAAACCAATTTATTGTTAGGAATATGGTGTAAGAAGCAAGATGGAAGTTTGAGAGCGATGAGGTGGGGATCAATAACATATGATGCTTACCACACCCTTCAATACAATATCGGTTTTGAGTCCTTGGTCTCTTTCATTGAAGAAAGATGATCAACTTTTGTTGTTCTCAGAAACAATCAACTTCTTACTTCCAAACACTGGTCTTTTTGAACTTAAGCAACCCGATGATTTCTCAATTGCATGAGCATGAGGAGATGCACACAAAGATGCTACTGAGATGATGATCCCGTATTGAAATTTTCATCCATTAGAGCCCAATTTGCTAAGCCTGATTTGTTCGAGTTTGTGCGCAACTTCCATCATAGAAGGGCAATAAATCAAGAAGATCCTTTTAGTCGGTGTGATGTCTTGCCACACTTTTGTTTCTCCCAGAATAGGAGCTTGCAAAACCTGCATTTCAGATTACAGAAAACAACTACTATGTCATAATCGATGTCTTTTACAAATTTCAAATCATCATTCATGACCATTATTATGAGGCCAAAAAGAAAAAATTCACTCAAAATGGAAAAAAAGAAAAGAAAATGGAAATGAAGTAACGGATCAATAAATTCTTAGTCCGCAGTGTGTTGATGACTGAGGACTTTCCAACATTGGGATATCCAACAAAACCCTCGATAATGCTTGCTTGTCACTCTTCAGTCTTGCAAATTGTCTCTGAATCCGGCAGCGAGGATCCCTAAAACAAATAGCCAAGGAATTTATAACGACATAATAATGTTGATAGATGCAAATAAGAAAATCGAGAATGTGGGATGATGATGTTGTAAAATCGAGTAAGAATTTCTTAGCAAAAAGTGGAAAAGCAGAAAAACATTTGTACCTTGCCAAAGGACTTGGTAACGCTTGCATGAAAAGCCAAATAGGATATTCCTTTGACAATATCCTAAGCCATCCTTTGTGACCCAATCAGGACCAAATCACACAATTAATAGCGAGTAGCCATCGTGTGAAAGCAATAAAAGGATTCAAGTGATATGCATGAAAAAGATTTTTGGACATCGACCATATTTAATAAGCATAACCATATTTGAGTGTGATGTCTCGCCACACTTTTGTTTCTCCCGGAATAAGAGCTACCTTGCAATCCATCATTTCAGATAACTGAAAACACCTACTATGTCATATTCAATGTCATTCATGACCATTATTAGGAGTCCCAAAAGTAAAATTCCTTCAAAATGGAAAAAAAGAAAAGAAAAGAAAAAGGAAATGAAGTAACAGATCAATACCACTTGAATCTTGTAACAATGGAAATAACCAAAAAAACAAAAAATTAGAATATAAAACAAAATACCCTAAAAAAAGTAAGGAACTAACTATGTTTCTCCTTAACATAATAATGTATCTCTCAAGCCCATTTTGGTGTAAGCACATACAATATGCAGTCTACTATTCATATGTGTTGTCTTATAACAATAAAAACGTCAAAGAATCACTACCAAAAGGTAATACATCGTACCTTCAGGAATAGAGGTCTTGTTAAATTAGCCAATCTGTTTTGCCAAAAAAAAATACAAATGAAAGAATTATGAAAAAATGTTATTCAAGAAAAAACCAAATTACCTTCACATAACACCAACTTACAAGTTAAATATGAAATTGCCGCCTATTTTTCTCATCTAGAAAGAAGCAAAGTAGGAATGAATTTAAACCAAAAAGAGAAGGAAGGATAAGAACTTTAACACAAAAAATGAAAAAAAATGAAAAAAATAACGTTCAATTAAAAAAGGTCCTTCAATTGCAGATGACATTTCTATGCTCCAATACCACGAACATAGAAGGAAAAAAACTTCAATCAAAGATCACTCATGAAGCTATGTAAGGATGTTAAAAAAATTGTAAACAAAACATTTGAATTAAGTAGAAAAATTTTTATCTCTGAATAGCACCACACCAGTTGAAAACATAATCTTCAGAAATCGCACACAAAATTGAAAATCCTAATTACATCAATCAACCACAATAGCAACAAAAAAAAAAAAAAAAAAAAAAAAAAAAAAAAAAAAAAACTCTAGAGCAGATCATAAAAAAGAACACAAAAAGGAACATATAGTGAAGAAAGACTCCATAAACAACTCACATGAGAAGAAAGCGTGACGTTGCCGAAATTCGAGGACCTTGACTGGGAATGGTGGCGATTTCACTTCTTTGCTCGATTAACATCGAAAAGATTTGGAAAAGAATTTGGAGAAGGGAATTCAGGATTCGGTCTCTGAATGCGATATGAAAAGGAAGAATTAGGAGTTATGGGGGGAGTTTATTTGGTGAGTCGTGGGATTTTTCTTCTAAATGGAAGGTAGATTCGTGGGGGGGTTTGAGCGTGGGATGATGGGGAAAATCCACTGGGATAAAAGTGACACGTGGGATAAAATTGAAGCGATTTTTGGGTATGGTAAAATTGAAGGCTTTTTTTTGGGTATGGGTTGGGTATAATATATATATATATATTTTATATATAAATATATATATATATATATATACAAAATAAGTCCATAAAAAAGTAAATAATAATAATATTTCGTTTTTCGCAAAATGACACGTCCCTTGCCTAAAAATCGAGAATATTACATTCCTCCCCATTAAGAGGAGTTTCACCCTCGAAACTACAACATACCTGGTAAGTCAACAAACTCTGGAAACTCGCTGGTTATGTCGCCTTCAACTTCCCAAGTGGATTCATTCGGTGAATGATTGCTCCATTGCACCAGAACCAAAAATATCATCTTTTCTTTCCGGTCTAGAATCTTGATCGGTTTATCATCATATGAGAGGTTATCTAGAAGAACTTATGGGTCAACTGTAGCTTCAACATCAGTCTTTGTCAAACACTTCTTCAACATTGACACATGGAAAACGTTGTGGACTCTCGACATTGATTCCGGTAACTTGAGCTTATAAGCCAAAGGTCCAACTATTTCCAGAATATCAAACGGTCCAACATACCTTGGACTTAGCATTCGCTTCTGTCCAAAATGCTTCACTCCTTTCATTGGTGAAGCTCGTAGATAAATTCTCTCACCAACAACGAACTCAAGAGGTCTTCTTCTAACATCTGGCCATCTTTTCTGTTTATCTTGTGCTGCCTTCAGATTCTTCTTAACCAAATGAACCCTTTCCTTACCTTGCTCAACCAATTCCATCTGGGTGACTTGTCTTTCCCCGAATTCATCCCAAAACAGTGGTGTTCGACATCTTCTCAAATACAAATCTTCTAATGGTGGCATGCCTATGCTTGCGTGATAACTATTGTTGTAAGAAAACTAGGCTACAGGTAGGTAATCATCCCATGATCCGCCTACTTCCAAAACACAAGCTCTTAGCATATCTTCAAGTGTTTGGATTGTTCTCTCTGACAGTCCGTCTGTTTGAGGATGGAAGGCCGTACAAAAATCTAACTCTGTACCTAAAGCCTTTTGCAAACTTCTCTAGAATCGACTGACAAACCGACTGTCACGATCCGAAACTATCGAGATAGGTACTCCGTAGAACTTCACTATATTGTCCAAGTATAATGTTGTCATCTTCTTTAAATACATATCAATCTTGGTTGGTAGGAAATGACCTGATTTGGTCAATCTATCCACAATCATCCAAATCGCATCATGTCCAGTCTTCGTCTTAAAAAAACTGGTGATAAAATCCATCGTGATCTTATCGCATTTCCATTCTAGGATACCCAATGGCTTAAGCATACCTCCTACTCTTCTATTTTCTGCTTTCAATTTCTGGAAAATATCACATTCTGCTACATACTTAGATATTTCCACTTTCATCAAGGGCCACGGAAACTTTTCCTTCAAGTCTCTGTACATTTTAGTAGCTCCTAGATGAACAGCAAAGGCAATCCTATTGTTTTTTTCCATAACTATTTGTCGTAAATCACCGACATCAGGCACACACAAATGATCCTAGCACCAAAGGTCCCATTCTTATCTAAAACATAACCCACTATAGGCTTTTCCCTTGCAACCCGCTTCAGATCAACCAAAACTTGATCTTCATCTCGCTTTTCCTGAATATCATCACTCAGCTTGGACCTTGCTAACAATGGTGCCACAAACCATCGATCTTCAATCTGGTCAAAACCCCGGATTTTCATCTTGGCTAACCGTTCTGCCACATCTTCAATGCTTGAAACTACAAGTACTGGTTTTCTTCTAAAGGCACTGTAACCACATTGGCATTACCCGAATGGTATTGAATGTCCAAGTCTTAATCTTTTGCGAATTCTATCCGTCTCCTCTATCGCATATTCAGATTCTCCTGAGTGAAGAAATACATTAAGATCTTGTGGTCTGTGAAGATCCTAGCCTTAACCTCATGCAAGTAGTGCCTTCAAATCTTTAAGGCAAACACTACCGTTGCCAACTCTAAGTCATGTGTTGGATTATTCTTTTCATGGACTTTCAACTGTGTAGATGCATAACCGATTACATTTCCTCCTTGCATCAACACACATCCTAAACTTTGTCCCGAAGCATCTGTGTAGATGTCGTAATTATCCAAAACCTCCGGGCGCCAAATCGGGGAGTTTTGTAGTCAACTTCTTTTCAACGTCTAAAAGCATCTTCACACCCACTAGTCCATTCAAACTTCACATTCTTTTGCGTGAGTCGGGTGAATGAAGTAGCTATCTTTGAGAAGTCTAATACAAACTTCATATAGTAGCCAGCCAAACCGAGAAAACTTCTCACAGCAGAAACTATAGTCGGTGTGGACCATTTCTCAACTGCTTTGATCTTCGCTGGATCAACTTGAATGTGATCGGCCTTTTCTAAGTGTCCAATCTCACCGGCAGTGTGCCAGGTCAACTGTAGCCTAGAATTGGTGAGTCAAGGTCGTATCCCACAGGGAATCTGGTCGAGTACCAAAGTCGGTCTCGTCCCTAGTTAAGGTCAACACAACTACTGAAGACGGTGACTTGTCAGATCACCGGTTCTACAAACTAAATATACACAAAAGAAAGATTTAAAACTATATAAAAGAGATAGCCGAGATATGACCCAATCTAATACTCACAAACCCTAGCTAAGTCCCGTGGAATTCTTGATTTACCTAAACGTTCTCGATGTCACAAAGGGTGTCGTTTCCTGGCTCTGAGAATAGACATTATTTCAATAATCTACCCTCCTATGTCAGGTTCAACAGTCCGCTCAATGGATTTAACTGACCCCTAAACATGATTCTTTCTACTATTTAAGATCTCTACTCGATCCCAAACATGTTATACACGATTATTATCAGAAAAAACATCAGAAAAACATAACTTTTATGATCCAAAGGAAACCTTAAACCTTACACAACGTATACGCACAAACTTTAATACAAAAACACATCAAAAAACACGATCTATCCACTCTAAACCATAATTAATTCTTAGGAAGATCCTCATACCTTTTAAGCAAGATAATCCAAACAAAAGCTAAGAAAAATAGGAGCAACTTGATCCCCTCTGCGGGAAATCTATTTGATCAATCCAAAATCAAATTAGATTCGATCAAACGCTTCTAAACATATAAAAATACGAATTCAAAAGTTTGAATCCGTCAAACTAAATCAAGAACACAACTAGGGCTCGAAAAGCATACCTTGTCAATGTCCCAACTTTCTGGTGTTGAAACGACGCCCTCTTTACGACGATTCCGCAGGTCTACTCTGATTTGAACACCGTTAATATTTGACTTCGAAACTGGAAGAAAACTCTCTGCCCTTTTTTTTCTATTGCCGCGCACGCCTCTCAAGGACGTAGGAGGAGAAAATTCTGATTAATGGTAGGTTATAAGTTTAATGGGATGATTATTTTCCTTAAATAACCATTCCCAGAAATAATAACATATTATTTATTTTCCTTAAGTATTCCTTAAAAATTAAATCATATTTTTCTTTGGGAAAAGAGGCCAGAAGGACAAAAAAGTAAACACATCAGGAACAAAGGACAATTTCATTTTCTGACGATTAAAAAGGAGAATTTCATTATTAATCGACATAAATACCCTTAAAAGATAAAATAGAAATATTTGTCTTTTTTTATAGAAATTGAGTCATATAAATACTGAGCATTTAAGTCTAGGCATTAAGTTGGAGTAATTATAGTGATTTAAAGCTTCCCAAAACGGTTATCCTAGATTCATATGTATATATATATATATATATAGTAAATACAATAATATATATGTAGTTACATCCGAAAAATATAGTAACACTTATAAAAAAGATGTAGTCACAAATATAAAAAAAGTAGTAACAACCAATATAATATAGTTACAAAAGAATGTGGTTACCAATAAAAAATGTAGTAACATAAAAAAAGAAGCCATAACAACCAATAAAATATATTTACAACCAAAAATATGTAGTAACACTCGAAAAAAGGTAGCGACAAACAATAAAATAGATATGACTACTGCCAAAAAAATAGTAACATTTATAAAGAAGTAGTAACAACCAAAAAATTAGATGTAGTAACAGGAAAAATGTAGTAACATTGATATGGATTGAGTAACATAGGTGGAGTAATTTTGCATCAAATTTATAGATAAACTGAGTATTTTTCTAACATTAAAATAAAAATTGTATAGTAATAATGGATGCCTAAATCATGGAATAGTGATTGTCGGTTACAATAAATGGTCATAATTAATTAAATAAAGTCTCTTATTTTTTTATGGTTGGCAGCTATTTATTATTATTATTATTATATAACAACTAGTGAATATATCAAGAGAAGGGTAATTTAGGATAAAAGAAGGTCTTTCGTTCTTATTAACTCACAATGTCCTGCATTCCCCATTTAGTTAAGAATATGTCCTTTTTAGTCAAAAATCTATTTTTCTTTTCCCAATATATATATATATATATATATATATATATCCACAAAATACTTAACTCCATAAAGAAAGCAAACAATAATCACATTTTGTTTTTACAAAATTACACGTCTGCCCTTTCCCGAATATCAGAATATTACATTCCTCCCCCCTTAAGATGAGTTTCATCCTCGAAACTACAACATACCTGGTAAGTCCACAAACTCTGGAAACCTATTGATCATGTCGTCTTCAACTTCACATGTACCTTCATTCGGTGAATGATTGCTCCACTACACCAAAATCAAAGAGATCATCCATTGATCATCTTTTCTTTCCGGTCTAGAATATTGATCGGTTTCTCATTGTATGCGAGGTTATCTTGAAGAACGTCCGGGTCAACCGTAGCTTCAACATCAGTCTTTATCAAATACTTCTTCAACATTGACACGTGGCAAACGTTATGGACTCTCGACATTGATTCCGGTAACTTGAGCTTATAAGCCAAAGGTCCAACTCTTTCCAGAATCTCAAACGGTCCAACGTACCTTGGACTCAGCTTTCCCTTCTGTCCAAGACGTTTCACTCCGTTCATTTGTAAAGTTCGTAGATAAACTCTCTCACCAACATTGAACTCTAGAGGTCTTCTACTAACATCTAGCCAACTTTTCTGTTTATCTTGTGCTGCCTTCAGATTCTTCTTAACCAACTGAATCCTTTATTTAGCTTTCTCAACCGATTCCGGCCGGGTGAATTGTCTTTCCCCGGATTCATCCCAAAACAGCGTCGTTCGACATCTTCCCCCATACAAATCTTCAAATGGTGTCATGCCTATGCTTGCATGATAACTATTGTTGTAGGAAAACTAGGCTACAGTTAGGTAATAATCCCATGATCCGCCTACTTCTAAAACACAAGCTCTTAGCATATCTTAAAGTGTTTGGATTGTTATCTCTGATTGTCCGTCTGTTTAAGGATGGAAGGCCGTACTCAAATCTAACTTTGTACCTAAAGCCCTTTGCAAACTTCTCTAGAATCGACTGACAAACCGACTGTCACGATCTGAAAATATCGAGATAGGTACTCTGTGCAACTTCACTATATTGTCCACGTATAATGTTGTCATATTCTTCAAATACATATCAACCTTGGTTGGTAGGAAATGAGCTGATTTGGTCAATCTATCCACAATCACCCAAATCGCATCATGTCCACTCTTCGTCTTCGGTAAATCGGTGATAAAATCAATCATGATCTTATCCCATTTCCATTCAGGGATATCCAAAGGCTTAGGCATTCCTCCCGGCCTTCTATGTTCTGCTTTAAATTTATGGCAAGTATCACATTCTACTACACACTTAGCTATTTCCATTTTCATCGAGGGCCACCAAAAAAATTTCTACAAGTCTCTGTACATTTTTGTAGCTCCTGGATGAACCGCAAAAGCAATCATATGTGCCTCTTCAATAATTCTTTGTCGTAAATCACCGACATTAGGCACAAAAAAATGATCCTAGTACCAAAGGTTCCTTTTCTTATCTAAAACATAACCCACTATAGGCTTATCCCTTGCAACCCGCTTCAGATCAACCAAAACTTGATCCTCATCTTGCTCTTCCTGAATATCATCCCCCAGGTCTGACCTTGCTAACAATGGTGACACAAACTGTCGATCTTCAATCAGATCAAAAACCTGGATTTTCATCCCATCTAACCGTCCTGCCACATCTTCAAGGCTTGAAACTGCAAGCACCGGTTTTATTCTTAAGGCATCTACAACCACATTGGCTTTACCCGGATGGTATTGAATGTCCAAGTCATAATCTTTTACGAATTCCATCCATCTCCTCTGTCTCATATTCAGATTCTTCTTGAGTGAAGAAATACTTTAAGCTCTTATGGTCTCTGAAGATCCTAGCCTTAACTCCATACAAGTAGTGCCTCCAAATCTTTAAGGCAAACACTACCGTTGCCAACTCTAAGTCATGTGTTGGATAATTCTTTTCATGGACCTTCAACTGTCTAGATGCATAAGCGATTACTTTTCCTCATTGCATCAACACGCATCCTAAACCTTCTCCCGAAGCATCAGTGTAGGCGTCGTATCAAAGATCTTTAGTACTGCCAAACTACGGTTGTAGTCAACTTCTTTTTCAATGACTAGAAAGTGTCTTCACAACCACTAGTCCATTCAAACTTCACAATCTTTTGCGTTAGTCCAGTGAGTGGGGTAGCTATCTTTGAGAAGTCTTGTACAAACTTCTTAGAGTAGCCAGCCAAACCGAGAAAACTTCTCACCTCTGAAACTGTAGTCGGTCTAGAAAATTTCTCAACTGCTTCGATCTTCACCGGATCAACTTGAATGCCATCTTCAGAAATATCATAACCCAAGAAACTGACTTGATCCATCCAAAAGTCACACTCCGAGAACTTAGCATACAATTGGTTCTCCCTTAGTGTGTTCAACGCTATCCTTAGGTGTTCTTCATGTTCTTTCTCATCCTTCGAGTAAACTAGGATTTCATCTATGAAAACTATCACAAAATTGTCCAAGTATGACATGAAAACACATTGCATTAAGTCCATAAATGTAGATGGAGAATTAGTGAGTCCAAAGGGCATAACTAGGAACTCGGTAAATCTGCTACCTTGATCTTCAACTGGTGATAACCCAACCTAAGATCAATCTTAGAGAACACTCTCTTACATTGCAACTGATTAAACAAGTCGTCAATCCTTGGCAAAGGATACTTATTCTTGATGGTAAGGTTATTCAAAGCTCGGTAGTTTATACTCATTCTCATGCTACCATCTTTCTTCTTGACAAACAAAACAGGGGCTCCCCATGGCGAGGTACTAGGCTGAATTAGGTTTTTATCAAGCATATCTTTAAGTTGAGCTTTCAACTCTTTCAATTCAGCCTATGCCATTCTATAGGGTGCCTTAGCAACCGGTGCCGCTCCGGGTACTAACTTGATCTCGAACTCTATTTCTCTATCCGGCATATTTCCCGGTAACTCTTCTCGAAACATTTTAGGGTACTCTTTTACTGTAGGGATTTCCTCTAACATAGGCTTCACTTGTTCGGCATCCACTGCACATAACAGATAGCCTTCACAACCCTTTTGACAAGCTCTTATCGCCTTAACTGCTGATATTATCGGATGTAGGTTTTTACTAGGCTTGTAAACATTACCATGATAGGTCTTAGACGATTTCCTGGTTACCTTAAAGTTCTCTCCCTTTTCTCTACAATCCAAGTGAACATAATTCTTAGATAGCCAATCTATTCCAATGATTACATCGAAATCCAAAAAATCCAAAACTGTGAAGTCACTTTTACATCGATATGATCCTACTCGAACATCCACTTGAGGTATCATCCTTGTTAACTTAGTTACCATTCCTAATGGTGTAGTTATTTCCGAGGTGTTTCTAATGGTCTCTGAAGGTCGATTCAGCTTCTTAGCTATCTTAGATGACACGAACGTATTAGACGCTCCCGTATAGATCAAGGCCGTAACCGCTAAGTTGTCTAATATTATTGTACCTAAGATGTGAATTTTTTTATTTAATACAAATACAACATGATTTAACGTGAAAAAAAGTATTTTAATAAATAAGAATAAACAAATAAAGGTGCCTGAAATAAAATTATCATCCGGTTCTGCATACTCTGCATCCACGGAGAAAACTCAAGCAGGAAAACTCGGGTCGTCATTCCCGCTTCCTTGATTTTGAGTTCCACTTAGCACTATTAATGACTGAAGGCTTGTACTTGAAGGTCTCAGCTTCCAAGACCTTGTTCAACATTTCATCAATGTTCCTTGGTGTACTTCCCAACCTTCCTGCTTGGATCTCATGGGACAAACCATTCTTGAACAACTAAAAATTCACTATTCAACCACTACACGGTGCATTCCTCACCGAAAGGTACTTCCTTATGTTTACAATCCATGTAGACAAAATTTCTTGGATAACCGACTTATCCTTAAAATTACACCATGATTCGTAGGATTCAAACTATAAGGTCCTTTTCTTTCTTCTAGTTTTTCAACGGTAAACTCCAACACGATCATCAACATATTCTAGATGAACTACAACTACTAGACCCCCATCTTGAACCAAACCACTCGCTTCTTGCTGGGCCATAGAACTTCCGATTCAAAACTTGTCGACATGAGTATCTCAGAGGTCATTTAACATTACAAATGATCAGGAAGGATCAGAATGTTACTACGTGGTATAAAAAGATCTTATCTTAAGGAAGAAATGAAGCCTAATGGACTCTTCGCTTTGATACCAGCTGTAATGCCCCGTTTCCAGACCCCGACTCCTTATCCAGAAAAAGAACGTTCGGCACGTATAAAATAAAATAAATTCTACATTATACGTCAGCCTCTACTACATCATATCGAGTTAATCAAAACATAAGCAAAAAGACTCGGGTATATTTTTTTCGAATAACCAAGAATAGAAACTCAAAATCTAAAGATAGAAATATAACATTTATTACATTGGAAAACAAAACGAATCATATAACGTACGAAAACCTCCAAAAGAAACTAAAAAGAAATTACATAGTTCCCAAAGAAACAACACGTCTAGTATATAAATAAAGAATTGAAATAAATAAACACTTCAACGTCGGCGTCCTCAAACTTCATCATCAAAGTTTTCCTCAAACTCCGGATCTACCTGATCATCTTCTCTTCCCCAAACATATAAAAAAAATGCACTTGAGGTAAGTGCAAAGTACTCAGAATGGGGTAGAAGCTAATAATTAACTAAGGTTTATAATCAAGTTTTATACTTAATAAATTATCTTTGTGAGACCAACTCAATATTGGGTTCACTTCATGTCGACCAACATGTCATGACTATACATTTGTAGCTTAACTTATCTTGGTTACGTCAGCACTCAAGGGCACTACGCGAGGTGTATCCACCACGAGAGGGTGCCAACAAACTGTCGCTTGCACTATTAGTCCCGGGTTTCCCCGGTATGCATACATGCCCGGTGAAGTTACCTTGTCATTTGGCCTCTAGAAGGTCACAGAATTATCCACCGGTCTGGATGAGTAACATAGTTGATATTCACATGTGCCTAACCATAAGTGACACGACGTTTAATCTTATTACTATGCAAGTATGCAATTTTTATCTATTGTTAGCTAGCCACCTAAGTGTTTTCAATGATAAATCTCACCTTAATGACTCTACTCCCTCACTTAGACACCTAGACACCACATCCAATCAAGTACACATACATTGATCAACTCTAGTTCATCAAAGCACAAGCCCCTTCATACCCTTCCGATGGTCCCGAACATCAACTCCCTTGAAGAGTACATTCAGTGCCGGAACAAAACACTTCAGAAGCTCAATCGAGGCTTGTTCATCTTTAATTAATGTTATTATATCAAGAAACAACATTTAAAATGAGATTCGAGGCTTAAAACTCAACTTTTAACAAAAACAGGGTCAATGCATGCGCATTCATGGGAATGCGTGCGCTTTGACAATCCATAAACATTCCGGATGCTTCTGTCTGAGCAATGCCTGTGCATTACCCCTTGGTCCACACACACGACTACCACTTTTCTTAATTTCTAACCCTAATGCGTGCGCATTCTATCCTGTGCATGCGCATTGAGCATCCTTTAACAAAAACCGACTTTGTGCCTCATCAATGCATGCGTATTGATGTCTTATGCATGCGCATTGCACGCTGAAAAACCCTAAATATGATTCTTTCTACTCTTTATGATCTCTACTCAATCCCAAACATGTTCTACATAATTTTTATCAGAAAAACATAAGTTTTATCATCCAAAGAAAAACATAAACCTTACACAACCTATAGGCACAAACTTTTATACAAAAATGCTTCAAAAACACGATCTATCCTCTCTAAACCATAATTAATTCGTAGGAATAGCTTCTTACCTTTTATGCAAGCTAATCTAACACAAAAGCTATGAAAAACTGTAGCAACTTGATCCTCTCTGCAGGAAACCTATGTGATCAATCAAAAATCATATTAGATTCGATCACACACTTCTAAACATATAAAACTATGAATTCATGAGTTTGAATCAATCAAACTTAGTCAAGAACACAACTAGGGCTCAAAAAGCATACCTTGTCAAATTCCGAACTTTCCGGTGTTGAAATGGCACCCTCTTTACGATGATTCCGCTGTTCTACTCTGATCTAAAAACCGTTAAGATTTGACTTAGAAACTAGAAGAAAACTCTCATCCCATTTTTTCTATTGCCTGACACACCTCTCAAGAACATAGGAGGAGAAAATTCTGATTATTGGTAGGTTATAAGCTTTATGCGGTGATTATTTTCCTTAAATAACCTTTCCCAAAAAATAATAACCTCTTATTTCTTTTCATTAATTATTCCTTAATAATTAAAATCAAAATTTTCTTTTCCCAGTACATACATATATATATGTATGTACCCAAAATACTTAACTCCATAAAAGTATTAAAGAATAATAATATTTCATTTTCGCAAAATGACACGTCTGCCCTTACCCGAAAATTAGAATATTACATTCCTCCCCCTTAAGAGAAGTTTCGTCCTCGAAACGAGAACATACTTGGTAAGTCCACAACCTCTGGAAACTCGCTGATCATGTGGGCTTCAACTTCCCAAGTGGCTTCATTCGGTGAATGATTGCTCCGTTGCACCAGAACCAAATGTATCATCCGTAACTTGATGATCTTTTTTTTCCACTCTAGAAACTTGATCGGTTTCTCATCGTATGCAAGGTTATCTTGAAGAACTTCCGGGTCAACTGTAGCTTCAACATCAGTCTATTTCAAACACTTCTTCAACATTGACATGTGGAAAACGTTATGGACTCACGACATTGATTCCGGAAACTTGAGCTTATAAGCCAAAGGTCCAACTCTTTCCAGAATCTCAAACGGTCCAACATACCTTGGACATAGCTTTCCCTTCTGTCCAAAAATGTTTCACTCATTTCATTGGTGAAGCTCGTAGATAAATTCTCTCATCAACATCGAAGTCAAGAGGCGTTCTTCTAACATCTACTCAACTTTCCTATCTATCTTGTGCTGCATTCAAATTCTTCATTACCAACTGAACCTTTTCATTAGCTTGATCAACCAATTCCGGGGTGACTTGTCTTTCCCCGACTTTATCCCAAAATAGCGGCATTGGACATCTTCTTTCATACAAAGCTTCAAACGGTGGCATGCCTATGCTTGCTTGATAACTATTGTTGTAGGCAAACTCGGCTACAGGTAAGTAATCATCGCATGATCTTCCTACTTCCGAAACACAAGCTAGTAGCATATCTTCAAGTGTTTTGATTGTGCTCTCCAACTGTCTGTCAGTTTGAGGATGGAAGACCGTACTCAAATCTAACTTTGTACCTAAAGCCCTTTACAAACTTCTCCAGAATTGACAGACAAACCTGTTGGAAAGGTGTCCTAAACACAATCGGGTTGGACCGGATCCGACCGGGATGGGTCATTTGCAGTCTATTTAGTTCATGTAATAACTTTATTATGATTAATAAAAGCACTTATGTTATTATATATTGTTTATCTTCATGTTATTTGTTGTATATATATAGTAACGTCCCTAGTGTCAATCTGTGATAGAGAAATCATGATAGTTATTATGGTTGATGAGATCTCTAGTCACTATAACAAGATTGGTACTTAAATGTCTCTAGTCTTACATATTATCAAATGGGACATTGATAGTGTAATCAGACTAGCACATATTGGATGCCTTCTATCTTTTAGAAGATAGGGATAGATCTCGTCTATCGAAGTGTGGGGACACTTGGACTGTACGTGGACGTGTATTAGAGAATGTGTACGTTAGACTGACCCACTTACATTAAGTGTCACAATATGTGGCGGTTGTGTAATTATCCTTTTGACCGGAGTCTTCATTGCATCACGGTGTGGATTTTCATGCTTTGGCACTATTGAGATTTCTCCTAACCCCAGAGCGATCATGCGGTAGTGACTGGGTATGATTTTGAAGCATGCGGAGTATACATGATTGGTCGTCAGGGAATCGCATATCCTATGATTGGGATCGGATATCCGAAATGGCCTTCTTATAAGGAGTGTCTAGCTCTCGAGAATCTTTGCAAAGTGGGAGTAAATGTGTTATCCCGAGAGAGCATGATATCCAGATTATAAAATATGATCGTTAATGTATTGACACTCTAGATACGATCGTATGGATATTATTACAGCGATAGGATTGTAAGTTACACGATAACTGCTTCATATGAAAGGTAGTAGTCATTGCTTTTGACTCTTCCGATGATTGGGGGTCACGGTGTGTTGCTAGACGCTATCCCGTGATCGTTAGGTATGAAGGGAATTTTAGTAAATTGCATTTTGTGTCTATGGCCAACATATTCGGAAGCCTATCGGGTCACACACATATGAACATCGAGTCGGATTAAAATGAGGTTATAGTTGATAACAAAATAAGGAAAGTTTATCTCTAGACTATAAATATTATAGTGGTAAATTAATATGGTGGTATTTATATATTATGAATAAATAATATACAAGATATTAATTATATTAATTAAAGAATATTTAGGAAGTCAATTAATTGACTAATGGGGCACCACCTTTAAGTGTATGAGATACACTTGGATTGTGCACTTTAATTAATAAGATTACCATAATATTAATATAACATATTAATTGATTTTGGAAAAATAGATTTGTGGTAATAAGATAATTATATTCAATATATGATATTGGCAAAATTAATTATCATTAAAGAGATAAATCAATCTAGAAGATTTTCTTTATTTTATTGGGAAAAGGTTTTCTTCTCCTACACACATATGGGGCGCCACTTTTGACTATAAATAAGAGGTTGGTGTCAAGGTCTTTTGTACATCACAATTGTAAGAGCACATAGTTCTTGTGTAAAATAGAGAGCAATCCATAGTGAGTTTGTGAGGGAGGAAAAAGGCCGGTCTAGCAACCGGAGTTTTTCCGATAGCAATCCAAGCAGGATTCCGGCAAGGGGTTCGTGTGGATTATCGATAGAGGCCGGACGCGTGGACGGCTTGAGCACTGAACTACTCTCCGTTGATGGTCAAAGCGACGATCTTATAGATCATCAAGGTATAACCGTCAAACTACTTATGTGTTTATTGCATTAAACGAAGAACGATCTAGAAAAGGGAAATCAAATTTTAAATTCCGCTGGATTAAACTAGTGATTTCCTAACAAAATCGACTATCAGGATCCGAAACAATCGAGAAAGGTACTCTGTGCAACTTCACTATATTGTCCAAGTATAATGTTGTCATCTTCTTCAAAGACATATCACCCTTGGTTGGTAGGAAATGAGCTGATTTTATCAATCTATCCATAATCACCCAAATCCATCCAATCACCCAGATCGTGATAAAATCCATCGTGATCTTATCCCATTTCCATTCAAGGATATCAATGGCTTAGGCAAACCGATCTTTTATCTTCGGCTTTAAATTTCGGCAAGTATCACATTATGCTACATACTTAGCTATTCCAACTTTCATCGAGGCCACCAAAAATTTTTCTTCAAGTCTCTCAGACATTTTAGTAGCTTTTGAATGAACGCAAAAGAAATCATATGTGCCTCTTCCGTAACTCTTTATCGTAAATCACCGACATTAGGCACACATAAATGATCCACTATATAGGCTTTCTTGCAATCATTCCGCTTGCTAACAATCAACCAAAACGCCGATCTTCATCTTGCTTTTCATCCCGAATATCATTCATCACATCTTTAATACTTGACCTTGCTAACAATGGTGCCGCAAGCTGGCCGATCTTCAATATGATCAAACCCCGATTTTCATCCCATCTAAGATTCTCTTGAGTGAAGAAAAACTTTCGCCACATCTTTAATACTTGAAACTCCATAAAAGTAGTGTTTTCTTCTTAAGACACCTGCACCGCCAACCACATTGGCTTTACTTTGGATAGATGCATAAGTGATTAATTTTCCTCCTTGCTTCAAGTCACATCCTAAACCATGTCCCGTAGCATCAATGTAGACGTTGTAATTATCAAAGATCTCCGGAACTTCCAAAACCGGGCTTGTAGTCAACTTATTCTTCAATGTCTGGAAAGCATCTTCACACCCAATAGTCCATACAAACTTCACATTCTTTTGCATGAGTCGGGTGAGATGGGTAGCTATCTTTGAGAAGTCTTGTACAGACTTCCTATAGTAGCCAGCCAAACCGAGAAAGCTTCTCACCTCTGAAACTGCAGTCGGACTAGACCATTTCTCAACTGCTTCGATCTTCACCGGATCAACTTGAATGCTATCTCCAAAAATGACATGACCCAAGAAACCGACTTGATCCAACCAAAACTCACACTTCGAGAACTTCGCATACACCTGGTTCTCCCTAAGTGTGTTCAACACTATCATTAGGTGTTCTTCATGTTCTTTCTCATCCTTCAAGTAAACTAGGATGTCATCTATGAACACTATCACAAATTCGTCCAAGTATGGCATGAAACACGCTGCATTAAATCCCTGAATGTAGATGGAGCATTAGTGAGTCCAAAGGGCATAACTAGGAACTCAAAATGTCCATAACTAGTACTAAAAGCCGTTTTCGGTATATCTGCTACCTTGATCTTCAACTGGTGATAACCCAACCTAAGATCAATCTAAGAGAAAATCTCTTACCTTGCAACTGATTAAACAGGTCGCCAATCCTTGGCAAGGGATACTTATTCTTGATGGTGAGGTTATTCAAGGCTCGGTAGTCTATACACATTCTCATGCTACAATCTTTCATCTTGCCAAACAAAGCAAGGGCTCCCCAAGGTGTGAGGTATGTTTCTTTCAATTATGTTTCTTTCAAGTTTTAACTCTTTTAAGTTGAGCTTGCCATTCTATAGGGTGCCTTAGCAACTGGTGCCGCTCCGAGTACTAACTTGATCTTGAACTCTATTTTTCTATCCGGCATATTTCCCGGTAACTCTATTGGAAACACTTCACGGTACTCTTTTACTATAGGGGTTTCCTAGAACTTAGGCTTCTCTTTTCACACACACCGCTGCAGATAAAAAGTAGCCTTCACAACCCTTTGACAAGCTCTTATTGCCTTAACATTTGATACTATCAGATTTCGCTTCTATTGGGCTTGTAAACATTACCTTGATAAGTCTTAGATGATTTCCCGGGTACCTTAAAGGTCACTCACTTTTCTCTACAATCCAAGTGAACATAATTCTTGGATAGCCAATCTATTCCAAGGATTACATTGAAATTCGAAAAGTCCAAACTGTGAAGTCACTTTTACATCGATATGATCCTACTCGAACATCCACTTGAGGTATCTGTTAGGAAATCAATGCGGGAACACTGCGGAATTCAAAATTTTGATTTCCTTTTACCCAAGATCAACTTCGTTTAAGCAACGAGCATTAAAGAAGTAGACAAAAGAATACCTTGGTTGATCCAATTGGATCGACGCTTTGTCTACGGTTGTAGTTTTTGCATGAGCCGCCCAAGCATTCGGCCTCTACCGGTGAACCACACGAGCACCTCACCAGAATCCCATCATGGATTGCTACCTGAAAAACTCAGCTGCTAGACCGACTTTTTATCTCTCTAAAATCTCTCTCTAGGAAGCTCTCTATTTTTCACAAGAACTATTAGCTCTTCGAATTCTGATGTGCAAAAGAACTAGCCAACCCCTTTCTTATATAGGTGTTGGGGCGCCACTTTCAATTCCAAATCTGATTGGGATTAGTTTCCTAGTAGATTGGGGAGAAAGAAAACCTTTTCCTAATAAAATAAGGAAAATATATTTGATTGATTTATCTCATTAATATTCAATATCTTATATTAAATATTTGCAATATATTGTCAATATCTTATATTGACTATATTTATCTTTGAACCATAAATCAATGAAATTGTGCACCTGTACCACCAATGTACAGCACAACCAATGTACATCATATAATGTTGATATATATATATATATATATATATATATATATATATATATATACTAGTCATAAACCGTGCATTGCACGGGACGGTTGCACATCTCTGGTACGATCACAAAATAAATATGTATTCCATTGCAATCAATAAGTGATCATAGGAGAAAATCCAAAGTTTTGCCGTGTACATAAATAGCAGAGTTAGTTATACGTCTATACAATAAATATAAATAAATAAATAAAAACTATGTCACAAAAATGAAATAATTGAGGTGTTTTATCTTGTTTGTGACTGTCAAAGACGCTCAAATTTAAATAGCACCTATGTAGTTAGACTTGTTAGTAGTCAAAAATATATAATGACAGCGAACCAAATAAATAAAAAATTGGTTAAACCCTAATGAACGGAGATGTTAATCAAGTAACCTAGAGGCTCAGAGTCAAGGCTGCCAATATATAAAACATTCTTGAGCTTGTTATATATGTCCTGCAAATTATATTAAAAAAAGGTCCAGTCGTCCAGCGCATTATGCACATGTACCATGCTAGTAACATATGACATGGAAGTAAGAAAATATATAATAAATAAATAAAAACCCTTATTTAAGACTTCACATAAAGAAGTGCCTATCGCATGGGAAAATTTATAGCATGGCAAATAAATATTACTCCATCCGTCCCAATTTAATTGGGACTTATTCCTTTTTGGATGTCCCAAAATCAGTCCCATAACTCTAAATAGAGTTCAAGTTTTTGTTTTAATTGCCTAAATTGCCCCAACTCATTAATTGATATCTCCTTAAATATTGTGAAAATAATGCTACATATAAAAGGATAAAAGGTAAATTAGTCAACTTTTAAATGACCAGACAACTCATTAATTGATGTCTCCTTAAATATTATGAGTTCCAAAATGTCCTAAACAAATTTAGATGGAAGGAGTACAATAAAAGCACATGAAACTTGTTTCCGGGGTGAAAAAAACGTTTTAGACAACAGTAAGAAAACCGAAAAAAAATTCAACTAAAAAAATGCAAATCAATTAATCATACAATAAATTAACCATTCGCAAAATTATGGCTACACTTATATAGTAGCCTAGTCCCATTATGTATAAATTTATCAAACAGTAAATAAATCATTTAGAAAAATGACTGCATATTTGGTTCAATCTTTATCAACTTGCATCTTCATCCCAAGTCAAAAACCCGTGCATGATGCACGGGTCCATAGAAACATCATAAAGAATTGCAAAGATAACATATATGTGTGACAACCATTACTATTCATTGCAACACATAGTCATACAATGAACACTTAACAAACTTTCTTTTTCACTATATAACACATCAAAAAATAGAATACAACGTACCAAATATGCTAAAATTCCAAATTGTTAAAAGAAGAAGTTGTTCTTGTGTCTAAGCTATCATATGAATATCACATAAGGCTCCAGTGCCTTTTTTTGAAAGAATTTTTTTCCGTATCAATAGAAAAAGAAGAAAAGTACTAAAGATTGTCGAACCAGCTGCCGTAATAAAGTTTAGGAACTCTTAGCACCTAACTCTGCCTTGTCATAGCAGTGAAACCCAAAAGAAAAAAATCTACTATGAAAAAGGAGTACAACTATATAGTGCTAAGCCAAATTAAAAAAATAAAAAACAAATAAAAAACCTCCCATCGAAAGACCCTAAGCTAAATTCTCTAAGTACATGAACTTGTTTTTTTTTCCCGACCCACATGGGAAAGCTAAATTCTCCAAGCGAACTTGTTATTTTTTTTTGTTCCTACCTATGTGAATCCCTTTTTTTGATCTCTTGGATCATTTTGTGAAACGTGGGACTCATCTAAGCATCTAAAGTATTAAGTTGTGGTGTAAGTGGTCAAGAATGAAGTCATCGACATATGAGTCTTCAACATTTCTCCACCCCTACCGATATCAACCGTGTCATTGACCTCAACAAAAACATTATTTAGGGCATCGCCTCGTCAAGATTGAGGAGAACTTTTTTACTGAACAAACCATCGATGAAAATCCACAAACAAATTGTATACAACACAATTCGTAAGTTAAAAATACCATGCTTATATTGCGACCAAAAAAAGGCGAAAAAAGGCACTGTATATTTACAATTTGGTGAATTCATATATATTCTAATCCACAATCATTAAAATTTGAACCTACTATAAATATTTTATCTTCCATCCTCATTCATCATTGTCATATAAGCAGTTCCACCATCCGACCCTATTGCCCCTGGATATCTGTAAAATATAAGCACAAATCCTAGAGAATTTTCAAGAATTCCATAGTGTTTATTCACAAAAGCACATGCTGCAAATTGATGATCTAGTCATATGTTTGGTCCAGGTAATTAATTTTTCACCCAATATATCATATATGGACTCATATATCTGTATAAAAGATAAGGAAAATAACATTGCTATGAGTTGACATATAAATGACATGTGAAATGGGAACTATATATATTGTGATATCATTATGAAATAAAAACACTACCAAAAATAAGTGATAGCAAAGATGGATGAAAAATGACAAACAGGTTTCACACTACGTTTCCGAATGGCAGAGACGTAGTACTCTTCAAGAGCTGTCAATTATGATTATTAAAAATTAAAGGTAGCATCTCCAATAAAAACAAAACAAAACAAAAAACATCACCCAAGCTAGACGTTCAATGATTAAATAAATGACTTTTAAAATTTTAGCCTTATAGAAGGATGTCGCGTACCCAGATATTAATTTTTTTAGGAAAAACAAATGTATTATTAGGCGCAATCATTATCACAATCAAGTCTGATGGAGGAACAACTCCACATTCTACCAAACAACCAACATGAATAAAAGAATCATGTCTAGTAAGAAGATCGGCAAGAGCATACCTTGTACGCATAAATTTTCCTCAGCAGCTTGGAGTTTCGGAATAATAAGAAGAGGATCAGCCTCCACGTTGATAACCATAAGAAATCGCATAAGATGGTCCATGGAAAAATGCCAACTGCTTCCGAACCTAGTATTGAAATATGCATACGCACATGGAAGGAGAAAGAATTTAGAATTTCTGAATATGCCGCCAAATGACAAGAGAATTTCCTTTAAAGCAAGTATCCACATTACATTTTATAAATTAAAAAAAAGATTACGGGACGGTATTACGTTTTCTAAACTCATTAAAAGCCCTGCACTTCAAATTATACAACAAAAGAGATCAAGTAAAACATAAATCAAATTCACAAACAAAAATGGATAATGAAACTACCTACCGGTATTACTCCATTTGCACAACCTAATCGGTATTACTGCAATTACATCATCAACAACTTGATTAATAACATAAAACAATATAATACCATATTTCTTTGACCCCATTAGAGAAGGAAGGTACTAAACTGGTCATAATACAATTATCAGCATCTAGGAATTTATCAATTATTTCTAATAGGCAACTCAAGCAGGAAGAGCTGATGCACCATCTCGCAAGTACTTCGGGGATGATTTCAAAAAGTCATCACCGGGACTATGTTTTCTCATGCTTCATTGATAATACCACTTATTCACATCTCAATTAGTATTCTTATCCATGGCATTGTATTAGCAACAATATTATACACTATTATATAATATTTCTAATGGTGTCGGTAAAGAACAATTACATGTAATCAAGTGTTCCCTATAAGAGAATTTGACAATGTATCCTCCACCGTTAGATTCATCATTGAAAAACTATTAAGGATCAAACACTTGAAAGTTGGGAAATATTAATCCCCGAAAAGAAAAAATAAAAAAAATCAGAGAAAGCTGTATAATATTGGAAGAGTGAAAGAGGTCTTACAAAGGGGAAGAATTGATAGATTAGAACCATCATTGTTTCAAAATCGTCATTGTTCCATCCACCATATCCCTATATACAACACCTTCACCTCGTCCATCACAATCTCTAACACTTAGTCATTCATCAACTGCAAAACTTGGATTGCAAGTTGAAACCTACTTCACAAAAACAAAACAAAAAACTTTTAAAATATAGAGAAAAAAAAAAAAGAAAAAAAAAAGCAATTTTACCCGGAAATTATGTCATTGTTCCCCGTAGGTGCTTTTCAGAAAAAATTGCGCCAAGTTAATCACACCGTCTTCGGCTTCCCCATCCATATCTGCTCACATCACCTTCCAGAAACGGTCCCTGCATCACAAATACAACCGACACAGTTTTGTTCCTTCTGAAAATTTTAATTGCAACATGTTGTTTTTTCATCTGCAGGACTCATTTTCTATCTACAAATAACATTGTTCATTTTTTTTATTTCACCAACATTGACATCAAAGTCACAATACCGAACAAATATATGTGCATAATTCCTTATGGAAAAAAATATTTGTACTTCACAGAAACCTTTTGAAGAATAATACCATGCTGTTTACTACAAAATCGTTCAATCTATTCAATACATCCGTAAGAGAAACAAAAACAAAAATACAGATTCAAGTGAATATTACTCGATTGCTTGATTTCTACAATTGCGCAGACGATTACTCAAAAACTCTTACTCTTCTCGCATTCTTCCGGATGCGGTGAATGTGCTATCGTTGGTATTTGAATTCTCGCTAGCTATCCCGCGTGGCTCTTTCGTTTGGTTTAGAGGCATATTGAAGAGATATCGGAGAAAATCCACTCTCAATCTCGATCTTCCTGCAATCACTGCATCAATAATTCATAATTAAAAAAAAGAAAAAAACCTGAACGAACGGCTCCAAAATCCCTAAGAATGAATATAAAAGAGTCTGAGTTGAAGCCAAATGTATAATTGGAAAAAAAAAGTTGAAATTCCAATACAATGAACCGATTGAAAGATTTCGGACAGGATTTTCTGAAAATTTTCATTGAGGTTTGAAACACGTGAGTTATTTTTTAGCACATGTGAGTTATACAATATACATTTTTGGTAACAAATTTCTCAATATTGATCTTCCTGCAATGCATCAATAATTCATAAAAGAGTCTGATTGTAATATTTTTAATCAAGAAAAACACCATGCTGACATACTGAGCTTAAATTTACTAATCAAGAAATTTCTTCAAGTGTAACCTGCTATCAAAATACATAAAGTATACACATTTGAAGACCTCAAGCACTGATCATTTCATCCTGATCAAGCTGCTGAAAGCTGAATCACTTACTTGATTCATTCTTTCTTTTACAAGAAGTTTGCTGAAGACAGAGAAACATCTTTTGGGTGTCAAGAACTGTTTGTGGTGGAGCTGGTGAAGAGGCAATCTTACCCTTCAATGACCAGTGGAATACTTTGGAGCAGCCATCCTACCTGTCTCAAGTGTTCAGTTTGTGAAGCCATAGTTATTGGTGAAGGACAAACAACTTAGGGATTTTTATAACTGCAACCTCAGTGCTCTCTAGTGAATTTCCTCCAACATCACCGGAGAAGAGTGGAATGACATGATTACACCACCTGGAACCACTATAAATCTTTCCTACTTTACTTTACTGCACTTACATTCTGCATTCTAGTTTATCAGCATACTGATCACATCAACCTACTGAAACTAGCAACTGAATCACACACTTACACTACTTAGTATCCAATACTTAGTATCATTATTTTAACAACAAGTAATAAGGCTTAAATTAAATATTCATTTTGCAATGAATTCAAGAACATCAATAGTCAATGGATCATCGATAGTCGCAGATTATCGATAGTCAAGAAGCTATCGACCTTTGCCGAGTTTGTCAACACTAAAAAGTTTTAAGAGTTATGTTTATTCACCCCCTCTAAACTTAACCAAAGCCTTTTCAAGGGACTAACATCATATAATTGTATAGTAAAGTTTACTCAAAGCGGAGGTTTACAACTTTTTGTATATAATTGTATAGTAGAATTTACTGAAAACGGGGGTTTAAAACTTTTTGTATATAAAAATTATAGTAGAGTTTACTCAAAAAGGGTGTTTACAACTTTTTGTATATTATTGTAGTTGAGTTTACTCAAAACGGGGGTTTACAACTTTTTGTATATAATTGTGTTGTATAGTTTACTCAAAATAGGGGTTTACAACTTTTTGTATATAATTTTAGTAGAGTTTACTCAAAACATGGGTTTCCAACTTTTTCTATATCATTGTATTAGAGTTTACTCAAAATGGGGGTTTACAACTTTTTATATAATTGTATAGTAGATTTTACTCAAAATGGGGGTTTACAACTTTTTATATAATTGTATAGTAGATTTTACTCAAAATGGGGGTTTACAACTTTTTGTATATAAAAATATAGTAGTGTTGACTCAAAATGGGGTTTATAATTTTAGTAGAGTTTGCTCAAAATGGGGTTTTACAACTTTTTTGTACATAATTGTAGTACAGTTTACTCAATACCGGTGTTTACAACTTTTTGTATATAATTGTAGTACATTTTACTCAATACTGGGGTTTATAACTTTTTTTTATATAATTGTAGTAGAGTTTACTCAAAATGGGGGTTTACAACTTTTTTGAATATAATTATAGTAAAGTGTACTCAAAACGGGAGTTTACAACCTTTTGTATATAATTGTATAGTAGATTTTAGTCAAAACGGGGTTTACAACTCTTTGTATATATATTTTTAGTATAGTTTACTCAAAACCAGGTTTTTACAACTTTTTGTATATAATCGTATAGTAGAGTTTACTCAAAACGGGGGGTTTACAACTTTTTGTATATAAAAGTATAGTAGAGTTACTTTTATAAAAGAAGTCAAGGATGACTTCTTTGTTGGCAAAACGAAGAAGGCGCCAAAGGGCGGTGATTCTCTCGAGCCAGTCTGGATTACCAACGCCTCAAGAAAGCGGGTCGAGATAGATGACATCACCCTTTCCCCTCTTCGTTACCGGAAGGCAATCTTCTCTTATGGCCCTCACCCCGCGGAAATAGAGAAAAAGCCCTTTCTCTTGCATAACCTATAAAAGCAATAAACAAAGTACCCGAAAGCGGGAACGACACGCTTTGGTTACCGCAAACGCCCAAAGGCCTCATTAGTAGCCTTAGCGCGCCTTAAGTCGCCATTTTTTCCAATCTTATTTATTTAATAGCATGGCACAGGGTGGGGCTAAGATAACTCAAGTGGGAGAGCCGTGTTATGGGTGACCTTATTTCATGGTTCAGAGAGCACTTGTATATGTGATGCAAGTGAACGTGTATGAAAAAGCTGTCGTAAAGTTTCGTTCTTCGTTCCGTCGTGACCCTATCTATGTTTCTATGATGGCCCAAGAACACGCTCACTCTTCAGCCGTAGAGAGACTTTTGAATTGTTAGGTACCATTACGAGCTCAATATATACGAGTGTTATTCCATGAAATAACTCGAATTTCAAATCATTCACTTGCTTTAACTACTCATGATATAAATCTGAGTCCAAATCCTATAGCAGATCCATTAGTATTTCGAGTTGGGCCTGAAACTCGACTTTAACGCAAACAGAGGCTCGAATCTTTGGAAAATTTGGTCCATTTAATATTTCAAGAATCCAAGCCCAAAAATGAAGGGGATTTTGAAGTCATTAAGTCCGTCATTTTTGCTTACGAAAGTCCGGAATAATGGGCAAAATATGGCGCTTAATATAAGTATTATACAATATATTACTATATATTATAATGTGTGATATTACCTAAATAAATCACTAGTATGTTGCTGATTTTCAAGTAAAGGTGGCACCATTTTTGGTTCAAGAATTCAAGAAGACAACTTTTGAATCATTAATCAAATTATATTTTATTCTTCACTTGGAAAAGTGTTGTGTGAGTTTCTCTGGAAAGGGAATTCAAAATTCGGATTATCAAGGACTTAAGCAATCCTTGTGGGTGTCCATATACCAAGGTGCTTAGAGACAAGGTTTCTAAGTGTTGAGGTAAATCCAATGTGCTCTCACACAAAGAGTGATTGAGTCAATGAGCTTATTATTCCAAGGTGCTTCCACACAGGTTGTGGTTGTGTTGAGGATTTATCCCCAAATACTTTCAATCCAAAATCCTAAGATTTATTCAATTTGAAGCCTTCCTCCGGGTGGTTTCACATCAGTTGGTATCAGAGCATAAGACGGATTGACGGTATTATATTCCTTTAATTTTTTTTTTCAAAAAAAAATTATCTTAATTTCTGTTGCATATGATCGTATGTATTTGAAGAACCATGGTATGAATATGATCGTGTGTAATTGAAAAACACATTATTCCGCACGAGCATCTATAAAAAAAGGAGGTATATATATATATATACACATACATATATATACACACACATATATATATACACACACATATATATATATATATATATATATATATATATATATATATATATATATATATATATATATATATATATATATATATGTAAAAGGTTTCACAAATCGAGTGTATTTGAAGAATAAATTTTGTTCCGCTCGAGCATATTGTTCCATACGAGCAACAAGTGAAAAATAAATCCGATTTTATACACATCACCAATTTTTGTGATACATCATTGGAATTTTCTCTTTATACTTCACAATCTTTTTCGTGTTAACTTTTGGAATTACAAAACTCTTAAAAATTCTTGAATCTTCAATCTTGGTATTTTGGGTAACTTAAGTATTGTTGAATACTTGATATCCGAATTGATTCTCTTACTTGAGTTAAATAAGAACACCTTTGAGAGGATGAATGGCTGAATATAATGATGAATTGGAAAGAATATTTCAAGCTCAATTTCAAGCTCTTGAAATAAGACATCAGCAACAACTTGAACAAATGAAGCAAATTGTAGCTGATGGAGCTAGACAGAATGGACAAGATGGGCAACACACTGAAATTGAACCCATCAATTACTCTGAACAAGGAAATGATGAGGATGAAAATGATGCAGCAATAGTTTTAGCACCACGGAGGGTTGTGGCACAACGGGACACTCTTCAAAGTATAAAACAAAAAATTCCGGTGTTTAAAGGTAATTCTAATCCAGATGAATATCTTTCTTGGGTTGTTAAAGTTGAACAAATTTTTGATTGTCATAATTATTCAGAAATAACCAAAGTAAAACTTGCTACTAGTGCATTGAGGAACGAGCTATTCTTTGGTTCCACAAAAGTAATGAAAAGCGCATAAAATTAATTCCGCAAGAAATTTCTTCTTGGGATGTTCTTAAAAATGAAATGCATCGAAAGTGGGTTCCCAAATCCTATTGTTGTGAGCAAGTAAAAAAGTTACAAACTCTCCAACAAGGCGAGAAATCTGTTCAAGCCTATCAAGACGAGTTAGAAATGGACTTAATTCGAAAAAATACCGAAGAATCTGATGAACATACCATGGCCCGATTTTTAGGAGGTTTGCAGCCCAGATAGCAGACCCAGTTTAAATGATGAATTGCACTACCTACGATGAAATGGTACATGCAGCCTTAACTAAGGAAAAGCAACTGAAGAAGAAGAAGGCGCAAATTGCAAAGAATTATTCAGGTACCACACCAACTAAACCTTTCCAATCCAAAGGCGATGGAGGTAAGTTTCCTTTTAAAAATTCTGCTATTAAATAAACCCCTCCCCAAGTAACAAACGACCGTCCTAACAAGGAAAAATATGAAAATACATTGCGTTGTTATAAGTGTCAAGGAATCGGACACAAGGCTAATGAATGTGTTAACTGTTAAGGGTGATTTTATACGTTTTATAAGGATATATTTTACATCAATTTCCCCCGTATATGGATGTTTTTCATAGAAATCGAGCTTATAATCGATTAATTGAGTAAATAGTGTTTTTAAGAGGTTTATTGCAAAACGTAACGAATTATGTGCTTAAATGATGATTTTATGTTATTTTGGAAATACGTTACGCTTTGGTATGTTTTCCTATTGTTGTAGATACTCATTGATGATGGGAGAGAGGATTTTAGAGAGCCAAATTCGTGATTGGAAAGGATCAATCAAAGTTATGGAAGATTGAAAGATATAAGGAAAGAAATCAATCAAGATGAATGTTGGGAAATCAGGATTCCGGGTAGTCCCGACTTCCGACGCAGTTCTTGATATGATAACAACCGATTTGACTCTGGACCTCAAGAGAAGAGTTGTAGGTCTTGAAGAGAGGATTCTTCAGGATTTTGAATCACTCCATTCCGACTTACGAGGCCCAAGATATGAGCGTTACAAGTTTGGATGCTGTTGCTGAAAATAGTGGACGGGCGTCCGGATCTTCAAACGGGCGTCCGGCACCGTTACTGTAGCAACCGCCTCTGATTTTCTATAAATACAGCAGCTCTCTTCGACCCTAATCATTATCAAATACGCCCCAGCTTCTCTTGAACCCTAAATTTCGAGCAGAGAGCAGCCCGGCCGGCCAAGCTCCATGCTTGGTCGGCCGGAGGTTAGTTAGATTAGGTAGTTAGTTCGTTTTTCTTTCTTCTTGTTCTAGTGATGATGAAGTTGAGCAGCCATGGATGAGCCTTGAAGCTCCCTCTTTCCAGCTGCAACTTTAATTCTTTTCGATGGATGTTTTGTAAGTTTTAATTCGAATTGTTTCTTTTCCTATGTTTATTCGTATCTTGCAATTTTATATCGAAAGATGATTGCATGATTTGATGCTACCGTGGGGCGACTAAAGTTGGTGTAAACGCGAGATCACCATAGGAAAGATTAGACGTTTGATCTATGTCAAACGAAAGTTGATAGGTTGAATGTCTAGGTTGTTATTTTATGATGCGTTAATCTCCGTAAATCGAAAGATAGAGATTGATAGGCGAATTCATCTACGAAAGTAGGAATTCATACGTTTGATAGGTGAAAACACAACTTGAATTAAATCACTATAAGATAATCTAGGGAAGAAATTAAGGGTTGCGGGATGGTGGATTATGGTTCGTTCCATGTTTGATCGCTTCAGTCGTTATCATGTTCGTTAGATAGATTTACCGTTTTCGTAGTTTTATTTATGCTTTTATCACTTTTATCCTTCCTGGCTTTGGATTAACAATCCTCTGTCCAGTTTATTTTCTGGTTTAGATTAGGATTAGTTATGTGTTTTAATAAAGATGAATTAATGACGTTAGATTCAATAGCCCTTTTCCCTGAGGATCGATACCCGTACTTATCCAACTTTACTAGCAACTACCCGGTATTCGGCCGGTTAGGAGGTAGTTTTGCATGGTAGTATAGGTTTATAAATTTTCTTTTGTTTTTATGATGCAAAATCTCCCCAACATTAACAAAAAGGTTTATGTCTCAACTGGTGATGGAAAATATCAATCAGCCTCGAAAGATGAGAATCAACAACCATTAAATGAGCAAGAGTCGGTTGAAAATGAAGAAGAGGATGAGGGTATTTCCTTTTATGAACGAGCGATGTTTTTAACAAAAAAATCCTTAGCGCCGTAAATCAAATTAATAATAATGAGGTACGGCATGAGAATATTTTTCAGACGCGTTGTCTTATTAGAGGTAAATTATGAATGATGATTATTGATTCCGGAAGTTGTACTAATGCCATAAGTAATGAGGTTGTTGAAAAATTTAACATTCCCACCGTTAAGCACCCGCAACCATATAAACTGCAATGGTTAAATGAATGTGGTTCTGTTAAAGTCACCAAGCAAGCATATGTGAATTTTAGTCTTCCAAAATATGAAGATAAAATCCTTTGCGATGTGGTTCCTATGCATGTCACGCATATATTACTTGGTCGTCCATGGCAATTTGATAAGCGTGTCACTTATGATGGTTTTCTTAATAAATACACTCTTTTGCATACGAGGCTTATTTTGCATACGAGGCACATAATATAAGTATTATACTATATATTACTATATATTATATTTTGTGATATTACCTAAATAAATCACTAGTATGTTGCTGATTTTTAAGTAAAGGTGGCGCCATTTTTGGTTCAAGAATTCAAGAAGACAACTTTTGAATCATTAATCAAATTATATTTTATTCTTCACTTGGAAACGTATTGTGTGAGTTTCTCTGGAAAGGGAATTCAAAATTTGGATTATCAAGGACTTAAGCAATCCTTGTGGGTATCCATATACCAAGGTGCTTAGAGACAAGTTTTCTAAGTGTTAAGGTAATTCCAAGGTGCTCTCACACAAGTTGTGATTGTGTCAAGGAGCTTATTATTCCAAGGTGCTTCCACACATGTTGTGGTTGTGTTAAGGATTTATCCCCAAATACTTTCACTCCACGATCCTAAGATTTATTCGATTTGAAGCCTTCCTCCGGGCGGTTTCACATGCACTCATGCTATGGATTTGGGAGCATTAACTCCGTTCCTGTGGGATTTTGAGGAGAGAGAGAAATTGTTGGAATTCTATGAAAGAGTCTCGGGAGCCAGGATGAATGCAAGTTTCATACAACCAGGTGGAGAAGATCTGCCTCTTGGCTTATGTCGAGATATTGATTCCTCCACACGACAATTTGCTTCACGTATCGACGAATTAGAAGAGATGTCAACCGGCAACCGTATCTGGAAACAACAATTAGTGGATATTGGTACTGTCACTACACTTCAAGCAAAGGATTAGGTATTCAGTGGTGTAATGTTAAGAGGTTCGGGGGTATGTTGGGATTTGTGAAGAGCAGTACTTTACGATGTTCATGACCAATCGGATCTTGACGTACCAGTAGGTACCAGAGGAGATTGCTATGATCGTTACTATATTCGTATCGAAGAGATGCGACAGAGTGTTCGGATCATTATGCAATGTCTTAATTAAATACCCAGTGGCATGATCAAAGCCAATGATCGTAAGCTATGTCCTCCACCACGAAGTCGAATGAAACTATCCATGGAATTGTGCGCCGTGTGAAACATAGATCATTGCCGTTCTTAACCTAGACTCAGGGTAAGCTCCATCTTGGAACCTTGTAGGGTTAAGAGTAAAGCATCGTGAGGTTGGCGCATCTTGTTGAACGTGATGAAGCATTAGGAACCCTAATTTTTTTCTTCAGAGCCCTTTCTTTTCCCGTCCGGCATAGCACTTCGCTTCCGGTTCTTCGGAAGAATCCAGCGAGAAAACTACAAGCATGCTCTGGCTTTCGAGCCTCCCTTCTTCGTTGATCTGGGGGAAAAGGAAGCGTCTACCAGTTGGGAGCTAGACATCAAGTAAGTGGCTTGATGAGGATAACTAAGCTGACACGCCGGAGTTGGCTGCTGGCACAACAGGATGGTGCATTTTTGTATATAATTATATAAAAAAGTTGTATATAAATATCTTAAAAAATTGTTAATCAAGTTTAGACTCACGTTTGTAGAAATATCTTGTTAGTTGTGATTTACATTACCCTTCCTGAATTTTGTGTTGCTCTACACTATGGATGACGCTAGCTTTGATCCGTGACTAGATTCCATGTGGTTAGTACATTCCTCACCATTTTATAGGGAAAGTTTGTATGAAGGGCATGAGACATTACTATTTTTTAAGAAGGGTGTGAATATTATTTAAAAAAATAGAGAATTAGGGATAAGGACTGTTGGTCCCTTGAAAGGGTTTGGTTAAGTTTAGAGGGGGGTGAATAAACTTAACACTTAAAACTTTGGAGTTAACAAATTTTGCAACTTCAAAGATCTCACGATACTTGAAGAGTCTGTTGATACCTCAAGCTCTCTTTGATAAACAATAGTCTACTGATAGTTGAGTTTGCTAAATTTGTGCAGCGGAATTATATCAAAATTAAGCCTTAATACTTGTTGTTAAATATGATACTAAGTATTAGATACTCAGTAGTGTATGTGTGTGATTTCAGTTGCTAGATTCAGTAGGTTGATGTGCAATATAAACTAAGTGCAGAATGTAAATGCTTTGAAAGTAAGTAGGCAGATTTTATAGTGGTTCAAGGTGGTGTAATCTCGTCACCACTCTTCTCTCCGTGATGTTGGAGGAAATTCACTAGAGATCTTTGATGAAGTCGTTACAAAGATTCCTAAGTTGCTTGTCCTTCACCAATAACTATGGCTTCACAAACTAAAATCTGGGAACATGTAGAATTGCTGCTACTGAGTCTTCCACTAATCCTTGAAGGGTAGGATTGCCTCTTCACCAGCTCCACCACAAACAACAGTCTTTCACACAACTGTGCTTCACTTTGTCTTCAAGCAGGTTCTTTATAAAATAAAGATTGAGTCAAATAAATGATTGATTGCAAAGAGCCTTGATTAGGATGATATAATCGCTGAGCTTGCGGTCTTCAAGTGTGTATGCTTGATGTAGTTTGAATGCGAATACACTTGAAGAATTTCTCTGGATCAAGAGCTTTAAGTTCGATAAGTTCAAGAGAGGTGTTTTTTTCAGTAAAAATATCTCTTCAAAGTTTAGCAGTTTTCATCATCTTGTTTCTGAGTTGAAAGTCCTCTATTTATAGGTAGGAGAACATGTGACTTGTATTTGAAGTTCAAATGTAACCGTTCCTTGTTTTTGTCCCATCTGATTTGCTTTCTGTCACTATTCATAGGACTGTCACTGTCAGAATTCCTTTTTGACAGTGCAGTCTGTCCACCCTTTGACTTATAACCATTGGATAAGAATTCTGAATCATCCCAACGTTCTTTTAATCTCAGCCTTTGATTTGTTTGATAAGTAAGAGGTAGTTTGCTGTCCTTATCCATGTAATCTTCCAATATAATCTTGAATTAACCGAGGTATATTATCAGCAGGTTCATCAATCACTTTGAGATACCAATCGATCTATTTGAACGAAATTTCTTTGTATGTAAAATAAAATGCAGCTGATTTCTTTTATCTAACTTTTGGTTGTGAAGTTAGATTACACCTTTTTAATTATAACCAAGTTCCAAACATCATCCAACTTATGGAACTTAGACCTTCTACACAAGGTATATGTAATCAGTTTAGGTCATCACAGACTTACCTAAATTTTGATTCCATATCCTTGACTTTAATTACTAAGTTTGATCCCTTAGCCTTCATTAACTGAGTTTGACCCCTCAGCCTTTAGTCTTATTGAGTTCCGTAAAAGTCTCGACCTAACTACCCCTCATCGATATTGACCGGTCATTGATATGAATCATTTTGTCCTTTCTGATGCTTGTTTGATCAAACCTATTTATGAATCAAACTCTAATAAGCCTATACATTTGATCTAGACAACTTTTTGCCTTTGCACTATAACAGCTAGTCTGGCACTCATCATCAAAACAAAGAAATAAGTCCAACAATTTCCCCCTTTTTGGTGATGATGCCAATACCCTCACCTAACAGCAAAGCAAAAAGATATAAAACAAAAACAGAACAAATATAGTCATCTTTCATTATAATAATTTGTTCAAAGATATTACAGTCTAGAATCAGCAAAAACATAATGCAGTTAAAGTATGCTGATCTACTATCTTCTTTCCCTTTCTAGTCTAGCTTTCTCTGCTTGTTCTTGGTATTCTCTGATTTCTCTCACCATGTCTCTCATCCAATCATTCTCAATTAGAGAGAAGTCAATATGAGGATTTACTTGTTTCCATCAATGCCATGCTTCAAGTAGAGTAAGGGATATTTGATTTACCCTGAAGCCTAACCTCATATACACTTCTTTAAACTCATTCACTGAATCCTTTGCCTTTGTGGTAGGTATACCTATTCAACTTCTACCACCTCTGTGTTTGGCCCTCATGGATTTGATTCTTGCTTCCCAAAACTTTAGTCCCAAAATGAGTTCAGACCTTCATGAAATCCCCTTGTCATGATAGGGTCTATGTCTCATTATTGTATACCTTCTTGTATTGTTGGAGAAGCTCATCGGTGAGTGGAAGTCCCCAGTCTTTGGTTGTCGAAAGCATTTGTATCGCCTTCCCATCTCTTCTTTGCAAATATTCGGCAGCCTTCTTTTCTCGCTGTTGCCTCTTCCCCTTATTGACATCATCAACAAACCGGACAAAGCAGGCATGCACACTCTCTTGTGTGATAACTAGGTTGCTCGCTTGTCCTTCAATGATTTCATCCTAGTATCAATTGTCGTGATCCTTCCTTGCATTGTTTGCTCCAAACAGGTTATCCTCTCAAGTAAGTTTAGGATCAAGCACAAGAGTTGTTATGCAAAGCAGCCAAGCTCAAGAGTCTCAGGGTTTCAGCAAGCTTGTCAAGTTTTTGATGAATGGATGTAAATTGATCTTTCAAAAACGTTTCCTTCAATGTATTTCCTTGCTTGATTCCCCTCACATCTAGCATCATATTATTGACAGCATTTTGAGTAGATGTTAAATTGGAAGCAACTGTATCGGCAGATTGTCTGTTCTCATTCACCAGTTTCATCAGCTCTTCAAATCTTTCTTCTTGTCTATCCAGTTGAGTTCTTAACTGTTGCATATCATGCCTCACAGTCCTTAACTCATTCAGTACTTCTACTGGTACTCCACCAGTCATTCTTCCACCAATAGCCTCATCAGCAGGCTCCTCAACATTGTATTGTGGCCTCTGATTGCTCACAACCATTGCCCAACTCCTATCTAATCCAGCAGGATTAGGTCCTTAATATTCTTCCAAGATAGGATCAAGAGCTGGTTCTTCAAAAATAGGGACAAATGCCTGTAGGGCATCAACATCAACATTTTCTTCTTCAGGCATTTGGAACTCCTCATCACTAAAGACATAGTCCAGCAGCTGCTCATCCTCATTAACAGCAGTCTGCTGACCATCTTTCCCTTTAGTGGTCTCTACTCCAGTAGGCTCTACTACAGCAGCCTTTGCAACAACAAGGGTTTCCTCCAAACCCAAAACTGGTTCCAACCATTGTCCAGGTGCTGTTTGTAACTCAGCAGCCTGTACCTCCTGTTCCAACCTGTGTCCAGGTGCTATTTGTAACTCAGCAGCCTGTACCTCCTCTTCAACTCTTTGATCAGGAGCTGTTTGGACCTCAGCAGCTTGAACCTCTTGTGCCACTGGTTGAGGATTGAATATAGCCTCATTATCCACTTGGAATCCCTCAACATGACCAATTTTGGTTAAAATAATGGCAGTTTTGGATAAAGTACCCTCAGTGTCAAATCCATCTTGATATTGACAGGAGTCCTCTGAAGTAGCAGTTGGCTCAATATGATCAGTATCCTTCTCTTCATCCAAATCAGCATTCTTTTCAGCTTCAGTTTGTGAAGTAGGCTCTACAACATGGAATGTATTTGATACATTAGCTAGCCTACTAGCACCAAAATCGACTCTATCATTGATCAATGCCTCCAGATCATCCATGGTGAGATCCTGCAGATCCTCATCCATCTCTCCGATCTCTTTGGCCCTCTGCAGACTTACGATATCGATTGGTGATCATGCAGGTGGTTCTATCAATATTGCAGTCCCACTGGTTCCTCCTGGTCCAGAGGGAAAATCACCTCTAGAATCTGATGATGAGGATGAATCATCAATGTCATCTCTTGGATCCCTAAACTTGATACCATCCTCTTTCTGTTGTTCATCAAATAAATCCAAGTGATGCGGATTGCAAAGAGCCCAGTATCAACTAGGTCCAACAAATTCTCTACTCCCAACTTGTCAAAAGCCCATTCTTCAAAGTCTCATATAGTTCAAGAATGGCTTTTGCCTCTTGAAGAAACCAAACTTCCATTGGAAATAGTCAGCAACTTGCTGAAGTTTGGGATCTACACACTCTTCTGTTTTCTTCTTTTCTTTCACATGCCTTTCAAAGGGCATGAAAGATCTTCTGGGAGCAACTTCAGTGCCTTGTTGACCTCCAAAGGTTCCAACAAGTAGGTTCATTGTTTCTTCAACAGATGTTTCAAAGTCAGTAGGTTGCTGAGGTTGTATATTTGTACATACTACTTCCATCTGCACAACACTTGGTTCCCCTTGACTTACATGCTCATCAGCAGGGTTAGCAGCAGACTGCTCTTCCCCCCTAAGTTCTTGCAACACTTTCAGGGTCTTCAACCAATTCTTCAACTACCACAGCATGTTCAGGTTCAGTGGTTTGCTGTGGTTCTTCCACAGGTTGCTCAAATACAACATGTGTCTCTCCAGTAGATTTTGCAGATTCCACAGCAGGCTCTGGTGCAGTAGACTGCTGTGTTTCTTCCACGGATTGCTCAACAACAACATGTTCACTTTCAATAGGCTCAGCAACCTTAGCAGGTGAGGATACAGCAACATCAACAGCAAATTCAATCTCAGTAGTCTGCTGTGATTCTTCAGCAGGTGGCTCAACAAAAACCTCTGCTTCCTCATTAGGCTTAATAATGGTCAAGGGCTCAGCCTCAATAGCCTCTTCTTCTTCCATTACATCATCTTCCTTTTCTTGTGCCTTTAGAGCCTCTAAAATTTTCAATTCTTTCCCCTTTCCATGTTTCTTCTTGTGGATAATCTCTTTCCTTCTTTTGGAAAGTGGCTCATCTTCCCCAATTTCAATCACAGTAGATTTTCTCTTCTTACTGGCTTCTTTCTGTTGTTCCTTCAATATCTCCACAGCTTCTTCTTCAAAGAACAAAATAGGTCGGTAACTTCAAATTCATTTGGACCTCGTGCCAGACTCAATGATCTATGCGGTTTGCTTCCTTGTTCTCTTAGGCTTTAATATCTCAGTAATCTTCTTTGTATCTGCAACCTTTCTTTTCTCAGTAGTTTTCTTTGGTGCAACAGGTTTGACAGATTTCTTAACAGTTTGCTTGACCTGCTCACCACCAGCATCACCATCATCTCCATCACTATCATCATCAGCAGCCTCATCAGCAACATCTTCATCATCATCCAGACCAGGAATAGCATAATCAATTTCCTTCTTGTATCTGGATTGATTAATCTTCTCAGGTTCAATATCAGGAATCTCCAAGTGATTCAGCAGGGTCTGAACCATTAATCCTAAGGGTAAGGCCTTTGATTTCCTTTTCCCTTCTCTGTCCTCCTTGGCTACTTTCTTCATGTAGTGAATGAAGTATCCTGCCCAATCAACTTCATGCTTCTGCAAATAATCATCATCAGCTCTATCTTTGGCCCTGATAGAGTGTCCATACTTCCAATCAGCCCCAATATATTCTTTGCAATGAGCTTGCTCAGCAGGTTGTACTCATATCCAATGTGTCTCACATTGATGCCTGGAATGGATTTGGTGGCTGCATTTGTTTTGATTTTGTCAACAAAATCCATCTTGGATAGTCCCATTGCTTCAGGATTTGTTGGTGCATCTGCCACTTCTTCAAAACCAAAAACTTCCCTCAGTAGACTAGGGGAAACTTCAATCTCCTCAGCATTCACAGTTGTTTTGAATGCTTCACTTCCTTCTTCCACAACAATTTTTTTCCAAAAATCAATAACATTTGTGTATGAGATTGTTTCCAATCTTATATTGAGTATGTTTTCCAAACCTGCAAACCTCCTTATTCTTCGACCAATGTTGATGGCCAAATCTGTTTTGTTTGCATCAACAACGAAGCCTCTAACACTTTTGCTTGATTCAATCTGGACATCAATATTTTCCGCCATTGTTAAGAGAAATAAAAGATGAAGAAGATAGATTGTAAATCTGTGTTCACACAGTGTAAAAACAGAGATATGAATCTGAGATTTTGCAAGTATAAAAGATCTGCTGTGTGTAGGTATGTATAAATAGACAGTGAGAAGTTGTAACTGTCAGTGCACGTACATTGATGTTAACCATGATTAATCTGAGTAAATGCGGTCTTGACACGTGGCCCATAACTCCTCCATAATGTTTTGTAACCGTTAGATCGTGTTAACTATGGTAATAAAGGATAGGATAAATATCCCGCCAAACTGCTTTTTGACTTTAATAAAGTTTGACTGTGTAACGTTCCATTCAGCAGGGTTGTCCTCAGCAGGGTTGGCTCAGCAGTCTGCTGATAAAGATGCTTCAGCAGGCTGCTGACAATGTTACTCTGCTGATCCTTGATTTCTTCTTGTTTTGTTCAATTGATAATACAAGATGAAGTTTAATACCAATGACTGATCTGTCAAGTGAGCTCACCCAACATGACAAAGACCAATCCCCTTGGCAACCTCATTTGCTCAATTGTCCAAACATAAGTACATGGAATTGTTGATACCAATGACTAATCTGCTATGTGAGCTCACCCAACATAGCAAAGACTAATCCTCTTGGTGAATTTCGGTACACATTTTGAATATCACCAACTTTTATAATTCCAAGTTCAGTCCTTAATTTGGCAAATCTTTCACTATCAAGTGGTTTAGTGAAAATATCAGCAAGTTGATTTTCAATAGGAATATATAGAACCACCACATCTTTCTTTTCAACATGATCTCTTATAAAATGATGTCTCACATCAATATGCTTGGTTCTTGAGTGCAAAACAGATTTTCTTGTGATTGCAATTGCACTTGTGTTGTCACACATAATTGGAATTTCCTTTTCTTCAATTCCATAATCCCTTAATTGTTGTCTTAGCCATAGTACTTGTGCACAAGAACATCCAAAGACTATATATTCAACTTTCATGAGAGGGAAGTTGATATTGAATTGCTTTCTTCTTTGAACCAGAGACAGTCTACTTCCTATTAACTGACAAGTTCTTGTAGTGCTTTTTCTATCAATTTTGCATCCAGCAAAATCAGAATCTGAGTAGGATATAACTTTGAAGCTTCCATCCTTGGAATACCATATCCCTACTCCCAAAGTCTCCTTTAGGTACTTGAGAACTCTCTTGACTGCACCTAAATGACTTTCTTTAGGTTTAGATTGAAATCTTGCACAAACACCTACAGCAAAGGATATATCAGGTCTGCTGGCAGTGAGATACAACAGACTGCCTATCATCCTTCTGTATAAGGTCTGATCAACATCTTTGCCTTCTTTATCTTCATCCAATCTGATATTTGTGCTCATTGGAGTTGATATCTTGGTGCTGTTTTCCATACCAAACTTCTTCAGCAACTCCTTGGTATACTTGGTTTGATGAATGAAGATTCCATCTTTCATTTGTTTGACTTGCAATCCCAAAAAGTAGTTCATTTCTCCCATCATACTCATTTGGAATTTGCTCTTCATTAGATTTGCAAACTTTTCACAAAGTAAATCATTTTCAGAACCAAATATTATGTCATCCACATAAATCTGTACTGCAGAAGTCTTTGTTCCTCTCTCGATTCGAAAAGTGTCTTGTCAATGGTGCCTTTTGTAAAACCATTGTCCACCAAGAATTGAGATAGAGTCTCATACCATGCTCTTGGTGCTTGTTTCAATCCATAAAGTGCTTTGTTTAGTCTATACACTTTATCTTCTTGATCTTTAACTTCAAATCCAGGAGGTTGCTGTACATACACTTCCTCCTCTAGAATGCCATTCAGAAATGCACTTTTGACATCCATTTGATATACTTTGAAGTTCTTATATGCAGCATGTGCCAAGAATAATCTGATAGCTTCCAATCTTGCAACAGGTGCATAAGTTTCATCAAAATCTATTCATTCGCTTGAGAATAGCCTTTTGCAACTAGTCTGGCCTTATTCCTTACAATGGTACCAGATTCATCAAGTTTATTCTGTATACCCACTTAGTACCAATGATATTTGCATGACTTAGCCTTTCAACTAGTGTCCAAACTTGATTTCTTTCAAATTCATTCAATTCTTCTTGCATAGCAATTATCCAATCTGGATCTGAAATTGCTTCTTCAACAACTTTTGGTTCCATTTGAGATAGAAAGCAAGTAAACATAGCTTCCAGTTGTCTTTTAGTCCTTACACCTTGCTGTACATTGCCAATAACTTGTTCAAAGCAGGGTGATTCCTTAACCATTGTGGATTCTGGTTAGTTTGATTATCGGGAACCTCATCTTGAGTGGGGTCTGCTGTAGCTTCTTCAACAACAGGGGGTTCAGCAGATCCTTGAACAGCTTCAGTTGTTGCATCAGTAATATTACCAGCAGGTGTTCAAGAGAGGCGATCGTAAACTTTTAAGTCATTGAATCTTTCCAAAACTTCAACAGAATCTGGATCAGTGACTTGTTGATTCTCAGCAGGTTCACAATCTTCATCTTCCATACCAGTGAACTTAGGTTCCTCAAACACAACATGGATTGTTTCTTCATGTTTCAGTGACCTCTTGTTCAGTACCCTGAATGCCTTGCTGACTGTAGAATATCCCATGAAAATCCCTTCATTTAGGATAAAACACATGCTTCCAAATGGATGGAAATAGGATATATTTGGTTTCCTTCCATTCCAAATCTCATAAGGTGTCTTCAAGACTTCTTGTTCCTTGATGTTCTGCTTTTGTGTATAGCATGTTGTATTAATCTGCTTGACCCAATATCTTCAGGTAGCAAAGCTTCACATATCATTGTCCTTCCTGCTTCCTTTAAAGTCTGTTTGTTCTTTCAAAGACAACCCATTTTCTTTGAGGTGTACCAAAGCAATGACAAGTTGATGTAGTACACCATTCTCGTTCATGATATTATCTTATAACTTTGTTGAGAAATTCAGTACCCTGATCTGATCTTATTTTTATTACTGTTAAACTTTTCTCATTTTGTAATCTCTTTAAAAGATTTGGCATGCTTTTGAGTGTTTCACTTTTCTTGTTCATAAAAACTACCCAAGTGTACCTTGAATAATCATCCACAACCACTAAGGTGTATTTCTTTCCTATTACACTTGTTGGAGTAATTGGTCCAAATAGATCCATATGCATCAACTCCAACACTCTATTGGTTGATTGTTTAGTTTTTGACTTGAAGCTTGACTTTATCTGTTTACCCTGCTGACATGCATCACATATAGCATCCTTGTTGAATGTGATCTCAGGTAAACCAATCACCAGCTTCTTCTTCACCAACTGATTGATATCGTCAAAGTTCAAATTATTCAACTTCTTGTGCCATAACCAGTTGAGTTCAGACTTGGTATGCATAATCAGCAGAGTTTCTCGAGGCTACTGATGAGACCAATCCACAACATACATGTTTTGTTGTCTTCACCAAAGCAAGTACAACTTGATCACCTCTTTCACTAATGACAATACAGCTTGTTTTTGTCAAAAGTGACCTTGTATCCCATATCACGTAATTGTCCAAGTGCTCGGCAAGTTGTAGTCCAGTCCTTCCACATATGCAACATTCTTGATTGTAAGTCCATTTCTCACAAGTGTGCCATATCCTCTTGTGTATCTAGGTGTATTCTTGTTGCCAAAATTCACCCTTGGACCATCTTTTGCCACAAAGTTTGATAAACAGTGCTTATTTTTTGTCATATGTCTGGAACATCCACTGTCAAAGTACCAGACACCCTACAAAACAAAGTTAATACATTTTAGGTACCCAAACCTGTTTGGGTCCATAGTGGTCAGTAGTAAGCATGACTTTTGGTAAGTTTCCATAAGGTCTTCTCCTAAAAGTGTTATACTTTGGTTCATACATGTATTCCACACATCCATAAGTCATAGCAGTAGGCTGTGTAGGATCACATATGTTTTCTGGCCTTTTGGTTTATAATGCTGTTTGAAGTGACTTTTGGTGTTAGAAGCATTAGTATGACCATTTGTTTGTTGTCTGTTAGGAACAACCCTGTAATATGGAGTCTGCTGAGGTCCCTGCTGAGGCCTTTTATAAGTCATTTCCTGAGTCCTCTGCTGATTCCATTGCTTAGGTTTTACCCTAGCAGTATGGTCATACTGGTTGTTTCTATCAACAGGCACATGAATATTGCAATCATCATCAGTAGGGAACAGTCTACCTTTCCCCCTGAGATGAGTATCCTTTGAATGATTAACATTTTTAGATTTAGAATTCTTATCCTTGGAATATTTCTGACCTTTACCTTTTTGTGGTCCAGCAGACTTGGTAGCAGGTCTGCTATCAGTAGGTCTAGAAGGTCCAACAGTCCTATTTTTGGATTTGTTCTTTTTGTTAGGAGCTGTTGACTTCTTTGACTTCTGATTTTGCTTTCTTGAAGTATTCTCGTGAGGTTTTTGCCTCAAAGAACCTTACTTGGAGTTGGATCTTGTGCTGGTACAAACTTAGGACCAATTCTGGTACTAGGTTCAGTAACCTTACTGGATCCACTCTTTTTGGATTGTTGAGTTCCAAATCCAAGCCCTGTTTTATCACCATAAGGCTTTCCAGATTTGTATGCAGTAGAGGAGCAAGATGGGTCGGTGATTTAGCTTGTGGTCTTTGGATGATCGTGAGCTTACACTGATTCTGTCCAACATCTTTTTCCTTACCTTTGAGAACTCTTAATTCAGCTTTCAATCTTCCAACTTCTAATTCAAGAGCTTCTTTTTCAGCCTTCACAATCTCATAACCAGATTGTATTATCCTCAGTTGATTAAGGATGGCATCCAAAGTCTCATTATTGTCAGAATTTCTAGGATTTGAACCACAAGTTGATTCACAATCACTTCCAGCAGGAGTATTGATGGATACAGTATTGTATACCTCCTCAGTTTCATCCATATTGGCCATCAAAGCATAATCTTCCATATCAGCAACCAGTGCTGTGTCATCTGATTCATTTCCCTTTTCAGATTCCACTTCATACCCTGATTCATCTTCAGCAACCATAGCCTTCTTGCCATGTCTTCTTTGTTGACTCTTGGTCTTCAGTAGGTCTGGACAATCAGGTCTAAAGTGTCCAGGCTTCTTGCAGTTGAAGCAAAGATAATCAGGTTCCTTACTTTGTTTTAACTCGGGACGATCAGTTTGAAGTGTCTGCTTTCTTGAAATGAAAGCACATATAGTCATTATCTTTCTTTGATTCTTCTTTCATTCTTTCAGTAGGCCTTTTTGTGAAATTTCTTGCAGGGGCCTTTCCTGTCTTCATCATCCTGATTTTCTTGCTCAGGAGGGCAATCTGCTCCTGCATTTCATCCAACAGATCATCTTGTCCTCCTGATGTTTCTTCTTGATGTGAAGCAGCCAATGCAGTGGTCTTTGGCTCTTCTTTTTCGCCTCTCGGTACAAGTTTTTGCTAAATTCATAAGCCTTGAGATCGAAAACAACTTGAAGGTGTCTTCTTCATGCAACTTTCTCATATCTTCTATTGCAGTCACCTTCATTTTCCAAACATCTTTTGCGGTGTAGAGCCTCCAAGATTTTGGTGTTTATTTCTTATTTTGAATAACTTACACTCAAAGAGGTAAGTTCATCCAGATTGCATTAAATCTTGATTCCATTTGCTCAATGGTTTCATTTGGTAGCATCTTGAACTTTTGAAACCTCTTTTGACCACTCGATTTTATTCTTCTTTATTGCATCAGTGCCTTCACAGATCAAATGTATCTTGTCCCAAAGTTCCTTTGCAGTTTTGCAATCTTTAACCTTCATGTACATATTGCTATCCAAGGTTTTATAAATGATATCAATAGCAATATTGTTAAGGTTTGCTCTCTTTCTATCTTACGCATTCCATTCTCTTTTGGTTTTGGAATGTATTCGATTCTGTATCACCCATTATTATCGCCTTGGTGATCTCCAGGTGGTCCATCGGTTAGTACATCCATCATCTCATCATGAGTTGCGGCAAGGTAAGCTTTGCATTCGACGTTTATATTCATCAAATCTATCTAGAGAACACATCAGCATAGTTCTAGCATACTGAGTGTTATCCATGATGCAAGACTTTGAAAATCAGTGATTTGAAAAAGTTTACAAAGAATTTTCACAAGCACAACAAGTAGGATTACTTCAGAATAGAAGCACCGCTCTGATACCAATTGTTGGTCCCTTGAAAAGGCTTTGGTTAAGTTTAGAGGGGGGGTGAATAAACTTAACACTTAAAACTTTGGAGTTAACAAATTACGCAACTTCAAAGATCTGGCGATACTTTAGTAGTCTGCGCAGATACCTCAGAGCCTCTTTGATAAAATGAGTCTCTTGATTGTTGAGTTTGCTTTGAATTTGTGCAAATGGAATTATATCAAAATTAAGCCTTAATACTTGTTGTTAAATATGATACTAAGTATTAGGTACTCAGTAGTGTATGTGTGTGATTTCAGTTGCAAGATTCAGTAGGTTGATGTGCAATATAAACTAAGTGCAGAATGTAATTGCTGAAAGTAAGTAGGCAGATTTTATAGTGGTTCCAGGTGGTGTAATCCTGTCAGTCCACTCTTCTCCTGTGATGTTGGAGGAAATTCACTAGAGATCTTTGATGAAGTTGTTACAAAGATTCCTAAGTTGCTTGTCCTTCACCAATAACTATGGCTTCACAAACTGAAAACTGGGACAGGTAGAATTGCTGCTCCTGAGTCTTCCATTGGTCCTTGAAGGGTAGGATTGCCTCTTCACCAGCTCCACCACAAACAATAGTCTTTCACACAACTGTGCTTCACTGTCTTTAGCAGGTTCTTTATAAAATAAAGATTGAATCAAATAAATGATTCAGTTGCAGCAGCTTGATTAGGATGATATAATCAGCAGCTTGCAGTCTTCAAGTGTGTATGCTTGATGTAGCTTGAATGCAGAATACACTTGAAGAATTTCTCTGGATCAGTAGTTTTAAGTTCAGTAAGTTCAGCAGGGTGTTTTTCAGCTCAGAAAAATATCTCTTCAAAGTTTATCAGTTTTCATCATCTTGTTTCTGAGTTGAATGTCCTTTATTTATAGGTAGGAGAACATGTGACTTGTATTTGAAATTCAAATGTAACCATTCCTTGTTTTTGTCCCATCTGATTTGCTTTCTGTCACTATTCATAGGATGACCTTCGTCGTAATTCCTTTTGACAAAGGCGACTGTCCACCCTTTGACTTATAACCATTGGATAAGAATTCTGAATCATCCTAACGTTCTTTTAATCTCAGCCTTTGATTTGTTTGATAAGTCAGAGGTAGTTGGCTGTCCTTATCCATGTACTCTTCCAATATAATCTTGAATTAACCGAGGAATATTATCGTTGAGTTCATCATCTCTTTGAGATACCAATCGATCTCTTTGAACGACAATTTTCTTTGTATGTAAAATAAAATGCAGCTGATTTCTTTTATCTAACTTTTGGTTGTGAAGTTAGATTACACTTTTAATTATAACTAAGTTCCAAACATCATCCAACTTATGGAACTTAGACTTCTACACAAGGTATATGTAATCGGTTTAGTCATCACAGACTTGCCTAAATTTCGATTCCATATCCTTGACTTTAATTACTAAGTTTGATCCCTTAGCCTTCATTAAGCGAGTTTGACCCCTCATCCTTTCGCCTTCTTGAGTTTCGTAAAAGTCTAATGACCTAACTACCCTATCGATATTGACCGATCTGGCATTGATATGAATCAGCTGACCTTTACAGTGCTTGTTTGATCAAACCTATTTATGAATCAAACTCTAATAGGCCTATACATTTGATCTATACATCTTTTTGCCTTTGCACTATAACAGCTAGTCTGGCACTCATCATCAAAACAAAGAAATAAGTCCAACAAGGACATCTTTTGGAATATTTTGAATAACAGGACATGCACACATTTTTTATAGGGAGAATGACAACTTTTATATTTTTATAACCTGAAGGACAAAACAAAAAAAAAATATCCGACACGATGGACGCGTCCCTGTTCCAGTTTTTTTTGTTTTTTCTCTTTCCTCCTCCATTTTCAAACGCTCATATCTTTTGATCTAGGGATCCAAACGCAATAAAAATTTCACTGAATTTTTTATTTTTTGATGCTCTTCGTTTTGGGACTGGGTTTGATATAATTACATCATTTTTTGTGAGATTCATTGTCAAAATTCACTTAGTTGATCTCCCCATTGAATCCTGAAAATTAGTGAATATCGACAGTGAATTTCATACAATAGTGAATTTTGACTGCGAATTTTATAAAATCACGTCCGAATATGTTGAATGTGGTATCAAAATAAATAGCATGAAAAAAAAAAATGGAGAAAGAATTTTCAAATTTGGAGTTATAGATTGAAAGATATGAGTGTTTAAAAAAGATGGTTGAGAGAGAAAGTGTCTTGGTTTTATTTAGTTATTTTGTTTTGGGAAATGGCGGCAAAAAAAAATTTAGTTTTGTCCTTTATGCAAAAGTTTCAAAAACCTGTTCTTCTTAATTTGATGAAATATTTGTGTCCATCTCCCTCATTACCTCTAAAAAAATGGGGACTAAATATTTTATATTTTATAAAATGCTTGCAAGGAAGTTTAAAAATAATTATAAAGGGAAAAACACTCTTTATAATAAAATTTAAACTTCTTTACTGCCTTTTTTTTATAGATGTTTTAAAAAATTTGTAAATGGAAAATAAAATAAATATTCAAAATAAAAATGTTATAATTGAAAAATCCAGACAATACTATAAAAAAAATTACACTAAAATTCGAAGACATGAAATGAAAAAAAAACCCTCACCCACGTCACCGTCTCTTGTGCCTCCCGATTATTTTTTCTGCTCTAAATTTTCTTTTCCATGTAAACACAATCTCCAACTACCCGCCCCACTTCCTCCGCTAAAATTTTCCTCACCATCCCCAACTTCCCCCCTCTTTGTCGTAAATCATTTTCTTGAGCTTCTCTCAATCAAAACAATATCGTTTGCACTATTGAATATATTCATATTTTAAGCTGTCAATTTTTTCGGGTAAAGTTGGATTGAAGAGTAAATGGGTTGGGGCCGGCGAAAGGAGGGTTAAGGGTAGGGGTGTCAAAAAAAATTTTTTTTTTGTAAAGAATGTTTTTCATGGTTGCAGAGGGACAAGTGCTTAGAACAAAGTTAGTTTTTTTTTCATGGATTCATGGTATTATAATTTTTTTTTTGTGCTATTATTTTTTAATTACTGTATTAAAATTTTATTTTAGATATTTATTCAATTTACATTTAAGTATAGTGTTAATCATGTCGTGCCTTTTATAATAATTTTTAATACTAAACTCACACCTTTATTGAGAATTTCCCTAGCTAGAGTTAGTAGTACCGACGGTATTGTAACGAGCGCAAGAAAAATAAACTCAAGAAAATGATTTATGAGACATATAATTAGTTGGGGGTAAGGGTAGGATGGGGGAAAATGTTACTAGAGTGTAGGGATGGCAAATTCGATCCACCAGACTCTACCCGTTAGGATAGGGTATTTTTAAGGGTAGGGTAGGGAATGAGTTTGATTTTACAAACCCATCGTGTTTAGGGTAGGGTATGGATATGTATTTTCTACCCGTCATAATACTGCCCGACCCACCATATAATGTATTTTTATATTTTATTATTTATAAAAATAATAATCGACGGAAAATTGAAATGTATATAAAATTATGATACACAAAAGAACGGGAAGCGCTAACTGTATTAGAGTTTACATTAATAACCCCCATTTACTACAATTGTATGTACAATCTGACGTGACTATCTCCATTGACTGAGGGAACACAAAAGAACGGGGAGCCGCCGGCATTCTTTGTAGAAGCTGCTCATCAGCCACAAGAGGTATAATCTCGTTGCCTTGCATATTCTGAACAACATAATTGAGTGAATCACTTCAAGTCTTTCCAGTCTATGTGCAGTTATTGCTTTTAATTCTTGAGTCACAGTATGTCTCCTTCTTTAATGACATCTTCATATAGGAACTCGTTAAGTCTTTTTCTTCTATTGGACCTTACATCTTACTAAGATGTTTTACATGTTCCCAATTTAGGATTGTTTACATGTTGTGCATGAGTGTCACTTTGCTACATTGATCTGTAACATCTTTATTCCCAATGAGCATAAAAGTGCCTTATACTCCTTGGCATTCACAGATTGGTTATATAGCAATCCTTCTTGTAAGGATCTTCAGTTTGTTTTTTGATTGCCAGTCACTCTATGTGATAGCATGGAAGATTTTGGTTTGGAGTGGAAGTGTCTCGCAATCCACGAGATTTAGTTCACGGCGGATTCTTTGGATTCGCGCCGACTTTCATATTGCCAGTCGATGGGCCCTGTTGACACCTTAAAATTGCCAATTAGAAGTTTTTGCCGTGGTTTCCAGCCGTGAAAAACGACAAGAGAACTCGCATCCGTGTTACAACATTATAGTAAAAGAGGTCTTGTTCTCCCTCAGGGGAAACGAGTCTCGGATATTCTTGATAGTATGGTTGAGGGCCACCCTCTCCCCCTCGAGTATCTATGATGAATCCATTCCAGTTTAACGACTGCGGAGTTCGTTTCTTAATCAGTCATTGGTAATAGCGGTTTTTTGAGACATTACGCTCGCTCGGTCCAGAGATAGAAAAGAAGAGGTGGCCACTAAGATACCCATAGAGGGATTCGCACATAGGCAGCACATCCAATCCTAAGCATAGCATAACCGTGGGTTGGTTAAAGCACCGGTAAGAAGAAGTGCTTTCATTTTAAATCGATCTATTATTTATCTTATATAATTAGAAATAGCAGGCCGATGGCGCTTTAACCACATAGCCATGGATGCATCTGGACTCGGTGAGTGAACTAGGTTTTGGTATTCCTTCTCGAACTTCTATTTCTTCTATTAAAGGAGATTCAAGAAAAGATGGAATAGGAAGACGTGTTTCCAGAACGAACAAGATATGGGTTGAGAAGGGGGAGCTAGCAAAGTTAGGCAAGATTGCAATGAGCATAGGAACATGTATTGATGTACCAGATCGGCCAATGCTCCCAGGTTGATGCGATGTATTCCACCAGTTGATGAAGACTTGATTATTGGTATATCGATCGGTCCAAAGACGGATTGAAATAGGAGCGATTCGATGTAAAGCTTTTGAAAAACACAGTGCACCTGGTAAATAAGGAACAAGATGAATACAAAGGTTAAACGAGCATCCCAAGCCCAAAAGGTGCCCCATATAGGTCTTCCCCGAAACCCCCCAGTAACTAAGGTAAACAACGTAAAAAATGCACCCATTTCTATATCGGTTCTGGAAGAGCGAAGAAAAAAGGGATGTTTTGTTAATAGGAACAAGAAAGTGTTTATAGCCGTTGCGATATAAACAAATATACTCATCCGAGCCACAGGAACATGTACATACGGAATACGAGAATTTCCACCTTGTTGAAGATCTAGTAGTGCTACCCTAAGACGTAAATGAATAGCCATCGCTGCTAAGAATAACCGGGATCCAATGAGAATTTGCGTGTAACTCCTGGTCTTTGACATAAAAAAAGAAGGTTGTAATAACGAAATGGACATGTGAAAGTTTGGTCCTAGCTAGTGGAAAAGAAAGACATGGATCTATATTCAATATGCAATCAAAGGATTTCCCCTGCTTTGTTTTCGCTCCGTTCGTGTGTGGCACTCCATGGCATACCGGAAAAAAGATAGAAAAAAGGAATGAAATTCCGCTTTCTGCCCCCTCTTTCACAAAAAATGGAGAGATTATTTTCTATATTTTTCCAATCCGTCGGGACTGACGGGGCTCGAACCTGCAGCTTCCGCCTTGACAGGGCGGTGCTCTAACCAATTGAACTACAATCTCGGGTGTACAGCCTCAAAATTATTATTTCATTCGTTTACTTTCGCCGTCTTGTACCAGAGACACGAATGATAGGCTCTATTCTTATATATATAAATTATATATATTGTTAAGTACAGTAGACTCAAAGTGAGCTAATTCATGAATGAAATCTTTTAACTTTACTAAACTAAAGAGTCACTCCCTTTAAATGCCCTAAGAAAGAGGCTTAACTCATTGCTTCAAATCCGAAAAAAGAAATGGCTTTTCCTCAAAACTCCTGTCTTAGTCTTCATTTTTAAGCTAAAGAAAAAAAAATCGCTTGGCGAGTCGTTTTTTTTTGTTTAAAAGTTGAATGTTCATTATGATGATTAGTCGATTGGGAGAACTGCTATGTCACTACAGGGTATACTCTTTCTCATGTTTCATTATTCATATTTTCTGTCATGGGACATAGATACCCATTATGAATCACCAAAGTCTTCCTACTTCTCCATTTTCCAATTAGATTTGAAAAATAATAATTCAATCAAAAGTAAGTGGACATGAATCGAATCACGACTATATAAGCTATTCAGATATTAATCAATTCAATATAGTTGAGTGGAAGCGGACCTTTGATTTCCTTGGACCACGCAAGAATTCGTCGTCCAATTGTTGGTCTTAGATGCTCTATAGGAATCCATCGATATTCCTTTCAAAAGGTTCACAAGACTTTTTTTTAATGATTTTTTTCTTTTTGTTATGGTAATGCAAAGCAAGAGGTCGGAAATCAGGTTGTTTCTAATGATGAAAAGAGCTTTTATCTTATGTGAAATTTCATTTATGAAAACCCGAAATGTCGGTAATATTAGAAGACGATTGTCGGTGATGGTCAGATACTTACGGTCGTTATATCTTTGAAAGCTCAGACGGAGAGAATATACGGACTCCTCGAGGGTGTTAAGCTATGCCACTTTAGTGCAAACCAGAAGGATGGAGCTCAGTGCCGCTATAACTTAACAACCAAAAGCTCTGCGTCGAACATCAGCCCCTTCGAGTTGGCCACGGGGGAACAACCTCTATTGACACCCCACACCATTGCAATAGGAGGGGGCTTATCTCATACACCCACTGCACGAGTGGAATACTACTTAGTAAAGTAGAAATGAACAAGGTCTTAGGGCACGATCACTTTCTATTTAGTTTTTCATTCTCTTAGCTTCTGATAGGAGCGAAGCCACACGAACGCATGTGAGAGGATAAAAAAGATGTATAGCTGAGGGGAGGAGATAAAGAAGGCATACATGGGGATTATGTCTGTCGGAGGTTCGAGAATCTATGAAAGGACATCTAAGACTAAGGTTACGAAGTAAAAGAAGTGCATTACTGAGAGAAGTGGTGATCTCGTCTTGCTTTCTGGGAGAGAGGATGCTTCCGGACTATTTTTTCTTTTGTAGCCAGATAGCGATCGATCTATCAACAATGAACACTATGTTAAAGCGACCGAGAATGAGAAACCATCCTTTACGGGAATCAAACCCATGTCTTCGAAATGAAAAGACGATGTCCTAACCACTGGACGAAATGGACCAAAAAGCCATTCTTCTTTAGCAGCCTCAGCTCCAAGAATAGAAGTGGTTCTTTTTGTTTCTATACATAATTAAAGATTACATTTTTTGGCGATTTCTGATGTGAATACGGCAGAGCGTCCCCCCTTCCTACTAATGTGACTTTATTTGTTTTTTAAGAGAACTATATGGGAGTGTGGGACATGATATTCCTCATTCTATCCTTTTTTTCTTTCTCATAGCTTCTGATAGGAGCGATAGCCACTCTTTTATGATACTCGCTAGAGAAGCAGCACCGGCTGGCTAACCACCATTTACCGTAGAGACTAGACATACAGTTGTGATAATTCTTAATTCTAGTTGACGATACGCCACCGCATACCCATGTGTGGACCGACGTGATCACTACGTACCACAAGCACCACTAGACGATGGCCTTCATAGAAGATCTTATATGCCTTTTTGAGTGCACAAGTTAAGAGATTAGCTTTAAGACTAAAAATAGCACTCTGGGCCCCCTCCTTAACAGACATATTTATATGGACATACCTGCCACCCGCAAGGTTTTATGATACGAAAGCACCGGGTACCCTTAAGGTTCTATGATACTCGCTAACCACCTCACTATCTGGTATGTCATACTGGCTTACGCATCTCTCACATTCGTTCGAACTTCTCTGTACCTCTCACATTCATTCAAGCATTAAATACTCTTCTCCGTGATGTCTGAACGGAGGACAACCATTAGCTTAAAAGCGGAAAGATAGACCTACCCCATCACATTCACAAGTGAGTCGAACGAACTGCTTACTGCATGAACAAGAAATGACTCTTCAGACGAGGTTAAATTTAGATCGTTACCGCTTTATAAGGCTGATCGATATCCCGATAAAGGCAAAAAAGTAAATAGAAGGACTAGAAGAACAGAAGAGGCAGCTAACCGGATGGCCATCCTCACATACATATAATTGAATCTTAGAACACAGGGCTTTGTTTCTCGCACCTTCTCGCACCTCTAAGTACAAAGAAGGCAGATCCTTTTATATATATATATATACGAAAAACCAAACCAAGACTTTCTTCCGTCGGAGATAGCTACTACTTACCTACGACTACTCGGCGGTCTCTGAGACCGAACTAATCCACCTACCTTATCTATTTATTGAAACCTAGCTCACGAGAACAGAGGTGCGTACACCACTCATCAGAGGGCGGATGACCACTATTGATCAATTGAAAGGGTTGTAGTGCAGCTTGGGTAAAGGTAAAAAATGTCACGGGTTCAAATCCTGTCATCCCTTCCTTGGACAGACATATTTTAATTTAATGATACTATATACATGCAAGATGTATTGGGGTAAAAAATAGAATCATTTTTCTTTATAGTAATATCTACTGTGATAAGAAAGTGCTCTTAGTTCAGTTCGGTAAAACATGGGTCTCCAAAACCTGACGTCGTAGGTTCAAATCCTACAGAGCGTGATTTTTATATTCTTAGATCAAATTAGACTGAAAAGTCACTTACATATTATCCAGATTTTCCCAGGAGGGCGGTGGTGGTATTAACGGAGTAGGCACTATGTCCTTCGGATTGGAGTACACCTGAAGCAAGTATAAGCGTGATGCAAGATTTTAGGAAACCAAGTTGGTTCCTGTTAATAAAAGAGCTCGTACCTTATAGCTCCTCCTAGTTCGACAAGTGAGTCTGTTCGTCACTACTTTCTTATACTATTATGGTATTTCACTTAGGATAAAGAGTTTCAACTGATAGGGCTAGAACGGGTTTGGGTAATCAACTTAGTGAATAGGCTCTGACGATCCGCGCCAACAAGGGTTAAGGGGGATCAACTCCATCTTAGAGATCTGGAGGATCCGCAACTAAAAGCTCTCGAGTGGGAACATGATCTACTACTGCTGATAGGTATGCAATCGAAGAATCTGGATCTGCGAGATATGGAGAGGATATGCTCAAACCGGACCACATCTCGATTTGTACATGGATAATCTGCTGCCCCTTTCTTTGATTCCAAACTCGGTCGAATACGTCGTTAACCTTTGTGGTGGATCGATGAGAGTGCGCCTAGCCAGGAGTGTGGTTGGTGTCACCTCCCGTGCGGTAGCTGTGCCTTTGCCGGATGTTTATTTGCCCACTCCTTCATAGAGTGATGACTAATAGCCGGGAATTCAGAATTCTGTTAGTAGATTCTGAATGTAGCGCTTGGCTCGATTCCTACCACAGACGGGTATACATTTCATCCATATCACCGGCCTCACATGGACGGAGATGCTACTGATTATCATATCACGGCTTCTTAAGATGCTAACACAGAGGCACCTATTGCTACTAGAGCTTATTGGTGGAGCAAGAAGAGCGGAGATGGAGATATAAGCTAGTTAAATGCCCTCAAATCCGTGTATGAAACCGTTCTGGTCTTATACATTGAAGACGGAAATCACACTGATCATGCCTCAAAGAAGGCAATTCATGAGGAAAGGTCCTACCCCTGATCATGCACACACAAAGACAAAGATGACAACCGGGCACGTCACATTGCTAAGGATAGGCTCTCGCTTTGACTATAGAATAGAAGGAGCGTGACACATGCCATAATCGGACTAAAAAAGAGAATGAATCGAGAGACGGATGACAATAGGTGAAATTGTCACTTTATAGAATTGTTTTGCTTTCTATGGATCCCCCAAAGGGGGAGTGACCTGATCGGTGACACATAAATGGTTGAATCAGAGTTCTTGAGATTCGATTGGTGCCATCTATGTCTTTCCCGTCTGGCTCTCACCGGTAGACCACCCCTCCCTATCACATGCCAATAAAAAAAGAACCTAAACCGAGGTGCTTTCTTGGGCTCGGGAATGAGTGGTGAACCAGGAATCGCCCCTTAAATATAGCTCATTCCCTTAGTCATTAGGTTAGGTTCACTTCTTTCAAAACAAAAAAACAAAAACTAGAATGAATAGCCAAACCCCCTTCTATGAAGTGAAGCAAGCGAACCTGCCGGGTGACGTTGCCCTCATTTCCGCCTTCGTATAACTAGTCAGATTTCCTTTATTGCTTGCTTGTCATAAATCACTCGTTCCCACCTTCCTTATAGAGAGGGAGGGATGTCGCTGCTTCTCTTTTGATCATTTTTTTATGAATGGCTTTGGTTTTCCAATAGTTGTCGGTCCACATCTTGGTCACTCAGTCGCTTGCATGTCACTCTGACTCTAATCCGGTCTCTTTGTTGATGTTTGTCCAGTAGCTGGTCTCTTTCTTGCATACCCGTCGGTCACTCTATCGCCTGACTGTATTCGTGATGGCATTTGCCAGTAGGTCACTCGGCTTGCAGTGTCTTCTTTGTAGTTCACTCCGCCCGGTCGATCGGTTGCCCTACCGGTCGAGGACTTGATGTAGCCTATCACTATCAAGTTGCTCTATGCTTGCTCATTCTAGCTAGTCATGACGACGTCTTATTATTCGAGCTTTTCGATCGATCACGAAAGCACGCGATTGAGTGAAAGGGGTTCTCGCTAAATAAAACCAAAGTTCCACTACAACCAAGGAAAGAGATAGGGAGGAACAATATTAGATGTTCTTTGTTATTTGTGCCTTAGTTAGTGTTCCCCTTTAGTTTAGGAGGAAGCGAGAAAGCTTCAAAAAGGCTAGTCCAAAAGGGCTAGCTAAGATAAGGCGACTAGGTGAAGGCAAGGAAGGCTAGTCCGAGAAGCTGCTAGTCGTCGCCGAGGAGGAGTCAACTAGCGATGCCGACACGAAAGATTATGATTTGAATAAATATTTCCTTCCAAGGCCGATTCTTGAAGTTCTTCCATTTCATTGCATTAATGAATCCGGCTGGACACTTAGTACCATTTATCAAACCCTCATATTTTCATAATAATAAGGTAAGCTTGGGTTCCAAACCTTTTGAAATTCAGTCTCGCTATTATTTGTTTGAATTCAAAGGTCTTGTGCATGTGCTATCAAGTCACGTGCCTGCTCTTATGGGACTGAAGTAGGAACAGCAGCTTCCGGTTATGGTCATTATGTAGCTCGAACGTATTTTGAGATATTTCTACTGGGGAAACGAGGAAGGGAAGCGAAAGATGCATCTCATTTCTTGGGAAAATCTCTGTCTCCCTAAAACGGAAGGTGGATTGGGTTTTCGTCGCCTTACAAAAATGAATCATGCTTTCCTCGACAAACTTGCTTGGAAATTTATTAACAATAATGAGCGTAAAAGTTCCTCATGAAAAATATGGGGACATCTTTTCACCATGTAAGCAAGGTGCCTCCATCACTTGGAGAAGTATCCAGGCGGCAACACATGTGATTAACGCAGTCTTGGATCCGTCTTACGACACTCCCTACTGGAAGGATCAATCGAAAGGTACCTACACGGTTAGTTCTGGCTACCATTCTCATCTAAAAGTTATCATAGAGGGGAAAGAGGATCAAATTTAGGATGATATCTGGCATCTCAAAGGCCCAAGTCATGGGAATCATTATTTATGGATAATTTGTCACAATGCTCTCCCAGCTCATTTACCATCGGCAAGTGTCCAATACTAACAAATGCAACTTGTGCGGCGAAGAGGAAGAATCAGTTCTACATGTGCTACGAGATTGCCCCTAGCCTAGAACAATTTGGAGGAATTTTAACAATACAGCTACCAACAATGAGTTCTTTCAACCGAATGAACCAATGGAGTGGGTACGGTTTTGTACGAACCTTTGTTCAAAGGCCTTATAGATGGCGAAAATCCTCATAATTGAAGTTCTTTGACGGAGCGATAAATCGAAAAGAAATGGAGTTGGAGCGGCGAGGGGTGAGACCGGATTAAAGATTAGATAGAAGCACCCCCAACCCCCTTATTTGTCCTTCCTTCCGAGTAGGTCCGCCACTGGAAAGTTAGGTCAACATAAAAGTTCCATCTGCCGTAGAACGACCGAAAAGTGATGACATTCCTTATGGCAAGAGTCGCCTCTCAGGGTATCGAGGATTTAATGCTCTTAATAAGAGCGGAGCCACTCTAAAATGCACAATAGCAATACAAGTACCGGCCAAAGAGTAACGAGTGGGGAGGCTTACGAGCCTCCATTTTTTGGATTCTACTAGCTACAATGTGGCCATAAAGAGAACCGTAAGTGTCATCACTGAATCAGGTACTGGTGGTCCGCGTGTCAAAGAAGATCTCCGTCCCAGGCTCAGGATATGGGCAGCGCATATGACAGGCGATCACGATGCAAACAAAAAGGTAATGGTGTCCTCGACCAAGCCGAAAGACAGACACATTTCCTAAAGCTATGCCCCTACCGCCAACATCGGATATTCCTTCAAAGATCGGATTCATTCGATTATTCTCATTCGAAAAGTAAGTTTTAGAGTTACTTGATAAGGAACTGAAAGAGCTCAAATCTCTCCATAGAAGCAGAAACTTCTTATCCTATGACATTCTTTGTTATGACTATTAGACAAAGGTAGTCACCCTACTACAGGTCTTATTCGATTCGATAGGCCCTATTGGGGGAGAACTATGAGTCTCAAATCGCCTGGCATGTAACTTCAATATAGCGTTAACTACAACTTACATTACGAAAGCTCCACCAGCGAAAGTGTACTCCACGTCCATCTGCAGTGAATTGTTCTGATAGTAGCAAAGGCTTAACTTTACTCTTCGTCTTCGATATTTTGTTGTTCTAACTAGAGTCCCCCGATATTATTTTAGAATGAAGACTCTCACACCATGTAGCGTAGCTGGAATTCTATAAGCTATTGGTAGAAAGCACCCAATAAGGCTTATGTTAAATAGATGGGGATCCCAAGGAGAGGAGCAATAGCCACTCGAACGAAAGGTGCGTCTGAGTGTACCGATAGGCATACCGAAAGTACAATTAGAAGGACTTTCAAAGAGTCTTTATTATTACATACAATATTTGGCGTATCACCATGGATTTCATGAATTCTATGTTTCGAGTGTTAAAACATGAGACATTTAAGTCTTTTCTTCCAGTAATACCAAGTAAGATCAAAGAACGGAAATGACTAGGTGACAAATCATATTAACTGGGACTGATCCTGGGAATGGGATTGCGACTAGAAAAAGCTCTCTCACTTGCTAGCTTTCAATCTTCCTAACTTCTGACTTCCTGCCATTTGAAAGACTCCTTTAATGCCAATAGGAAGAAGGCAACTATATGCCCTTAGGAATCACACTTTCAACCTCACTTGCATTTTTACCTAAAATCCATAGTCTCTTACGAGACTACTCCTAAGACGGCAACATCTACTAGTCTAGGAAGAGAAAGAGATTCTTATGCTCGAGGAGAACTTTCCTTTCTTTAGGCTCTTGGTGATATTTAACCGACTTGTGAGAATATCCCATACGATAAGGTTCGGACCCGTAACGGAAATGGCTTATAAGAAGGAGTACTCTTATTATTATTAGGGACATTCCAATGCCTTAGGTGAGTCTTCCTTCCACGGCTACGCCCTATCCATCGGAAACTTCTCATTAGAAAGCTGCAACTACAGAACAGGAAACTGCAGCAATTGTATAGATTTATCGCTTAAGAGGAAGAAATCCAATTAAAATCCCTCTATTTAGGGCAACCCAGAGACATATCGTAACGTAAAAAGAAAGAAATCTCATTTTCATCCCTCTCCTCTTTGGAGTGGCTATCGAACCTTTCACATTCTAACAAGTGGCGTACGCACCTCTCTGCCAAAGAATAGAGTAAGCCAGGAGAAAGGCATTTGTGAAAGTTTCTTCACCTCAAAGGGCGTGTAAAAAGCTCTTTCTCTACTCTTTTAGGAAGAGATAGCGGACATAAAGAGGGAGTGAGATTAAGCTTTAGTGAGTTCAGTGCTCCGATAAAATGAGTCGGACAATGACAGTGACACTTTGTATCAATCAACATAACGAAAGTACGACACCGAGGGTCCGGAAATATCATAAGTGAAGAAAGCGTGAATGCACTTTACTTTAGACCATGGAACCTACTTTTTTCTAAATTAAGGATGACAATCGGTAAAGTAAATAGAGCAAGAGCTTGCCACAACAGTTTTACCAGACTAATTATGTCTACTGAGACCTAGATTAAAGGGACTCTTCTTAAAGAACGTATCGCCATGAGCCTGCCCCTATGAATGAATTGAATCAGTAGATTCACTATCTGGAGAGCTAACTGGCAAGAAGCAAAAATATTACCAGCTAATCAGTGAGTAGTGGTCAAAGAGAGCACAAATTGGGCAATAGGAAAAGCTTCACCTTATTCAAGAATCATTCTCTTAGTCAATTCGTTAGCTAATTCATCATAGCCTTGAGCTTGTCTTACTTCTATTATGATAGACAGAGTTACTTTGAAAGAGCTTCAATCATATATGCGCTAAACCGTCCCTCTACCTTATTATAAATGTAGTAGACTCGATAGAACTTGCTTTATTTAACCGATCTGTTAAAGGTAAAGGAGCTGACCCTATTGGGGGAGAGATAGATAGATGAGTAGCATTTATGTTTCTTTATTTTAGTATGTGGCTTGGTAAGCGTAAGCTATTTAAGTAGGCTCACAACATCCTTCACCAGAAGCGACAAAAGGGGGGCTGGGGAAGGCCGACGACTACATGAGGGGAAGCTTTTGTAGTATAACGTTGACCCCTTGCATTACAGAGATTATTATGTGTTGGAAATAAAATTTATGTTTTGATGATAATTCATCATATTTACTCAGAATATTATCTTAACCTCATTGATGAAGTGCTGAAGCTAGCTGTTATAGTGAAAAGCTAAAAGATGTCTAGAATTGAATGTATAGGTTTTACTAGAGTCTGATATTTGTATAGGTTACATCATACAAGCACTGTAATAGTTAGTGTGTCGTGAAACTGAAAACTGGAAGTCATTTAGAAAACTGGAAATCGTTAAGATAAACAAACACACTCGGTTATGGAAGATAGATGAACTAAGGGTCACATACTCAGTTATAAAAGATAGAAGAACTGAGGGTCACAGACTCAGTTATAGAAGATTGAAGAACTGAGGGTTCAAACTAAGTTATAAAGGTTACAAGTCGAGACTATGAAGTTAGACTTCATGCAAGTTTGTGGTGACCTGATCTGACTTTATGGATTTTGTATGAAGGCCTAAGAATCATAAGGACAATGAATTCTTAATTGTTTATGGTGTACTGATTAAGTCAACTATAATCGATGAAAAATGGAATCTTGATATTTAAAGAAGAGTAAAATCTCGATCAATGCTCCAAGTCGAGTCAAGAAGCGACAAGCGATAAACACAGATAAAACTAATAAGTAAACTCGATTTTATATGTCACCATCCAACAAAGCGATGAAGTGCGATCGAGCGTTTTAAAGGAAGCAATTTTATTGGATGAATCTCGACACATCGTAACGGTCGAGAAAATATAGCCGTTACAAAATAGAGCGTTGATACATTTCAAATTCAAGCAAGATGAGCGTTGGACCTTACACTATAAATAGAGCACTTTGCACCAAGAACAAACAAGAAGATTTATTAAGATCAACAAGCATTTTGTGCACTAGTCTTAGTTATTCGAATTGCTATCATCTCTGCGCTATAACAAGATCATATCAAGAATTTCTTCGAGTGTTCAAGCTACATAGAATTTATCGATTCGAGACACTTTGAAGAAACACAAACAAGAATCAATTTATTGATTATCAGCCCAACTTTGATTCTACATCAAAGGTATAGGTATGAAGCGAACCGGAAGGTTTTGCCAAGGGCAGTTGTTACAAGCGATCGGGTAGACTGTGTTTGTGGTGGTAGTGGTGAAGAGGCATACGTAACCCTTCAAGGACAAGTGTTCAAGCAATTCTAGCAGCAATTCTACCCGATTAGATAGATAGTGAAGCTAGGATTAGCCAAGGACTATTGTTTAGAATTTTTGTAACAGCTCACCTCAAGAAGTTCGAGTGGAATTTTCCTCCTACACCACAGTGGAAGAGGGGACTGACAGGATTACACCACCTGGAACCTCTATAATATTTGCCTCATTTACTTTATGCAAATATTTATGTACTTAGCATTTATCTACAGTATTCTGAGAATTGATTGTTATACACCTCACAGCTCACAGATTGACATTCACCAGAATTAAGTCTAACACACTCAGCTTTCAAATAGAATAACAAGATCAAGAAAAAGGCTAGAATTATATCCGCTGCCGGTTGGCTCAGTTTTTTCTTAAGTCAGTTTGACTTAAACTCAGCTCAGTCAGCTTAACTCCACACAAGTTTTAACTGAACCTTAATTTGTTTTAAATCCAGTTTTTAGGGACAAGTTTATTCACCCCCCTCTAAACTTGTGTTAGCCTTTCCAAGGGACCAACAATTGGTATCGGAGCAGTGTTTCTTTAACAAGCCATTGTTAAAAGCTCATTTTCTCTAAATCTCCTCTAGTTGTTCTCATACGAAAGCTCAGTTTCCAGTTCTTATACAATCATTTTTCACTCACTCACAATGGATAACAATCAGTATGCAAAATAGATGCTTATGTGCAACATGTACAGATTTTATGAATATAAACGTCGTATGCAGGCTCTTCTAGATGCTACTCATGATGAAATGATGGATGTACTCACTGATGGACCAATTCATATCACTCACATGCAAACTGTTGGTGAAGATCAAGTTCGAGTTCCAAAGCCCATTTTGAAAGGACCGATGATGATCATAAGCGAAACAATATCAACAATGTTTCTATGGACTTTATCCTCGAGAACTCTTGTGACAACATGTACTTAAAAGTGAAAGACTACACAAGCGCTAAAGAAATGTGGGACAAACTTCAACTAGTTTGTGAAAGGCTGACTCGATCAAGGAAACCAAAATCTCAATGGCAAAGCGAAAGTTTAAGAATTTCAAGATGAAAGCGGAGAAACCATTGACCAAATGGAGACAAGATTAAGTGCTATCATGGATGAATTAGACCTACTCAAGATTGAATACGCAAAGAAAGTAATCAATACAAGAATCTTGAAGGAATTACCAATGTGTTGGAAGATGAATTTCACTGCTATGGAAGAATCTAGAAGACTTGCCATAGAGGACTCTTTCAAAATCTTCTCAGATTTGAAAGCTTATGAATTCAGTGAAGATTTTACAAGCACAGCTGATATAATCAAAGCTCTGGAAGAACAAAAAACCACAGCACTTGCAACAATATCAAATGACTCTCAAGAAACATCCACAAACAATCTTCAATAGTTGGATGAAATGGAGGAACAAATGGCTCTTATGATGAGTAGAATTAGAAGGATGAAGAATGGTCATCCTATAACCCAGAAGTTCATCAAGAAGACTCCGGAGAAAAGAAAAGATGATGAGTATCTTTGTTTCAACTGTAAGAAGCCAGGACATTACAAAGCTGAATATCCAGAACTGACCAAGAAGACTCAGCAAAGAAGAATTGGCAGAAGAGCACTCCTTGCTGGAGATGAGTCAGACTATGAAGCTGGTACTGAAAGGCTATCATATGACACAACTTGAATGGCACACATGGAAGATCCCAATGAGGTATGTGAATCAAATTCTAAATATAGCTCAACTCAGATTTCCATGAAAAACGCATGTACTTCAACAGCCGATTCAAATCCAAGAAACTCAGAATTAGAAGAAACTCTTGACGATTTGATGAGTCAGCTTGTCATCATACAACCAGGTTATGAATCAGTCAAAGCTGAGAAAGAATCTCTAATTCTAAAGGTCAAAAGATTGAATGATGAACTAAACACGTTAAAACTAAGCAGAACTGACAAAGGAAAGAGTCGATTGTCATCTCTTGCATCAACAGAAGACAACTTAATCTTTTGCTCGATCTAGTTCAAGAATCGGATTCAAAACTGGTAAGCCATATGGAGATAGAACTGGCTTAGGATTTGACACACAAACAAACTTTGAAAATAGGAACGAGTAAGGCAAATGAACCTAATACCAAAGCGGTGTTAAGTTCATGGTGAACAATGCCCATGAGACTAAGAAGAATGATGAAGCCGTGAAACAAGTTCAACGTGAATCAAGTCAACCTCAGCATCAATTTTCAAAAAAGGGGCTGTAAACAACAAAAGGTTCAACCAAAAAGGTAAAACAGCTGAACATCATGAAAATAGAAAAAGTAGATCTACTGCTGAATCTACTAAAGCTGATCAGGCCAAGAACCGGAGAAACTTTAGTTATAGTAAATCCAAGAATATTAATTATTCAAAGATTCACAAAATCAGGGGGAAAGGCAGATTATTTCCAACTGATGATGACTAGAATATCTCTGAATGCAATAATTAAAATGATGAAAACAATCATTTCAGGCAGAAAACTTATTACAAGTTTCAGCCCAAAAGGTAAACAAAGGACTTATTCTGGTTCGAACATAGACCTCAGTACAAAAGAAATGATGGTTATTATTCAAGTTTCAATAATAGAAAGCATCATGGAAATAAGTTTCAGTCCAAAGATCCGAGTGATCATTAAATAAGACACAGTCCAAGCATATATACTATGGGAGTGTGGCTTACATATATGAAAACAAGTGCAACAATATCCAAAGAATACCTAAAGGATATATTCCCAGAGTTGTACTAACAACTGACCCCCATGGACCCAAACAGAGTTGGGTACCTAAAAATGTTTAATTTTTATTGCTGGATGTATGGTACTTTGACAGTGGCTACTCTAGGCACATGACAAAGAGCATGGACTGTCTCAGTAACTTTATTGCAAAGGATGGACCAATGGTCAATTTTGAAACTAAAGACAAACCTGGATACAACAAAGGGTATGGTACCTTAATCAGAAATGGACTCACAATCAAGAATGTATCTTATGTAGAAGGATTACATTACAATCTGCTCAGCACCAGTCAATTTTCTGATATGGGATACAAATTTACTTTTGATAAAGATTTCTCCATTGTCGTCAGCGAAACAGCATTTCAAGTTGTTTTAGCCGAAAGAAGAAAAGAGAATATGTATGTTGTAGATTGGACAACAGCCGTTGCAGAAACCTGTTTGCTTGCGCATACCAAATCAGAAATCAGTTGGTTATGGCACAAGAAACTGAGTCATCTAAACTTTGATGACATCAACACCCTTGTCAAGAAACAGCTAGTAATTGGACTACTAGAAATCTCATATAAGAAGGATAGCTTATGTGATGCTTGTCAACAAGGAAAGCAAACAAAAGCAAGTTTCAAGACTAAATCTCAGCATTCAACAACCAAAGTTCTGGAACTACTACATATGAACTTATTTGGACCTATTACACCAATTAGTATCAGTGGAAAGAAATATACATTGGTGGTAGTAGACGATTTTTCAAGATACAAGTGGGTTATCTTCTTAACCAAGAAAAGTGAAACCAATCAAAGACTTTTTGAACTACTCAAGAGACTTCAGGATTAGAAAGGAGTATCAGTTGTGATGAAAAGATCAGATAAAGGAACTGAATTCCTCAACAATGTGATTATTGAATATTATGAAGAAAATGGTTTTTTACACCAACTCGCTGCTACAGCAACACCTCAACAGAATGGTGTAGCTAAAAGAAGAAATAGAACACTCAAAGAAGCAGGAGGGACGATGATCGGTGAAGCAAAACTACCTGAAAGATATTGGGCAGGAGCAGTTAACACAGATTGCTCTACGCAGAACAGAGCTCTCATGAATAAAAGGCATGAGAAAACTCCTAATGAAATTTGGAATGGAAGGAAACCAAATGTTTCTTACTTTCATGCTTTTGGAAGCAAATGTTTCATACACAATAATGGGAAAGATTAACTTCATGTTTTCAAGCACAAAGTTGATGAAGGAATTTTTCTAGGATATTCAAGTGTCAGCAAAGCTTTTAGAATACTAAATAAAAGGACACTCAAGCATGAGGAATCTATACATGTAGTGTTTGATGAACCAAACTTCCACTGGTGAAACAAGCGAAGACCAGACCGAACCGGTTTCGGCCTCGTTACGATCTTGCAGAATCGTTTTTTTGTTGACATTGGAATACTCACGGATTTCAAATTCTTGAGATCAGATCGATCTCGGTTCCAAATACTCAACAACCTACTCTAAACAATATGATTCGACTCGGTTGAAGAAATTCAAGAACCAGATTCTTGAAGAACCCGTCGAACAAAATATAGATCCTTGATGCAAGCACCTGTTTATCAATGGATGAGAGAACACCCTGAAGAACAAGTTATTGGTGACACTCAAGTGGCGTTGAACAAGACATCAACTAGATGCAATGATTGCATGTTTTCTATCTCAATGAACCTAATGAAATAGAAGAAGCTTTGAAAGATCAGGTGAATACTAGCTATGCAAGAAAATTGAATTAATTGAAAGAAATCAAGTATGGGAATTGGTAGAAACACCAGTTCATGTGAATATCATTGGAACCAAATGGGTTTTCAGAAACAAACTTGATGAAGATGGGAATATCATCAGAAACAAAGCTAGACTTGTAGCTAAAGGATATTCTCAAGCAGAAGGCATAGACTTTGATGAGACTTATGCACCAGTTGCAAGATTGGAAGCAATCAGGCTATTCCTCGCCTTTACAGCTCACAAAAAGTTCAAAGTATACCATATGGACGTTAAAAGTGCATTTTTGAATGGAATACTTGAAGAAGAAGTGTATGCTCAACAACCACCTGGATTCGATATCAAAGATCAAGCTGATAATGTTTTCAGACTAAGGAAAGCACTTTATGGACTTAAACAAGCTCCAAGAGCTTGGTATGAAACTGTATCTCAGTTTCTAGTGGATAATGGATTTATCAAAGGAACTATCGACAAAACCTTATTCAGAATGAAAAACGAAGAGAACACTCTACTTGTTCAGATCTATGTTGGTGACATTATTTTTGGATCAGAAAATGAACAGTTATGTGAGAAATTTGCAAGTTTAATGAAGAGCAAATTTCAGGTGAGTATGATGGGAGAATTGAATTATTTTCTTGGATTACAAGTTAACCAATTAGATGATGGAATTTTCATTCACCAAACCAAGTATACAAGAAAACTTATCAAAAGTTTAGTATGGAGAAATAAATTGAAATTTCTACACCAATGGGGACCAACATCGAGGCTAGATGAAGACAAAGAAGGCAAAGATGTTGATCAAACACTTTATAGAAGAATGATTGGAAGCTTACTCTATCTTACAACGCCAGTAGGCCGGATATATCTTTTATTGTTGGTGTATGTGCAAGATTTGATCAAAACCAAAGGAAAGCCATCTCACAGTTGTAAAGAACCTTGAGGTATCTAAAGGATACATATGGAGTTGGAATTTGGTATTCAAGAGAAGGAGAATTCAAGGCGATATCTTATCCGGACTCAGATTATACGAGGATGCAAAGTGGATGAAGAAAAGAGCACCTCAGGCACATGTCAGCTACTAGGAAATAGACATGTGTCTTGGTTTAGCAAAAAGCAAAACACTAACTCAACTTAAACAACTGAAGCAGAGTATATAGCAGCTAGAAGTGGTTGTGCTCATGTTTTATGGATTAGACAGCAATTAAGAGATTATGGGATAGAAGAAGGAACGATTCACATAATGTGTGATAACACAAGTGCAATTGCAATAACTGACAATCCAGTTTTCCACTCAAGAACAAAACACATTGATGTGCGTCATCACTTTATAAGAGATCATGTAGAGAAAAAGGATATTACAGTTCTTTACGTACCTACTGATGATCAGTTGGCTGATATCTTTACAAAGCCATTAGACAAAGAAAGATTTGCCAAACTAAGAACGTAATTAGGGATAATTAAAGTTAGTTAAATCGATTAAGCGAGAGATTCATCAAAGGGATTAATCTTTGTTATGTTAGGTGAGCTCATATGATTAGTGTTGGGAGATTTTGCATCATTAAAACAAAGAAAATTTATAAAACCTATACTACCATGCAAAACTACCTCCTAACGGCCGAATACCGGGTAGTTGCTAGTAAAGTTGGATAAATGCAATTATCGATCCTCGAGGGAAAAGGGATGTTAAATCTAATTTCACTAATTCCTTTCAATTGTTACTTAGGAAAAGCGAATAAA